>CM060900.1:150627619-151227619 GCA_030762935.1 Hymenopus coronatus
TCCGATACGTAGGCGAACAGTAGACATAGGCATATCCATTTGCGCAAGGAGATTGCGAAAACGCACCCTTGGCGACAAGAGGGCAAGAGAGCGAGGAGCGTACAAATCATCCAAAGAATCATCAAAGAAGGATGCATGATCTGGGTGGTCAGGCATGATGGATAGACGGCATGCACAGCTGCAGAGAAGATACTCACGGCGATAACATAGCGGTGGTTCTGCAGCTTCCACACAAACATTATTAACTGGGCTAGTGCGGAAGGCGTCAGTTGCTAAACGTATGCCTTGATGGTGAATGGTGTTTTAAGTGGCGAAGGATATAGGGTCGCGCAGAAGAATAAATGATACACCCATAAACCAATTTGGAACGGACTAAGGTTTGATACAGGAATAGAAGTACGGTCCTAGCAGCTCCCCAGGGTGCCACTTAAAACACGTAAAATATCGAGAGAACGAATGCACCGTGCCTTCAAATAAGTTACATGGGCGGACCAACCTAACTTTCGATCGGATATAACTCCAGGGATTTCGCCTCATTTGCTTGCAAACGGTAGTATGTCTGTGCAGAGGTGGAGAGTAGGAGAAGTAAACTCCTTCCGGCGCCAGAAATTTACACAAACCGTCTTCTCAGTGGAGAAGTGAAAACCATTTGCCAGACTCCAGGAGGTAACGGAGTCTAGACAATGCTGAAGACGACGCTCAAGGAGTCAGGTACGCCGAGCTGTGAGGTACACACCAAAATCGTCGACAAAGAGGGACGATGAAATCCCTGGTGGAAGGCAATAAACGGCAGGGTTGATAGCTATAAGGAATAGTGTAACACTAAGTACTGAACCCTAAGGTACTCGGTTCTCCTGAGTAAAACAAACAGATGAAATCGAACCCATGCGCACACGAAATACCCGCTCTTTCCTGAGTTCCAGAATGAAAATGGGGAGGCCACTACGGAAACCCCACTGTTGAACCGTACGAAGAATACCAGTCTTTCCAACACGTGTCGTAAGCTTTCTCTAAGTCAAAAAATACAGCTAGAGTCTGGCTCTTTCTCAGGAACCTTCATAATGTGAGTCAAAAGAGACACCAGATAATCGATAGCAGAGCGATGCCGACGAAACCCACACTGAACATTAAAAAAGAGGCCGCGAGATTCAAGCCACATTAACCGCCCATTTAACATGCGTTCTGTAACTGATTGGGGAAATCGGTCGGTAGCTGGAAGGTAGTTGGTGATCCTTCCCAGGTTTTAGAATTGGAACGATGGCCTCGCGCCAAACAGCAGGAAGCGTACCTTCATGGCAAATACGGTTATAGAGCTGGAGGAGAAAGAACTTACCATCTGAAGGCAAATGCTGTAGTAGCGATACATGTATGGCATCGGGCCCAGGAGCAGAATGCCTAGAAATAGAGAGGGCAACTTCTAGCTCGTCCAGACTATAAGGGCGGTTGTAGTCCTCATTATCGGAGAGGAACGATTACTCCTGAGCTTCCAAAGCGAGCTTGAGGGGAACAAAATAGGGATTATAACTAGTGGAACTGGAATCTGCTCAATCGTCCTGCCTAAGGTGTTGGCAATAAGGACCGGCTCCACCAGGATGTCGCCCCCTACTCTAAGACCGGGTAGCACATGGTTTTGCCTTACTGGCTACGAGCCGAAGTCGGTCCCACACCTGATTCGGGCGTGGAGCTATGAAAGCTCTCTACATAACGCTTTCAAGAGGCCTTCTTACTTTCCCGGATTATGCGACATGCTCTAGCCCTGAATCGTTTATACAACAGTAATTTGTCTTCCGTTGGGTGACGTTTGAAAACATGAGCGCTTCTCCATGCACGGATGGCTTTACCGCATTCCACGTTCCACCAAGGAACTGGGTAATGCCTGAGATGGGAAAACGTGGGAATGGAGTGCTCGGCAGTGGCCATAACGGAATTCAGGCGCTCAACCATGCTATCAACGGTGGAATAACCCCTATCGGAGAAATGGGCTAAACGAGAATTAGGCGACCAATGCGCCTTGCTGCACTGGAATTTTGGTACACAGTGGTTGGAGGAGTATGGCAAAAGACAGTAAGAACAATAGGAAAATGATCATTGGAGTGAGCATCAGAGACGATGTTTTACTCCAAGCGGTGTGCTGTGCTGAGCAGATACTTAAATCGAGGTGAGAAATCGTGCCAACGGAGTCTGAAAGAAAAGTAGGCTCACCAGTATTCAAAACGAAGAGGTTCAGTTGGTCCAGTAGATTAGCGATTATGATTCCCCTTGCACACGACCTGGGAGATCCCCATAGAGGGTGATGATAAAGTCTCCCACTAGAAGGTATGGTAGAGACATCTGCGAAGCTAGACTCACCAGGTCAGCAATAGCAAGGGGAGTCGAAGGTGCAATATGACTACAGACGGCTAAACTAAAACCCGGAAGAGAAAGGTTGACAGCAACAGCTTGCAACTGAGTGGCGAGTAGACAGGTTGGCATCACACTTCGTCTCGAATGCGGACCATGGAACCACCGTGGGAAGAGAAAGGTTGACAGCAACAGCTTGCAATTGAGTGGTGAGTAGACAGGTTGGCATCACACTTCGTCTCGAATGCGGACCATGGAACCACCGTGCACAGAACCCTCCTCCAGTTCCAGATCAAAGCGAACCGGTGTGTACCTGTAAACCAAAGGTATCGCGAGGGCGAAGCTTTGTCTCCTGTAAGCTAACGATGAGAGGTATATAAGCTCGCACGAAAATTTCCAGTTCAGACCGATGTGTACGTAGACCACGTATATTCCAATGGTTGAAATAGGTAAGAAGGCTGGTTTTCAGTATGCGCGTACCGGTAAGGAAACGAATCCTGGGGGGGGGGTCTGGAACATCTTTATCTTTTTGGTTGGGCTACGGCTCAGGCGAGTGTGGCCGCCAACAGGTAATGAATCAGGATTTCCATCACTGGTATCGGTGTCAGAACAAGTCGCTAGGGTGCGGTTAGGAGAGCGGGAACGACTTGTGGGACGACGAATGGGCGACCTACGGGTCGGGCGATCAGGTACAGTGGATGAAGATGTAGAGCAAACCGGGTGCATCGGAGTGGCCTTTTGTTCAGAAGCCTCTTTATCAGGCTTGACTGCTACTTGCCTTCTGGTCATGAAGAGGGACAAAAGGAACAAAGATAGGGATACTAAGCCTCTGTGGGTTTACAGCTATTTTGTTTATATCTGGTTGCCATGGCAATGGAACATTAAGATTCCATGCATTAGCAGAAAGTCCAGTTTTGAGGCTATGATACAGCTAACAGTACAGGAATTTAGCAAACAGCAGCCCCTTGCAGAGGCTAATTCAGTTGATTGGCCTGATGAAAGACCGCGATCTTGGGGGGAGGCTTTCGCACCCTTTTCTAAGGATGTTTCCGACATTCCTAACAAGTCAACAATTTCTTGAACAATCTAAAGTGGCATTCAATACGTGGTTATGTATTTGAATACTTAGTTGCCTGTTGAGTTCTTTATTCTACTAGCTAGCTCCACTGCATCTTCTTATTTCCAGCTACTGTTTTCTTTTTTGTGGTAGGGATGTGCTATCAGTGAAGAGACCAAACACCCTGTTCCTAACTTGTTGGCAAAAAAGGTGGAAAAAAAAATGTGTGAAATGTTACAAAAAGGACTTTAAATATTCATGGAACAAAGAAATATGTGTGGCTCTATAGTAGTTATTTTATGTAAAACAATTTTGCTGGCTTTTCAACCTTTTCAGAACAACATTACAGAAAATATGCCACCAGAAAGAACAGAAGAGGCCACTTAATACATAAGAAATAAGTATGTTAGGTGTGATTTTATGTGATAATGGCTTTAGCTTTAGTCTAGGCCATGAGCTGCCACTGAATCCCACCCACCTTTGTAATAAAGTTGCAGCTTCACAAGTAAGCTTACTACATTAACTAGCTTTCACTTTTCAGTATTCATCTCTCTAAATTGTTTTAATCTTTTATGGGACACAAGTGTAGAACTAGATTTCTTTGTTGAATTATTGGTCTTCTATGGACCAGATTTCAAGAGGAATGTTAGCATTTTTGTCGAAATTCTTTCCAATTTAATGTGACTGAATAAGAGCAAATGCCCTAGCAGTATACACATTGCTGCCTAATGACAAGACATTCGGAGTATACTAGTCAACAAAGCGACCAAGTGTATCAGAAAATATCTGAAAAAACATGCTGTTATCATGATTCACACACTGAAGAAGAGCCATATCAGTTGCAGCATACTCACTGCAGATGCAGTAATAGTAATAATGTCATAAAGAGACAGTGTTCGTAACTGCTAGCGAGAGATGAAGTCTAACAAAGCTTTTGCAACTGAGAAGACATAAGAAATTGCTGCTGATGGTTTTTGGATTATTGGAACTAGAAGTTGGGAGGAATGACAATTTCTGTTGGAAGTGATAGCAATGAATAATGAACTGTATAGCATCCCACAGTGGCAGTTAAATGGACACTGCTGATGAAATTTTTGTCATACTTTGACTTTTTAATAAATCATTGCGTTAAAAATGTCCAATTGTACAGATTGATCCAACTCCAGACAATTAGTTTTATGATACAATATGTAAAGAAACTGTTAATTAATAAGAAATATCAGTGACTAGCTTGTTTTCTTTCTCTCTTTTTACTTTCTCTAACATGTATGTACATGATGGGCAGAGAAAGAATTGCGTTCCTCCCAAAACCTTGATACAGAGATTTCACCTGAAATGTAGGTTTAGAGGCGCAAAAATATATATAAATAAATAGATAAAAGCATTTCCAGAAAAAGGTCTTATGTTTTATGTCTTTTGTGAACAGCACAACTAAAACAAAATTTTGATAAATACTAATTTGAATTTCAAGTCAGTAGCTTTCATATATGTGACAATAAGATTTTCGAGAATATACTTTCCCTAAATATCCTTTACATGGAACATTTTTTTTTGAAAAAACGTCCAACAATTTTAAAAAAGATCACACATTAAAGTTTTTTACATGGAAAATAAAATGTATGTCCCGTCTCTTCTTTCAGAAGGAAAGTTATATAATCTTAATTTGTTTTTCACTCAAGCCCTGTGTAGGACAGGAGTTGGATAGGCAGCGTCAAACTGAAAAATTCAATGCCATAGCTGGGAATTGAACCATGGATCTCTTGGTCTCTAGCCAGTTGCTCTAACCACTGAACTACCATGGTAGCATGCCGGCAGGGCATTAAATTCTTCAAATGACTCATGTGTTACCCAGTAAACTACAATGTGATCTCAAATTATTTTGAGATGACACCCCAATGGCAGCTTAAAATTTCATAAGTATTTTAGGTCCCAGGCTTCATAGTTCCGCCAACTATTAGGCCAATTAATGTTAATTTGTTTTTTGTTTTTTTTTCTTTCATGCAAGCTGTGTGCAGGACAGGGGTTGGATAGGTAAGAGTCAGATTGAAAAATTCAATGCCATAGCCAGGATTTGAACCACAGATCTCACAGTCTAAAGCTGGTTGCTCTAACCACTAAGCTGCCATGGCAACATTTGAGCAGGGTATTAAATTCCTTAAATGATTCATGTTTCCTGGTAAACACAAGGTGATCTCAATTTGAGATGACACACCCCCAATGACAATTTAAATGTTGTAGTACTCTTAAGACCCGGACTTCATTGTTTATCTATGTTACTACTTATTTAAAATAACCTTTTTATGGCATGAGCCACTTACAAGATATCCATTATTAATGGTTCAAATTGTTCAATACTTCTTTATTCCTTTAAATTCCTGTCAATCTTCAGCTGTTTCTCACAATGTCATGGATAGACAATGTAGTTCCAAGGCCAGCATATAATATCCAGTGCTATAAAATTTGACTATTGCAACTCCCTTTTTTTACTTTCTCCACCTAAGACAGTATTGTATTTCACCCAAAAATTTGATATTGGGATTTCACTGGAAATAGGATCCCCAAATCCAAAAAAGATATTTTTAGAAAAAAGTCTTGTGTTCATGTCCATGTAAGGCCTCCTCTGTAGTGTGGAGGTAGCGTGTAGAGGGATGACTAAGTTATATTTGCACAATAGTTACCAGTAACAGTTACATAATTTGTTTCAATAGTTATCACATTGGCATTACATTGCAATAATGGTTACCAGTAACAATTAGCTGTAACTATATATCTGTAGGAACGATTGGCAAAATGCAGTCTCTCTCTCTCTCACTCACACACCAAAATATATTCCTTTGGTTTCCTTCTCCTACCCATACAAGGATACCCAGTAATGGAGGTGAGGTGTTACATTATAAAAGAAAAAATCTCTGTATTTGGGGGTTTGAACTTTCAACTACAACTCTCAAATACATGCCTTAGACCAGAAGGACACTTGGACATCATATAGCTGCAGTATTATCTGACCTTTTAATGTTGAATAATTATGGAAGTGAATTTTTTTAGTGCACAAAAAATTGGTAACTGCACATATCTGCATTCAAACAAAACCCGTTCAGCATCCAACCACATCACACTGATTGTTTTAGATGGACCCTCTCCATTCTTTACTACAGCTTCCCTTGAATGCAGAACATACATTTTGAGTGGATTTGATCTCACGATCCTTGGCTTGATTGGCTAGCCACTTCCATCATGGCTTAGACAGCATGGCCATAAATCCAGAAACCAAGGTTTGTAATATTAAATTGAGGTATCTGATGTTATCCACTGGTAAAAATAGGTTATTTAACAATCATCCACAGGACATCATTTCATGTCCACATTGCTGTGAAGGGGTTAACAGCTAAGATGTTCCTGCCTTGAGCGCACTTCTATTAACATGTTCACATGGAAACAATCACCAAAAAATCATGCAAATAAAGGTAGGAAGAATGCAGTTGTACAATATTAATAATACTTAACATTATGGATTTGATAATGGGGCAGCCCTTTCATCTTCAAGGTTTGATTTCAGAAATATTATTGTATATCTACTGGTTTATCATTGTTAATGTAAGATTAAAGGATAAATATCCATGGTAATAATTCTAAACGAGCATAAACTCTAGGCTCACAACTGCATGTGCTTTTGGAATTTAAACATTGGAGAAACTTCACATTCATTTAAGCAATCTTAGAGAATAGACTTGCTGAGAGTTTGTAACTCTGGATCTAGATACAGCACTGTTTTAAAACTATGTATCCTTGTTTGATCTTACCAGCAGATGCACATTTTGTTAGTAATCAGCAGTAGTAGTTTATTCATTCCAATCATGTATAAAAATTTGTGCACTTACAAATTGATTTCAGTACCATCTTAATGTAAAGAATAGTTTTGTTGCTAATTGAGAACTGATGTGTTTAATTGTGACCATAATCTGTATTCAAGCAATAAGAAGCATGTGCCAATCTTGCAACTCTGTCAATGATTACTCAAACTTATTTGGAAGCACCAGTGCCTATTTCATGAGAGACTACATTAATGTATATGTCTCATCCATGTATCTGAAAATTGTACTATAATCTTTGAGGTTTTCTAAAGAAAGTCAGGTGAATGTAATTGGAAAAAAGACCTGCAGGTACATGCATGCATAGCCCATTCAGTATGTTTCCATAAATTTGATAGATTTATAGGAAACTCTACTCCCACAAAGATCATACTTTGGGTATGCATCATCTACACATGTTCTACATGGATCTGGCTTTCATACGTTTACCAAGTTTGCAGTTCTAGGACTAAATATCTGAAATGTACAGATGAACTGAGGTATATGAGAACCAAAATATTAATACTGTGAAATGCAGACATAGCAAAACAAAAACACATAATTTTTGCCACATCAACATGACAAATTAAGAATATAAGAGATTAAATATTCTTATAGGATGTTGGATAAAACATGGTGATTAACAGTTTGAAAGGGAAGATCATGCTAGATAAGAGAAATACTAATGCCCAAATACACATTATTGTCAAACTTCATTACATCAGAAAATATGCAGATAATTTCAGTTCATATAGGTAGGTAGCAAAGCGGATAGCTAGTAGGCTTTTATCTCGCCAATTGGTGTATTGGATCAATAAGGTCACTCAGAACCTGTTGTGGAGGATATTAATACTGTGTAATGGGATAACTATTAGTTGCAGGTAAGTGACAGCAATACACATATGTGAATGACGTCGCCCAGACTCTAGATTAGTTAAAGAGATAACAAGTAACTGTCTTTGCTACTTAGAACAGTTACTGTGTAATAGCTAATATCTCTGTTACAATGTAACTGTTACGTTATTTTCTGCCCATCCTTAGTAGCGTGTCTATTCACATTCAAGAAGTCCCAAGTTTGAATCTCACTTAGGTGGAACTATATGGATAAGTTTTTTTTTTTTTTTCCCCAGAGTTTTCCTTTAGAAGACGAACATCAAGCAACTTTAAGCTGCATGGACCCCAAGCTCATTTGAGCATCACTCCACTCATGACATTCATCATTCAATATGACCTACCTGGTTAAAGGACAAACTACATTTATTGAAAAGTCTATGTATGTCTTTTGACAGCATAACTCAAAAACAAAAATTCTGTTAAATGCCAAACTTGATAATTAAGTTCAGCATCTTCCAAGAATGCAACATGAGGATTTTCTACCCATGGCATTTTTTTTTAATAATGTTGATTTTCTCCAAAATGGCTCTAACATTTTGATTAAAATGCTATATGTTAAAGATATTTACACGACAAACAAAATGTGTATCTGGAATTTTGTG
This sequence comes from Hymenopus coronatus, assembly GCA_030762935.1. Lineage (NCBI taxonomy): Eukaryota > Metazoa > Arthropoda > Insecta > Mantodea > Hymenopodidae > Hymenopus > Hymenopus coronatus. The sequence goes on from CM060900.1 coordinate 150,636,361, forward strand.
CCAATAGTTTCTCAAAACTTTTTTTTTTTTTATGCAAAACCTTTCCCACACAGGAATTTGTCATTTCTGTTTCTTTTGTTTTACTCTTGGTCATGCAGAGGTTATATGGCAACCGGCTTTTAAAAGATTTAACTACTGGTTTTTCCTTAGTATACTCCCTTATTTCCCTTCTACTTATAAGGAACAAAGTACAAGGGCTTTTCTGACATGCATAGTAGGTGGAACTGCACACTGTGCAGCTAACCCAGCATTATGTCCTCCAAGGCCAAGTTTAGCACATAATTTGGAGCTAAGCTACAGGGAATTCAACATGGCTGGTATCATTGATTCTCCTGCCAAATGCGAGTTATGCAGCATTATTAATTTTCTACAGGTAGAAGGGAATAATGCAGCAGGAATTCATCACAGAATGAGTAGTGTTTACGGCACAAACTGTATGAATGGTGTAGGAAATTTGAAGGAGGCCAAAATGATGATCATGATAAAGGTGGACAAGGATGAAAGTCTGCTGCTAATGAAGATCTATTCAGTGAATTGATCAAGTGATTTGAGAGTCAGAGGTTTACCATTAGTGAGTTGCCTGCAGATTTTACAAACATTTCAAGGTCTAGGCTATTGAAAACTTTGTGCACCCTGGGTTCTCAAAAAACTGTGAGGATCACAAGCTCGGCAAATGTCACCAGCTTTATCCTTCCTTACTTGTTATGCTACTGATTGGAAAGAGTTTTTGAACTCTATTGTGATGGGATGAAACATGGATTCTTTACAAATCAAAAGAATAATCCAAACAATGCACATTCCCCCCAAAAAAACCCATGAATTTCAAACAAATTTTCAGCAACAGGAAGCCCATGGATACTGTTTTCTGGGATCAGAAAGGTGTGTTCTTTGTGGAGTTTATGGACCCAGAGACTATGAATACTGCAACTGTATACTGTCAGTCATTACTTTGCCTTCAGAGAGCCATCAAAAACAAAAGAAGAGGTATGCTGTCATTTGGAATTGTTTTGATTCAAGATAATGCAAAACCGCATACTGCTGCAGTAACCCAACAGCTGCTTATTAAGTTTCATTGGGAAGTGTTCGAGTATTCAGCATATAGCCCAGATCTAGTGCAGAGAGACTCACCTCTTTTGGCAACCGAAGAGAGTTCTGGGGGGAGGGGGAGAGAGAGAGAGGTAAAGTTTTAGGGCACCCAACCTATACGGTCATTAGCGCCCTATAAAACAAAATAAAACACAGTTAATCTTCTAGCTAAAATAACATGGTAAAATGAAAAATATAACCGAGTAATATATCCCCCAAAGTTAAAACGGTCCGGTGGGTTAAAATAAGGAAGAAATTTATCATAAAATTGGTCTTACAGTTAAAATATCCTGGTCAAATGAGTATTTTAATTTACCAATTATCTCTCCAACATTAAAACTTTAAAACCAGTCTGGTAGGTTAAAATTATGGGTTAATTAATGATAAAATTAATCTTCTAGCTAAAATATTATGGTAAAATGAATATGACCTACTAATACATCCCTCCAAAGTTAAAACTTTAAAAATAGTCTGGTAGGTTAAAATAAAGAATAAAAGACCATATTGCTAAAGCTGTAGAATGGAAATAAAACTATATATGACCAATCGGAGGGCACTGTTGTATTAAAGATAAAACCAGTGCTACAGCATGCATGTCGTGGGGCAAACTCAATGACATATGAAGAGTATCTAAGTATTGGTACTCGATTAAAAAGTGTTTCACTGTCAAGGTCGTGCCGCACAGACAAACTGGAGCTGGCTCTCCTCGCAGTAGATGACAGTGGCTAAAATGACAGTATCCGATATGTAGGCGACATAAAATGACTTCTCAGCAGGAAGAACAAGATGTTTTCCAGGCTTCTGGGAGAGGCTAAATTACCCGCAATTTGTTGTCTCTAATTTGGGACCATTCAGCCTCCCAACGAGCAAGAATGGTCCCACGAAAAACTGCCTTCAGATCATTCGCGGGAACGGAAAAACAAAACATCCTGGGAGATAAAATGTCTCTCTTGGCAGCAGAATCAGTTGCCCCATTCCCGACCAATCCAGTGTGACCAGGCACCCACATGAACGTCACTTTGAGACCTGCTTCTGAAGGGAGTGAAGACAGTCCTGGATTCTGTGTACCATAGGGTGGAAAGTGTACAGCGCACGAAGGCTTTGAAGGGCACTGAGGGAATTGGTACAGATGGCAGAGAGTGTTATCATATGTCTCCACACATAAAAAAGAGCCTGAAGAATACTAAAAAGCTCAGCGGTAAAAATCGAACAGTCGTGAAAGACGAAACTTAAAACTTTGGTTTCCAAACACAAAGGCACATCCAACACCTTGAGCGTTCTTCGACCCGTCAGTCTAAATAAAAATGTTGTTGGGAAGTTGGTCCTTCAGAGCTAGAAAGATGGCCGAAGGACGAAACCAGGGGTATTTGACTTGGAAATACTGGAGGAACCTAGGTGGATAGGGTTTTCCGGATGAAGCCAAAGAGGGAAAGTAGTTTCTCTTTTGGGTAGGACGGCAGGCATAGCCATGTCCATCTGCTCAAGGAGTCAGCGAAAACGCACCCCTGGCGGCATGAGGGCAAGGGAGCGAGAAGCATAGAAAGCATCCAAGGAATCGTCGAAGAAGTGTGCACGACTTGGGTGTTGAGGCATGCTGGATAGACGGCATGCATAGCTGCGCATAAGATACTCACGGCGATAACATAGCGGTGGTTCTGCAGCTTCTGCACAAACACTATTAACTTGGCTAGTGCAGAAGGTGCCAGTCGCTAGCCGTATGCCTTGATGATGCACAGTGTTTAAGCGACGAACGATATAGGGTCACGCAGAAGAATAAATGATACACCCATAATCCAATTTGGAACGGACCAATGCTCGATACAGGTTTAGAAGTACGGTCCTATCAGCTCCCCAGGATGTGCCACTTAAAAGACTTAAAATATCGAGAGAACGAATGCACCTTGCCTTCAAATAAGTTATTTGGGCGAACCAACATAATTTCGTTTGAATATTAACCCCAGGAATTTAATAAACACAAAAGCACAAATCACAGTGCAAACCCAAACCAGCAAAATTTGAAGTATTTCTCTCCTACACCATTCAGAAGGTATGATGAACGAAAGGTTCATCTTTTGACATGAATGTTTTGTAGTGAAATATGATCCAGTATTTGGAGCAATATGGAATGCATTCAAAATTCAAAAAAGGAAAGCAGTAATTTCCTGGAATCTTAAAGTGTATAGTCTACTTGTGCACATAACACATGTGATTTGTATATCAGTACAGCAAAGATTCTGTAGTGTCGTAAGTTAAGAATTAAGAATTTTTTCCTAAGTAATCAAAAATATGTACATTTTGACATTTTCATGTTAACACCTTCAGCTCGGTTAATTTCTTAAAATCAAACAAAATCTCAATTACATATATGTAAAGTTGGTTGGTGAGTAATATATACAGAAATAGATCTCTGCAGCAACAAGCAACTATAAATGAGAACCAGCCTCCATTAGGTTGACAATTTGTTAACATTTTAATGTTCTTGCTTGCATAGACTGAAAACTGTTTAACATTTATAGGTGGTTCACCAGTGTGATTTTTTCAAATGTTCCTGATGGTAAGGGAGGATGATTAGATTGAACACATTTGCAGCCATATACGTAAACCACGTTTCCATATTCTTCTAAAAGGTAATTTCCTTTACCATTATTTTCCAATTAATAGAAACGTAGTTTTCTTTTGAGATTACTGACACTGTCAGGCATTACAGGCTGTTTATAGGGAGAGAAAGAAAAAGGAACTCAATATCTCATCAGATGAAATGATTGGAAACTTGAGAGATCCAACACTGCACTGAGTCTGCTCTAAGAAATACGTTATTTGTTCAGAATGACATGACAAATGGCCTGCACAGAACCAACACATGAGGTTGATGGGAACAGTTGAGAGGGAAGATTTTGGAGGAACAGTAGACAGCAACTAGCAAAAGATACAGCAGTAATGGCATAATACTGCAAGAATAGGATAATGTTTGTTTCTTTAGTAGAACAGAGCAAACCTTGGGAAAACCTGGTATAACACACAAGATGGAGCCAAATATAAAATTCAGATAGTAAAAAAGATAAAACTCTTATGTATAACATTCAACTGTCTTTATGAATCTATTCTGCAACAAACTATTCTCACCAAAGCTCAATCTTCCAATTCATGCTAATTGAGATAAACATTAGCAGAAATGGTTTTATTACATAATTCCTTATAAGTACTACAAGAAAAGGGGGAACACACTAGGCTAATATGATAGTCATGTCTTTTAAAAGCCAGTTTGCTTTGTGTTGTAAAATTTTGTTCTCATTCGATGACCATACAAACAAAAGCACAAATAGTAATAACTTTCCAGTTGACATAAGCACAAGTATTTTTAAAGTTGAAATTGGTAACAAGAAATATTTTGGAAATGTCTAACTCGACCAAAAATGTATTGGATATAAATTGTATGCTTTAAAGACATTTGCATTTTTTATGTAATAAGGTTTTGTCTATTATGGTGTACCAGTATGTAAAATTGTCCAGAACATAGGCTAAATCAAAGATTATTCCCAGAAAATTCAAGATATAAATTTTATCTGTCACAAAAGTACAATATTTTAATCCAAATGTGTACAGCATATCCAATCTAGAAACTGACAGTAAAGAGAGATGTCTTCCTCATTCCATGTCTTATTGAAATATCAGAAGAACTTCATGCATAATTGTAGTTTTAGTTTCCATCTCAGCATGTTATGTTCACAAATTGAAATGGATGCTGAGGTGTCTAAGAACTGTTTAAAATATATGCATTCAAATGAATGCAGACATTTAAAGCATTTGCTTAAATTAAACAGGTTCACAATTATTTTATACATTATCATTGCAGGTAAGTCATAACTCCAAAGTCAGAGTCTGAAGATGATCTGAAATATCAGACCCATCTTTTGCATTACAATGACCCTTGTTAAGCCAGGTTTAATACAGGTATTTTTTATTTTCCCCCTTTTTCCATCATGCAGAGATAAATGCTTCAGATACGTAAGCCTATACAGTGCAATATTTTTCAGACTCACAATGACATTGAAATTTATTTTCAGAAACAAACATCCCATGTCAATACCAAAGAATGGAAGCTTATTTGCATTAAGTCTCGTAAATCACGGTCACTGTTCACAGTGGCTAAAACTTATTACTGGTAGTTCACTTTATAGCAAATCAGTCACATAACAAAATACATCTACCTTTTCTAAAAGAAAAATAGGATTTTCTGATTTTGAAAAGATTTATCACCACCAATCTCTCAAATTCTTTTCCCACATGCACAATATTGAGTTCTCAAACACCATGAACAGGTAAATTTCTCCAAGTTTCTCAAAATGATGCCCAAATTATACTCAATTAACTTGTGAAAAACATTTTAAAATATTTGTTTTTATACGTCACCTTAGAGATGCTTTTTCTAACCCTGAATAGTCAGTTTGGCCACTGCTGCATGCACACCAATAACAAGCTTGCTGCCAAATTCCACTAACTGTTTTCATTATCATGATAACTATTCATTTTCAGTTAGCTGATTGTTTTCCATTTCCAAAATAACAGTAGAATTCCATATATTGCAACAGTATATTAAACATACATTTACTGCATTTTAAATCGATAAAGAAAATATGCCATCTATTTTCTACTCTGAAGAGTGGTGTTGAGAGTAGAGGACATTCACTGCAGCTACATGGTTGGGGCTGCCTCTCATCTTTGTTTTACTCCTGTTTCTTATTTTCGAATAAAAAGCATGGCTTAGTTTCAACTTTCATCACACTCCAAAAATGGATGGGCAAGTGTTGTGCATGGTCAGCAATACACCATTTATCACTGCATCACCAATTATAGTTCCATATTCACGGTGTTAGGTGTAGGAGTGCACCTATTTTCTGTGATGATAAGATTCAAATATGATAAATTAAAATGTTTATGTGAACAATGCAGCCACTGTGAATGGGAAAGGAGATGACTAAATTTTAACAAATACTTAATTTGCATTGGTATGGTTATAGGGTAGGTCTGAGTCATATGTTTTGTTTACTAATATGGCTTTTGCTCTCATACAATCATTCACTCTACGACTGTTTACCAGCAAGGCAAAATTAGATCTGGGAACAATGCATGAAAACCGGTTTTGCCAAGTGTCTATGTTTGTTATCTGATTAGCTACTGCAGGTTAAGAAGGGGAGGGATGGCTTTCTTTCATGCTTTACAAGCTGGCTTCTAAAGCTTAACTAATGTATGCCTGAGTGGGTTGTGTGAAAGAAAATATGCACAAGAAATAATTTAGTCTGAAAATAAAAAATGCTGAAATGCAGATTTTAAATAAGTTATTCAGGTGCATCATGGTTAGTAAAACAAAGTCAATGTCTTTGCTATTCAAGAAATTTATTATTGGTCAATAACTGTTGGACAACAAGAAACAATATTTAGAGTAGATGCTTATTTAGAGTAGATGCTCAAGATGTGCACTACTAGAATCTATGAAAGCATCACTTCTTTTTAACCAATTTTGTTCTACTCTAGCTAGAGCTCCTGCATTCTGCCCAATTTCTAGGGCTATTTCAAATACACATGTGAAGAATATCGACAATAGAAACCTCATATGGTGTACCCTGCTCTTCACACGTCCTCGGAAACACTCCCTGAATTACTGAAGTAATGATCTTGAATTTGGAATACTATTAGGAAACTTATCCGTACACAAACATTGGGCTTCATGTGCATTGCATTCAACTTTGGAGTATGCAAGCAGTATAGCCAGATATTCCTGATTACATATGAAAATAAACAAATAAAATAATAAATAAAGATAAATTTAAAAAATGCAGAAGCTCTTAATGCTCTGTTTTGACCTGCGTAGACATCAACACAACTGAAGCTCTGATAAACCTGGTACATGACATATAATACCATCTTACATTACAACTCCCTCTAAAAAAACTTGCACACCAGTGTTATGAACAATGCAGTGTATGCAATACTTTGTGATTGAACACTACAATTGACCACATTCTTTCACTTTAGGCAGCTACACACAATCAGCTTCCAGTTTATATAAATGTAGACAAGTGCTTTTTATAGTTTTAGATGATTTTGCAAGAATGTTGAATCTTGTAATAGCATTTTATCATAATAAAAACACAATTAAAATTCATTACAAATATATATATCCTTAAAAATAACACATCAAACATATACTTTTATTACAACTTTAAAGAGTGAATACTTTAATTCACCACACACTAATTTCATTGTGAGCTTCCTCACCATGGAACTTTATTGTTTGCCATTAACAGCTTCCATGCTTGCAGCAAATGTTTATTTCCAAAAGTTGTTGCAAGTATGATGACTTGACTGCAGAACTTTAGGTACAGCAATTCTTTTCCTAATTTCCAATTGGAGAAAAAAACACAAAATTGTGCTTATGCATTAATGATTAATTATACTAGAACATTTTATGGCAACTAAAACAGCCTATTTGACCTTTAAAAATTGATTATATTTTTCAAAATATTAGAATTGCTTACAGGTATTTTGAAGAACATATGTTTACTAGACGAGATTAAGAAGATTAATGGGGCACCAGTAAAAAAGAATATGTATACAAAATGTTTTACAGAACAGCTGTGCAGCTGCAGCGGCAGATATTCTTATGGGAATATCCAATTCCCTGATACCAGCATTCCTGTCCATCATGAGCAGAAAGTGAAATGGTTATAAAACATCATTTCTCAGTATACAAACTAATATTCACTGAAAATCACCATAACTTTTTTCTAGAAAACTTAGAAAATGTTTTGGTGATATGTTGTAAACTAACACAAGGACTGAGAAGTACTGAGTTGATTAATGACCCTAAACATTATTCTCCATAAAAATTTCCTGGAACATGTTTTGGAGGCTAATTCCTCCACTGTAAACCAGGTAACACATCTTGGGTGTGAAGTTGAGTGATCCATTCTTAGACTGCTCTGATGACTGTTTGAGGAACTTATATAATTGATTGTTCTGAGTAATATAAAAATTTAAGACTTGGTTGCTATTTTTTCAGTTAAAAATTTGCTCACTATGAGGTTCTAGGGAAATGTAAAATATCAAACTGAAAAAGGGGACTGAAAATATATAACAAAGAAATAGTCAATAATGCCTCTTTATAAACACTAATGGACGAAGCCTGGGGTTATAACTTTTGCAGCCTATTTTAGGTTTAAGATACTTCTAAAGCATATTTACGCATCTAAAATTCACTATGACCTAAATGTCTGCAGTCCAAAGACTCATTTCAAGCTGATATGGTCACACATATAAAAGTATAGGCACATCTTATAAAAGTAAATGCAATAACACAGATAGGTCTGTGTATATTTTGGTCACTGAACACTTCAGTTCACTATATGCTTTGATTCCATTGGCACCTCCACACATCATGGAACTGTATCTGCCATTGATGATTGCAGTCAAAACACAAAACTGTCATAAGCATGATTTAAAACTGATATAGCCACACCTGCAGAAGTAGAATGTATCTTCTTAATAATAGTAGATTAAGTATCAAGAGATACTTCTGTGTAACTTTTGGTAATTACAGCTCAAATGCTTTCATTCCATAATCAGTTTCATCCAATATTACCATTTAAAGCTGAAAGCTTTTCTATAATTGGCAATGCATGCTTCAAAATGAAATACTAAAAAAAAGTAAAGGAAAAAAAAAAAAAAAAAAAAAAAAAAAAAAAAAAAAAAAAAAAAAAAAAAACAAAAACAAAAACAAAAAAAAAATGTGGCTAATTTGGTTTTGGCACAGAAAAAAACTGTTTTAAGGGGGAAGGAAAGAAAAACCGTTCTCCAATTTTTGAGAACAGTACCTTAAAGTAATAAAAGATGTTCAGCTTCTAACCTACAAATCTCCCATTTACAAAACAATAGGTTCTAACCCTGAAATCCCCCCATTTGCAAATCAATAGTTTCTTGAAGAAGAAAAAAAAAAAAAAAAAATAAAATAAAAATTAATAGGTTCTAAACTACAAATCCCCCATTTGCAAATCAATAGTTTCTTGAAGAAAAAAAAAAAAAAAAAAAATCAATAGATTCTAAACTACAAATCTCCCATTTGCAAATCAATAGTTTCTTGATGAAAAAAACCTAAGTTGACATAACTTTGAGCAATAAAATGGCATCTGTAATCTGAAACTACAGCTTAAGAATTTCTTTATCTTTCAATCTGTTACAAGTTAACTTGCATTTCTTTCCATAAGAGACATTTACTTATGCATGATTTCAAACTGATATAGCCATACTTGCAGAAGTAGAATGTATCTTCTTAATCTTAATAATAGTAGATTAAGTATCAAGAGATACTTCTGTGTAAATTTTGGTAATTACAGCTCAAATGCTTTCATTCCATAATCAGTTTCACCCAATATTACCATTTAAAGCTGAAAGCTTTTCTATAATTGGCAATGCATGCTTCAAAAAGAAATACTAAAAAAAATTAAAGGAAAAAAAAAAAAAAGTGGCTAATTTGGTTTTGGCACAGAAAAAAACTGTTTTAAGGGGGAAGGAAAGAAGGAAAGAAAAACCGTTCTCCAATTTTTGAGAACTGTACCTTAAAGCAATAAAACATGTTCAGCTTCTAACCTACAAATCTCCCATTTATAAAACAATAGCTTCTAACCCTGAAATCCCCCCATTTGCAAATCAATAATTTCTTGAAGAAGAAGAAGAAAAAAATTAATAGCTTCTAATCTACAAATCCCCCCATTTGCAAATCAATAGTTTCTTGAAGAAGAAAAAAGAATAGCTTCTAATCTAGAAATCCCCCATTTGCAAATCAATAGTTTCTTAATAAAAAAAAAATAAAATCAATAGGTTCTAAACTATAAATCCCCCATTTGCAAATCAATAGTTTCTTGAAGAGAAAAAAAAAATTAATAGCTTCTAATCTACAAATCCCCCCATTTGCAAATCAATAGTTTCTTGAAGAAAAAGAAAAAAAAAAAAAAAAAAAAAGAATAGCTTCTAATCTACAAATCCCCCATTTGCAAATCAATAGTTTCTTAAACAAAAAAAAAAAAAAAAAAAAAAAAAAAAAAAAAAAAAAAAAAAAAAAAAAAAAAAAAAAATCAATAGGTTCTAAACTATAAATCCCCCATTTGCAAATCAATAGTTTCTTGAAGAAAAAAAAAAAAAAAAAAAAATTAATAGCTTCTAATCTACAAATCCCCCCCATTTGCAAATCAATAATTTCTTGAAGAACAAAAAAAAAAAAAAAAAAAAAATCAATAGATTCCAAACTACAAATCTCCCATTTGCAAATCAATAGTTTCTTGATGAAAAAAACCTAAGTTGACATAACTTTGAGCAATAAAATGGCATCTGTAATCTGAAACTACAGCTTAAGAATTTCTTTATCTTTCAATCTGTTACAAGTTAACTTGCATTTCTTTCCATAAGAGACATTTACTTATGCATGATTTCAAACTGATATAGCCATACTTGCAGAAGTAGAATGTATCTTCTTAATCTTAATAATAGTAGATTAAGTATCAAGAGATACTTCTGTGTAAATTTTGGTAATTACAGCTCAAATGCTTTCATTCCATAATCAGTTTCACCCAATATTACCATTTAAAGCTGAAAGCTTTTCTATAATTGGCAATGCATGCTTCAAAAAGAAATACTAAAAAAAATTAAAGGAAAAAAAAAAAAAGTGGCTAATTTGGTTTTGGCACAGAAAAAAACTGTTTTAAGGGGGAAGGAAAGAAGGAAAGAAAAACCGTTCTCCAATTTTTGAGAACTGTACCTTAAAGCAATAAAACATGTTCAGCTTCTAACCTACAAATCTCCCATTTATAAAACAATAGCTTCTAACCCTGAAATCCCCCCATTTGCAAATCAATAATTTCTTGAAGAAGAAGAAGAAGAAAAAAATTAATAGCTTCTAATCTACAAATCCCCCCATTTGCAAATCAATAGTTTCTTGAAGAAGAAAAAAGAATAGCTTCTAATCTAGAAATCCCCCATTTGCAAATCAATAGTTTCTTAATAAAAAAAAATAAAATCAATAGGTTCTAAACTATAAATCCCCCATTTGCAAATCAATAGTTTCTTGAAGAGAAAAAAAAAATTAATAGCTTCTAATCTACAAATCCCCCCATTTGCAAATCAATAGTTTCTTGAAGAAAAAGAAAAAAAAAAAAAAAAAAAGAATAGCTTCTAATCTACAAATCCCCCATTTGCAAATCAATAGTTTCTTAAACAAAAAAAAAATCAATAGGTTCTAAACTATAAATCCCCCATTTGCAAATCAATAGTTTCTTGAAGAAAAAAAAAAAAAAAAAAAAATTAATAGCTTCTAATCTACAAATCCCCCCCATTTGCAAATCAATAATTTCTTGAAGAAAAAAAAAAAAAAAAAAAAAAAAAATCAATAGATTCCAAACTACAAATCTCCCATTTGCAAATCAATAGTTTCTTGATGAAAAAAACCTAAGTTGACATAACTTTGAGCAATAAAATGGCATCTGTAATCTGAAACTACAGCTTAAGAATTTCTTTATCTTTCAATCTGTTACAAGTTAACTCGCATTTCTTTCCATGAGAGACATTTACTTATGGTGCTTTCTTTTCTCTTTCTGTTTTGCAGCCTTCTTCTTCATGTTCTGAAGCTTTTTCTCAGCACTTATAATGCTAATATTTGGCATTACAAGCTTGGAACTGCCAGATGCTGAAGCCACAGATTTGGATACTGAGCTGCTGCTTACTGCTTTTGCAGATGCTTGAGATAAACCTGAAGCATAAAATTAAATAAATCAATATAAAATAAACAAAAAAATAAAAGTAAAATTGAAATGCAGATATATGCAATACCAACACCAGTAGGTGCAACCCTGAATGTATTACATAAATCACATGAGATTCACGGTGACCTAAAGTTGCTCAATTGTCTTACTTTTTGGGAAACGCTGATGCACCTGATTTGATGAATTATATAAACATTTCTATTTAAATCAGATGACACTTATGAATAAATTGGTCCATTCAAATCTCCCTTTCAACAATACAGGAATCATATCAAATTAACAGTAGTTCTCTGGCTATTATTCAAATGACTGACTTTTGTTATTTTCAGTTAAGTATAGTACCAGCTGTATGCAACATACAACACATTACCTATGTGGAATGCCTTCATTTAAGCATCTAGTTTAATGGCTATCTATTTCATATTTTCAGTGTATACAAGAATAAATATACATAAATAACATACACTTAAATGTAATTTGTCCATAAACTAGCTATCCCATTTTTTAACCCTCTGGTAACCAACTAGTTAGTAATATGCAGTTGGTTTAGTCTTGGTCATTAGTAGTAATGGTTAACAATACTGCATAATTAGTTAGGAAATTTAAAAAAGGGATCTATGTTTCTACACTTTCATATACATTTGTTTCCCGCTTATAAGTATAATAAAAGAAACAATTATAATTTCAAAACTATGCACAGAAATGGGTTAAAGTTAATCTGATTTGACAGAGGAAGTTGGGAAGTCTTAATTTATTGGTGCTGTTTAAGTTTAAGACAGACACACATTGTGCGTACATGCACAGTTCACTGCTTAGGAGAATGCATATCAGATTGTTCATCAGTCAGCAAGTGGACAACACAGCAAAACATCTTTTGTGTGCATTAGCAAAACTTAAGTCACTAATTCTTGTGCAGCACCTGTTTCATCTTCAGTACAACCTTAGAACAAGAGAAGCCATTCCGACATACATGTCAGCAATAAAATGGAATAGGCAGCTCAGAGAAACAGGAAGTGCAGGTAAACATTCCAAGCATAAAGTGACTGAAAGCAATGCCAAGCTCATTCACAAGACACTTCAGAAAAACCTATGGAAATCCATTTGAAAAGGCTACTTGCAGATGAACGTTCCACCAACAACAGTGCATATAGTGCTCCATAACAGATTGCCTTTGCAAGAGTACAAGTTGCAACTTCACTAGATTATACAGAATGATAAAATGGGAACAAAACTCCTTTGCGGAAACAATGTTGGAAAAAGTAGATGATGATGATACATTCCTAACTTGAGTGCTACTCAGATGAGTGAACATTCCATATCTGTGTAAAAGTAAACAGATAGAATTGTCACATCTGAGGGTCTAAAAATCTCCATGTCATATTTGAACACTAGTAGGATGCCCCTAAATGGAATTTTGGTGTGGGATCATACGCAACAGAACATCAGTCCCTTTTTTATTTGCTGAGAATACATTGCAAAAATGTACTTGGATATGCTGTAGCTGGTGAAATTTTCCAGCAAGATGGAGCACCACCACACTTTGCCAATGTGTAGATCCACAGGACACCAGTATATGATTTGGAAGACTTATAGCATAGAATTTATGCTGCTATTGACAATGTTACACTACAAATGCTTCCTACTACATGAGTTGAGATTGAATACTATTTGGACATTTCCTGTGATACTAATGGCCATGTTGAGGTTAATGAACCATAGAAAAACATGGGAAGAAGTGGAGGAAATCATGGAAGGCAAGCTCGACATTAAACTCACAGGCTGGGAAATTGTTGACTCCTTTAGATTAGGACAACAGGGATGGAAACTAAGACCAACTCTAGTTAAATTGGCAAGCATGAATGCCAAATGGAGAATATTAAACATAAGGAAATTGAAAGGCACAAGAATATTTATTAAAAATGACTACGGTAAAGAAAAGTGAGAAATAAGACACAAGTTATTAAAAGAGTTGAAAATAGCAAGAAATGCAGGAAGAATAGCATATTTATGAGGTTTTCAGTTACACGTGGATGGAATCCCCAGTTATCAGCAAAATGCCATAAGATTCCTGGTTTACAGAGAAGAGATGCATGTGCCATGGAGAGAGGAAGTGGCAAGCAACTGCTCACCCAAGGTTATGATGTCACCACCAAGAAAGTAAGTCCATCCAAATAGCTCAGCTGATTGACAAGGCAAGAAATAACGCTTTAGTGGCTACTGCTGGCTTAGATTATGGAAAGACGGAGAAGGGACCAGTGTTGTATCAACACCAGGAGGGAGTATCTTGACAATTGAAGACAATGGGAGACTTATCACAACAGGAAGGGAGATTAACCAGGACAAGAGCAAAATTGCAACACTTTTGACAAAGTAGGACAGTAGGATGGCCAACCCTGGTGGTCTTATATTGGAATGTCAAAGGACTGATAGACAAAATATACAAAGGTGAATTAACACAAGTGTTGGAGTGGGGCGATATGATTGCAGTGGTGGAAACATGGGTAACAAAATTGCAAGTAATAAGTATGGAGGGTTACGACTATTTTGGAAAAAATGGAGTGAAAAAGAAAATGAAACGTAGGATCTCAGGGGGAATAAGAGTGTTTATCAGAAAGGAAAGAAACTTTGGAGCAAAGGAAATAAAGGGAGCTGAGGGAGTATTGTATTATGTTACAAAGTGTGACAAGAAAGTGACAAAACTTAGGTTTGGGTGTGGTATATAATCTGCCAGGGATGTCAGACTTTTATGATGCAAGCTTTTATAGTATGTTAAGAGAACGACATGGAAATGTTGTGTCAGAAGTAGGATAATTTAGATTTCCTGATATTAGGGAACAGAAATTGGATTGGGGGAACTAGACAATCAACAGACAATAGGGGGACAAAAATTATGGAATATAGTGAAAGCGAGGATAGACGATATTGCAAAACAAGAAATAGGTAGCTTAAGGGATAAGAGTACTTTAATATTACATAGGAATACTAAGAAAGTATGGGGAAGAGAAAAATACATTGATATCTATGGAAAAATGGAAACAGAGGGTCTAGCATGAGTAAGAACAGGAACAATGTAATTAAAAGTTCTAAAAGTAGATGATGATTTATGGCCACTATATGGCAATATAGATAACAATTTACACTGTATAATTGAGTGCAAAGAAACAAAAATATGGAGAGAAAGAATATGGAATATAAATTAGGAAAAG
Organism: Hymenopus coronatus; assembly: GCA_030762935.1. Taxonomy (NCBI): domain Eukaryota; kingdom Metazoa; phylum Arthropoda; class Insecta; order Mantodea; family Hymenopodidae; genus Hymenopus; species Hymenopus coronatus. The sequence continues at coordinate 150,651,461 of CM060900.1, forward strand.
TTACCGACAGAGATAGTGTATTTAAAACTTTTTGGAAACAATAAGAAAGAATTTCTGAAACAACTATACCTCTGCCACTGAATCCTTGCACTTGACAGTTCGGGTGGTTTCGAGTAAAGTTGGCTATGCTGCCTTTGCACCGTTGCCAGAGTAATTAGTGAACAACAACAGCTGATTACAAATGTCTCTATCGTGTGTAACGACGAATATAAACAGTGTACAGAGTAAATGAATGCCGATGAATAATGTAACTAATTTGTTATTATTGATGTTAACTGAAAATAACGGGGATACTGAAATGCATGTAGCATACATTAGACATTTACAACAATATAGAACAGATTAATGCAAAATAGCTCGTTACTATGAGAGAAAGGCATGACAAAATGATTTTCACCCATTAAGAATTTTAATGGCTCAATTCTATCCAAGTCCCCGTCATCATCATTCTTGGAAGCATCGTCGTCATTGTCATCATCAACATTGTCATAGTCACCAAGACATATCATTATGGGCTCACATTCACTGATGATTCAGTCTAATTCCTGTACTTTTCGTATTATTTTGTGCACATGATTCACCTTCTTCTTTCATAAAGCCATGCTACACCTTCCTGCAAAAGTCTTATCACCTCTATAATTGTGAAAGTCTTGTTATGTTCCCTCATGTACAAACACCAAAACACTATCAACAAATATAAATAACAATGAATAATATGTATTTTGTACAGAACAGTTCAATGCATGTGTTAGGAATTCACTAACTGAGCACGTGATTGGAAATAGCCAGATATTGTAATGGTGCGGCATCTAGATGCGTTTCCATTGTCTGACTGACTGACCGACCGACCGGAATGCTTCTTTGTGATTGATTCAGAAAGTCAAACGGGTAAAGCTTTTCTTCTGTTTTCTGTGGATGTACCAACTTAACTCCTGTCAAGTGCAAGGATTCAGCAGTTATACAGGGAAAGTAAGAGAGAAATGGGGAAAGAAAATTGCCAAATAAAGAGAGGATCTTAATAATAAAACTGATGAGGTTGTAAGAATAAAAGAGATAAATGGATTAAGTTAATAGGTAATAAAACTTTATAATTATAGGGAACAGTACATATACACAAATAACCAGGTTGTTAACTATATATGATACCAAATTCAGCAACTCCAGGAAAGTAATTTTTTTTTTGGTGCGTGCGTGTGTGTGTGAGAGTGAGGGAGGGAGTGTTGTTGAAAAAACGTAATAAATTATGTATCTATAAAGTCTTACACCTATAATCATAACACTGGAAGAAATAGCTGCACTGTATACCACAATAAAAAAAATTATTGATGACAGAAGTATAGAACAAGATGTGAAGGTTAAAAACTAAAGTCCTCTTGGATCTTTTAAAAAAATTAAAGAAGTAAAAATGAATAAAAATTTTGACTTTGAAGTCTACACAAATGGTAGCAAAAGTGAACCAGGTGTTAGCTCAGGGATAGCTATATTTTCCATTCAAATATGCCTATATAAATTTAAATTATAAGCTGGATTCAAATTGTAAAACAGGCTGAACAACTGGCCACCACTTAAGTTTTAGAAAAGTTTAAAGAAACTGAAGGTCCACCAGAACAAATAAAAATCCTGAAATATACACATACAGCCAAATTACCCAATATTCAATCAGAAAAACAGCACAACTCACAAAACTGATAAAGCAAATTAGAAAGGAGATAGGGTTATTAGAAAAAGAAAATTGGTCCATCAACTTTGCGTGAATTCAAGAACTGAGCCACCAATCTTCAAACATCACATAGCTCATTCCTAAAAGTCAAACGAAAACAACCGAGAGAAGCTAGCACCAATAAATCAGAGGAAATGGAAGAACACAAAAAATGGATAACAAAATAATTTTTTCCCATAGTTAAAGAAAGAATTACAATTAAAATAAATCTGACTACCTACATAATAAGTATAACTGGACATGGAAAGCTCCATCGATTTAAGATAGTAGATAACCCAAAATGCCCCTATGATAATGGTCATCAAACAGTAAACCACATTCTCTATGTATCAAGTTGAAAAGTGGAAGAGAAAAATTCTCAAGTGGTCGAGTGGTTAGCAAGCTGACTTCTCACCCGGAGGTCCTAGGTTCAATTCCAGGCTGAGGCGGGGAATTTTTTTTTAGTTAGAATTATTCCCTATCCCCCACAGAGTCTGGAAGTGTGTATGTGAGCACGAATGTGTGTGTGCGTTTGAGAAAATAAAATTATTTAAACTAAATGTAAAAGAACCTATAGACTAGTTGTTTCAAGTGCAAAGCCCCCGACATGACCTTAGATGTTAAAGGGGGCTATATAAATGAAAGAAAAACAAAATTCTGAAAAATGTATCTTAAAGGTGGAAATTGCCCAATACAAAAGAAAGAAACTGTTTAAAACTTTACAAAGGACTTTTTTTAAATTTGTGAATTCTATAAACTTTGAATTAGACACTGTAAATTTAACCATTAATATATACATTGTAAACTCTTATAGATCACAAAATGCTAATATTAGAAAGAATTTTGCAAATCATTTTGGATTCAATCAAGCATGTAGTAATGTAGTATTACTACATCATGGAACATACACATGCACACATTAGGGTGCTACTGGCAGTATTTTATATCAGCAAAAGTGCTAATGAAAGGTTTAGGGTTGTATTTCCCAGAACAGGCCAGGTTCCATTTTCTTGCAGTAACTTTGTGTCTTATCCTAGCTCCACTGGCAGTAGTTCACTGCAATGCACCAGAACACCACATGCTGCATTTAGCATTTTGTAGAGTTAAATTTTATCAATTTAGCATTTTGAAGAAAAACATTTAATGATAAACAGTAAATATATCAACACATTATAAGTATAAAGAATTAATTTGTAAAGAATAGTGAAAAAAGAAGCATTAAGTTAGTTGTGCACTCTTTAAGTTAACATATGTTAAAGCAACACAGAAAACTACAACTGATAAAAGTTAAAATATAACAAAAAAAAAAAAGAGCAACTCAGGCACAAAACCAAAATAAAAAGAAATTACAATAAATTAACTCCTATCATGCATGTTTACAAATCTCAACATTCTTGTATGTAATCAGGGAACATGCCTCAACATCTCTTTCTATCATTACAATTAAATTTACTTTGTGAAATGCAGTCTGATCAGTTTGAGATGTCAGAAAAGTAAAACGTTGTATTTATGAAGTCAATGTACACATCTCTGAACAACTTTCTGTAATGTAAGCGGAAAGGATGGGAGTTAACAATGAGTGATGTTTACAGTGTCATGTTGCTATCCAGCAAAGAAAACAAAATGGTTGCAATGCCACAATAGCGTGCTCAATGTATAGTATGGTATGCAAAATTTTTTAGTGCAATAGCGACTCAGCGAGCCTTCAAACGACAGTACAACTGTCAGTATGTCCTATCACACTGAGATATTGTTAAATGATACATGTTCTTGGAAAATGGTCTGAAAATGCCTCACACAGATGGAAGACTGCATGATAGAAACAGAGAGGAAGATATGACAAGCCATGACTCAGAGTCCACAAAAGTCACTCCGCCGCTTATCAGCAGAGCAGAATACACCATACACAACATGTCAGAGGACTTTTAGACAGTATAAGATGTTTCTGTACCATATTCAGCAAACGCAAGCACTGACACAGCAGAATTACGAAGCTTGACTCATTTTGCTATCATGATGTGTGAACAGCAGGCAGCAGATGAGCATTGCTTAAATCAATGGATGTTCACTGATGAAGCCACTTTTCATGTGAGTGGCTGAGTAGCAAACATAACTGCATTGTTTGGGGAACTGAGAATTCACATGTCTCATATGAACTTGAGCCAGCCTAAAGTGAATGTGTGGTGTGGTGTGGTGTGGAGTAATGCATGAGAAAGACTAGGGCCCATTCATTTTTGCAGAGGAGACTGTTCATTATATCAGTTACCTTCATATGATTGAGCAGTTTGTGATCCCTCAATTACTGTAAGATGGGATACTGGACACCAGTATCTATCAACAGGATGGCTTTCCATCACATTGGGCTCTCATAGTGCAGAATCGATTAAATTAGCTGTTCAATGATTGCTAGTGCAGCCATGGTGGACCTATCCCTGGCCTCCTAATAGCCCAGAGTTAAAACCTCCAGATTTTTTTGTGTGGAGCTACATTAAGTAACCGGTGTATGCAAAACGACCTCAGAATCAAGCTGACATGCAGAGGAAGATTACAGTGGCCTTTCAGCAAATCACTCCAGAAATGCTGCAAGCCATGTGGTGCAACATGGATGTGAACTATGAATGGTGCCACATTTATAATGTCGGCCATGTTGAGTGCTAATGTCTGAACACAAAATTCCCAACTTTCCTACATAAATGTATATCACTACCAACCAATTAAGTTGAATAGTTTGTTTTATATAAGGTCTTACTTTTCTAACATCTCTAACGGATCACTCTGTATTTTTCAGCATTTGCACTATAGGTAGGGTCTCAAATACATTTCAGTCTAAATCTCTATTTTTGTGAATAGTTTAGACAACCAGATGAGAATGATTTTCATATACCTACAAAAAACCACTGCACATAACTAGGGGGGGGGGGTCTATACCTGTTATTTTTACTTAAAATCCTCCAAATTTATTAAAGTTCGAGGCTTTCACGGCCGGTGTTAGAATCACTTATAGAAAACAAAACCGGGCTTGTAGGCCGTGGTCCACTGGGCTTCTCCCTTCGTTCCCCAGACGTTTCGCCTGCGTCTGCGGCAGGCATCATCAGTGGCGTGTACATCTCCGTGGTCTCTCAGTAGCGACTACTGGTACGTTGTCCGGAGCGCTCGGCTTATATAGTGTGGGAGGTACCGCCCTCGCATGACCTGATTGGTCCGGATTGCGGCCCCCTGTGTCCGTGCTGTTTCTGATTGGTGTACGTGCTTTCTTGGTTGGTCTGTTCTGTAGGGCTGGATGCCAAGTTTTATTTAGTCTGAATGTTTCTTCTTTCCTATTGAAATTGTTGGCATGTTTATAGATCTCAATAGCTTCACGGTGCAAACGTATGTAGTAATGAGTAGTGGAAGAGAGGATGTCAGTTTCGTCGTAACGGATCTCATGTTCCCCTTCTGCTTCTAGAGCATGAAGTGCTACCGCCGATTTTTCTGGTTGACCCAAACGGCAATGTCTACGATGTTCTGTAAGTCTGGTGTTGATGCTCCGTTGTGTGGTCCCCACGTAGACTGCGCCACATGAACAGGGGATCCGATACACGCCTGCCGAAGTAAATGGGTCTCTGGGATCTTTGGCTGAGCGAAGGAAACTTCGTATTTGTTTTGTTGGTTTGAAAATGGTGTCTATGTTGTGGGTCTTGAGCACCTTGGAAATACGGTCTGTGATGCGTTTAAAGAAGGGGAGATAAACCACTCCTTTGTTTTTGGGATTTTGTTGCTGTGTTTGTGTTTTAGACTGTATTTTTGGATGTAAGGCTCGTCTTAATTTGTTTTTCGAGTACCCATTACCATGTAGGGCCTGTTCTAAGAGCTGTAGTTCCTGGCGAAGATGTTGTGGTTCACATACTCTGGTTGCTCTGTCCACTAATGTTTTTATCATGGCTCTCTTTTGTCTCGGATGATGATTGGAATTTTTATGGAGATAGCGATTAGTGTGTGTGGATTTGCGGTAGACCTTATGTCCCAAAGTGCCATCACTTTTTTTGGTTACGAGAACGTCTAAGAAAGGAAGACTATCACAATTTTCTTTCTCCATGGTGAATTGTATGTGTGAATTTATGCTGTTAATGTAGCAAAGGAAATCATCTAGAGCTGAATCGCCTAAGCTCCATACGATGAAGGTATCGTCCACATATCGGTACCAGCACTTTGGTTTCTGGGGAGCAGAAGCAAGAGCTTTGGCTTCGAAAATTTCCATGTAGAAATTGGCTATTACTGGGCTGAGTGGACTACCCATAGCCACTCCGTCACACTGTTCATAGAATTCACCCTGCCATTGAAAAAATGTGGTCGTTAAAACTTGATAGAATAGTGCCAAAATATCATCCGGAAAAATAAAATCGACGCCTAGAGGTGTTACGTATGAAGAAGTCAAACCTTCTGTGCTCTCTCACATATCTGTTACGTTGCCGGGACACCAACATAATTCCCACTTTTTTACGTCAAAAACGGAACATCAAAACTGCTTCTTCACATCGCATCTATGACCGGACAGAACGTGCACTTTTAAGAGAAAGATTGCACCAAACTCGAAAAGATTTGGCCATGAACGACCACGACTTGCTTCAACTACACCTTCAGCTCAGCAATTTTCTGCATTGGAGTGACTGGGACCGGGTAGACAGGATTACCTTCTCGGCCTCCAACTCTAATACTGACAAGGTTACCATCAGACACGAGAAGAAATATGCGCACTGCTCACAGACTAGTGACAATAAAGGGAACCATCAATTTAGAGACTTCAAGGCAGCATCACATGGCATTTCTTCTGACCGTTTTGTCGTCAATCTCTCTTCTCACCATTTAAGTCAGACGGAACGTGCTGTACTAGCCAAAGGGGAGAACTTTGCGGTTACACCTCCAGTGATCCCAACTGAGGACATTATTGCCAACATAGAAGCTGGGATACGACAGTTACCCGGGCCAGCAGCTGAAGACATTCGAAGAGAATCTTGCAGAATACTGCAACGAGCAAAGCGGCCTAAGTCCAATTTAAGCAGAGAGGAAAGATCTTTCCTACGTGATTTACGCTCCAACACAGAGATCATTATTGTTCCAGCGGACAAGGGTAATGCCACCGTTGTACTTAATACTGTGGATTATCACAACAAGGTTACAGATCTTCTAGATACAAACACCTACAAGAAGCTTCAGAAAGATCCAACTACACGTGTTTTAAAGAAAACAAACCAACTCATCATGCAGTCTTCCTTAACACCAGAAACGAAACGGAGCATCAAAAGAACGGAAGCACTAGCGCCCAGATTATATGGCTTGCCTAAGATACACAAGCCTGGTGCTCCACTTCGCCCCATTGTGAGTGCTATTGGGTCACCTACTCAAGCTCTATCTAAATACTTAGCCGGCCTTTTAAAACCACATGTTGGGAATTCAGATACACATATTAAGGACTCATCGCACTTTATACAGAAACTGGAAACTTTGGTTTTAAAACCCGGGGATCAACTTGTGAGTTTCGACGTGGTCTCCTTATTCACCATGGTACCAATTAAAGAAACAATGGAACAGCTGAAAAATATTTTTCCGGATGATATTTTGGCACTATTCTATCAAGTTTTAACGACCACATTTTTTCAATGGCAGGGTGAATTCTATGAACAGTGTGACGGAGTGGCTATGGGTAGTCCACTCAGCCCAGTAATAGCCAATTTCTACATGGAAATTTTCGAAGCCAAAGCTCTTGCTTCTGCTCCCCAGAAACCAAAGTGCTGGTACCAATATGTGGACGATACCTTCATCGTATGGAGCTTAGGCGATTCAGCTCTAGATGATTTCCTTTGCTACATTAACAGCATAAATTCACACATACAATTCACCATGGAGAAAGAAAATTGTGATAAGTCTTCCTTTCTTAGACGTTCTCGTAACCAAAAAAAGTGATGGCACTTTGGGACATAAGGTCTACCGCAAATCCACACACACTAATCGCTATCTCCATAAAAATTCCAATCATCATCCGAGACAAAAGAGAGCCATGATAAAAACATTAGTGGACAGAGCAACCAGAGTATGTGAACCACAACATCTTCGCCAGGAACTACAGCTCTTAGAACAGGCCCTACATGGTAATGGGTACTCGAAAAACAAATTAAGACGAGCCTTACATCCAAAAATACAGTCTAAAACACAAACACAGCAACAAAATCCCAAAAACAAAGGAGTGGTTTATCTCCCCTTCTTTAAACGCATCACAGACCGTATTTCCAAGGTGCTCAAGACCCACAACATAGACACCATTTTCAAACCAACAAAACAAATACGAAGTTTCCTTCGCTCAGCCAAAGATCCCAGAGACCCATTTACTTCGGCAGGCGTGTATCGGATCCCCTGTTCATGTGGCGCAGTCTACGTGGGGACCACACAACGGAGCATCAACACCAGACTTACAGAACATCGTAGACATTGCCGTTTGGGTCAACCAGAAAAATCGGCGGTAGCACTTCATGCTCTAGAAGCAGAAGGGGAACATGAGATCCGTTACGACGAAACTGACATCCTCTCTTCCACTACTCATTACTACATACGTTTGCACCGTGAAGCTATTGAGATCTATAAACATGCCAACAATTTCAATAGGAAAGAAGAAACATTCAGACTAAATAAAACTTGGCATCCAGCCCTACAGAACAGACCAACCAAGAAAGCACGTACACCAATCAGAAACAGCACGGACACAGGGGGCCGCAATCCGGACCAATCAGGTCATGCGAGGGCGGTACCTCCCACACTATATAAGCCGAGCGCTCCGGACAACGTACCAGTAGTCGCTACTGAGAGACCACGGAGATGTACACGCCACTGATGATGCCTGCCGCAGACGCAGGCGAAACGTCTGGGGAACGAAGGGAGAAGCCCAGTGGACCACGGCCTACAAGCCCGGTTTTGTTTTCTATAAGTGATTCCTCCAAATTTATTGACAATATTCGGTCAGTGGTGACAGGATTAAGTTTACCAATCTCTAGGGAGGGGAAAAAGTGTTTTTCACATTTTCTTTTATGCAACTGCTCAAGCTTTGGTGGTATTTGCCCCTGGAACACATAACCACTTTTTGCATCTTTTGTCACTTATCTTGGGTAGTTGAGGACACCAGATAATTAAACAAATTTTCCATTTAAATGCATATTTTATTTTGTCAACTGCTTGAACATACTATTTTTGACCAAAATTAAATGTGCAAGTCAACATCTCATGTGTTTGGTGCACATAAATACTTTATTATTATTGTTATTATTATTATTAGTAGTAGTATTATAATTATTATTATTATAATTATTATAAGTAAAATCTCTGGGGTATTATCTTAGCATACTAACTGATGTGTCAAATAAAAAGAATAACACTATGCAGAATAATAATGGGCCTTTGAATATTATATTCAACCATAGGGGTAAAAAAATAATACATCACATTTATTCACAATTAGAACAAACAATATTCTTATGCTCAGGATAAACAAGTGTATGGCACTTACTACAGTTTGTCTTAGTTTTTCTGTCTTTTGCTCTCAGAGAAAAAGCATATCTGGTTGGTTTTCCTCTGGGAAAATTCTGGCATAGTTTCAGAATCAATGATACCTAGAGTACAACTGAGCCCTTCTATCAATTCTGTGCTTGTTAGCTTCAACATACGATGTTCCATATGTAACCATGCCAGCTCTTATGCCAGGTCCATCAGGAGGTGACTTCGGTTCATTTTATTGTTCATTCTGTTATGTGAAAACTTAAATAGCACCATACTAGTCACTCCAGCTATATCCAAAATGTGATAAAGAAACCCCAGAGGCCAGCGTCTGGTTTTTCTAGCTGTTGTGTATGTATACATTAGCTGGTCCAGAGCATCAACTCTGCTTTGGTGTTGCTGAAGAGGTGAAGATCTCAGGCTTACTCATCAATAATTTTTGCATAGTTCAAATTAGGATTACATTCGTCCTTCGGACAATGTGAAACCATGGTCTTCTCTGTTAGGAAGAAATGAGGCAGGAATCTCCTCCTAGTTTTGTTGCATTGTTGTCACAACTATAAGATTGTATTCTTTCAGCATTGTTTCCACTAAAGCAATAGACATGAAAATTACCTTTACTAACAGTGGGGGAAAAAGAGCGTACATAAACACATACTGGGGTATTGTGATACCACACACACTACATTGTCACCAATAATTTAACATTTCTAACATTCTTGCTTACCCAGAACAATAAGCAGCTGTCATGCTATGCAACAAAATCTTAAATGAAGGCACCTGTAACCCAAACACAATAATTGGGGTTTATAGCCATCTAATGATAGTTCTATACTCAAACACCCTGGTAAGTGTTCCCGGGTTAAGCATTCTGTAAACATATTTTCACTTGAAAAAGAATTCATGAATTTCAATAAATTTTTCATTTATATCACATTTTAGAGTAATTTTTGCATATATCATATTTTCAAAACTCATTAAACAGTGGTTTACAGGTCATGAAAAATGAAAATAATGTACCATTATGAGCATTTCACGCTCATTTTAATTTGTGAAAACACATCTTCAATAATTAAATGAAAAATATCCAGTTCTCTATATCCAGAGAATGTAAATTATAACAGAAATATAGAAGCTGAAGCCTGGAAATTTTAATTTGTGAAAAAACATCTTGAATAATTACATGAAAAATATCCAGTTCTCTATAATCCAGAGAATGTAAATTATAACGAAATGTAGAAACTGAAGCATGGATAAAAATAACAGGCTGTGGTTGGTAAGCTACATCAGTCAAGATGAAAAACAACAAAGTGATATTGGTAGGTAAATAAAATACTTACTACACAAATGTTCCTGGAAGTTTGTTTATACATAAAATCTTGTAATTCTTTAAAACGTAATTTATTATTATAGCAAACCATTTCATCCACAATGATACTAATTTTGTTCTCAATATTTTCCATTGAATATTGTGTTGCCCTCCATGGTGTTATGGTTACCATACTAGCTTCATATACCCAAGGTCGCGGGTTCAAACTTGGCGGAGGAAGATGAACTTTTTCAGGCATAAAAATCCTTAGCATGGCTTCCTTTGGAAGGGAAGTTAAGCCATTGGCCCCATGTCATAAATTATGGCACTTAAAAAAACCTAAAGCCTGACAAAGTTAATTGGTCTTTCACGTCCAATATAGAATGGGATGCTGAGAACCAAAGTATTAAAAAGCATTCATAAATAAAACTCCATTTCATTGAATACTGTAACTTTAATATGGTTCTTAAAATATTGTTTTCATTAGTATTTATGCTCCTAAAATTTGTTTCATCAAGGAATTGAGCTCTCATCAATACAAAAAAGTTCATAAGTATGTCCCTTACTTTAGCACAATTTTGTAGCTCTCCAACCTTGAATAAGGACACTTTCTTCAGCACATGACAGCTTTATGTTCCGGATTTGTAAGCATTAAGCGCCAAGATCCATCCGTATTTCCAAAGTTTTGCTTATCATGTCACTATCAACATTATTAATTATATGCTGTTTTAAAATAAAGTTCTCCATAAGTTTATAGTCCTACGAACAACCTTATGGGCTAGTCAAGTCCTTCTTTATATTAACAGTCCTGCTCACAGCTGTTCAAACAGGGAAAATGGCGGTGCAAACTGGTGGGACATACAGCTTTCTACACTGAATTGTAATTTTAGGAATTCCTTTTGTCATTTATTTCAGAGGTATATATATTTTGGAAGTATATGGCAAGTTGCGCTTCTGATGATATAAGGGAAGTCGTTTTGATTTCATAAAATTTGTTTCTGTCTGGTAGCCACAAATTAAAGTGTGATTATGATGTGCATTGTATGGCACTGGCTTTGTTTATAACGCACATGCAAAACCTTTAATAATTTCTCATGTCAATAAACCACATAATTTATTTCCTTTCATGTGCAAAATTATTCTTTCCTTGCACCTTTAAAATTAATGCATTACAAAACATATAAAATTATGGCAGTTAAGAGGTTTCCATTCATGACTGCATACGAAACAATAGCCAAATAAATTTCATTACAGCCTTATAGAAGTCGTTCACTTTCAATATATTTTCTGATATACAGTGGCTCCTACATCAGGCAGAGCATTATTTATCTTAGGTGATGTTAGGCCAAGCCATATAATGCAGCAACATACTTTATGCTTTGTGTTTAAAATTCTGACTAAACTGCTTTACTGGTTGTGCTTTTTGGCACGAGCTTAAGCATAGCCCAATTTTGAGGGCCCTTGGTGTAGCCAAGGGATATTTTTTTATAGGATAAGCCGCAAATGTGAAATGACGACAAAGTGTAGCCAAGGGGTTGGCCCATTATTCAGATGACAATAATACCTACATAGGAAATGTTGATAATTTTGGAAGTGTCATAGAAAATTCATGTTCTGCTGAAATTGCTAAATATACATAAATGGTCCTCATTTATATTGTTGGGTAAGTAGCAGTAAGTGCTTTCAAGAAATTGCCTAACTGTGAGCATTTTAGATGCATACTAGTTAAAGATCTGGATATGGAACTAGAGGTACCAAATGATCTCCTACAGTATTATACCTTGATCAATAGGGGAGGTTTAAAGTGGCCCATAGATTATGTAACACATCTGGTTATTGATGTGTACAAGATATTTACAGTTCTTATTATTGCTGATTATGAGATGCTTTTAAATTCAGGATGTCAGAAGCAAATTGTAACATGCACATCGGTTCAGAAGGTCATTATCAGTGCAGATATTCCATGCAACTGTAAAACCACTCTAAAAGTAATAATTGAGATTTGTTGCAGTGTAATGGCAAATATTCTTTTCAATAATTATTTTAAGTTAAAAAAATAATATCATAAAAGTAATTAAGATTGGAGGAAAGAAACAAAAACTTTAAAGACTGCCTCCGTGGTCAGCGAGCTGACTTCTCACCTGGAGGTCCTGGGTTCGATTCCCTATCCCCCACAGAGTCTGGAAGTATGTATGTGAGAGTGAATGTGTGCATGTTTGAGGAAATAAAATGGTTTAAACGCAACAGAAACATACAGACAATGAGTTGTTTCTAATTCGAATTCCCCGATATGACCTTAGATGTTAAAGGGGGCTCTATAGATGAAACAAAAAATTTGAAACTTTAATGTAAAAATATAATATGAGGTCTCTTGCACAAGAGCAAAAAATGAGATACACAAAAAGTGTTGCAAAAAAAAAAATCAATGTGTATTTTCCCAAATTGCAACCAAAGTGGATGTTTTAGTAGTTATTTGTTATGTTTATTGGTTTTGAATAAGTTTATGCACTGTGAAATAAAACAGAATATATATGTTGGAATAAGGGCTCTGTTTGTTTTACATTACAATATGCCGCGTGGCACGCAACTTGGTTGAGAAAGTATGACAGTATATCTGGCGCGAATGGTGGAAGGCTACATTGCAACGTGTACTGGTCACCTGGGGTTATTTTGGCGAGGATCATTAGGGGTGAACTGGGTTTAATAGCAAACAACATTGTAGTGCGCCTTATCAAGTCAGCTGACAGTCCTACATGTTATGGTGGTGATCTTGTTTTTGTGATCAGGACTGTTAGTATAAAGGAGGTCTTGGACTAGTGCATAATCAGTAAACAGGTGATCATCTCAGGTGTAGCTGCACAATACTTTTTAACAAAGGCTGCTTCATATAGGATGATCACTTCATTTTCATTTTAGTTCTGAAAGTAGCTTAAACTTTCAATCCACTGTCCACTGTTTTTATTTGGTTACCATTGGAGAAGCAAACATTGTAACTTTCCTCATCCCATATTTGAAAGAAGTTTCATGTATTCACATATTACTGAGGAAAGAATGTTTTGTTTTTAAGTTACATTCATTTAATATATTAATTTTGGGTAAATTTCAGGTACATATAAGATTTAGCTTATGTGCCCAACATTTTTCTGAACCACTTGTCCATATAAGGCACACCATCAGTGGCAATGGTAATTATGCTTTTATATTTTATTTTATATTTCTATATAACTTGAACAATGGTCTGGAAATATTCCTCTAGTTAAAGTTTTTCAGAATATATACTGCACCAATAAACATCTTCAATATAGCAACATTTTTAGATATCTCTACAATGAGATTGAAACAGCCTACCCATCCAGCCAGCATTAAGGTCAGATGTAATTTATGTATGGACTAAGCACTCTAATAATGATAAATAATAAATATTACATTTCTCATTATAGCAATCCACCAAAACTTATCCTCATATCAATTAACATTCATAAGCAACTCATGGTGCAATCTTAGTTCTCCAGGAAAAGAAAAAAAGCAATTGAGGCTTTCTGTTGATATAATCTGTAGAGATAAGGTGGACAACACCAAACATTCCCATTTCTATAACTTTTATATGCGGTAATGTTGTTTATGTTTTTTAGTTTGTTGTGGCTGTTTTGTTCTGGTAAAGAAAGTATGGTGTTTTTTCAATATGAGGTAAAATAATAACGAAGAAAAAAGTTTAACTCTGCATTTTTATTTATGAAGATTAATGCCCCACCTCCCAAAACTTCAAAATGATATCATCATGTAAATTTAAAACTACATAGCAGGTGCTCAAATGAGCATCAATATTAATATTTAGTTATACTTTGCGAGTTTACACCCATTAAAACACTTAAGATTGTGAAGTTTTATTGAATGATTATTTTTCATGGAGTGACATAATAGCTAGACAATGTACAAACCTCCAAAAGTTTTTCCACTTGATGTGAAACTTGAAGATGATGGCTTGGTAGTCGAGGTCATGAATGCTGGTTTAATGCCAGCATACTGTGGAACAGATGTCATTCCAGTCAAACTCATTCCACCCATGTGCACACTGATGTCATTTGCACTCTATAACCAAAATGGAGATGATTTAATGTCTTTGTGTTAAGACATTAATTACAGTTTGCAAAATAAATGGTCATCAAGCTAAACTGATAAGCAAACTTTAATCATAATGTTTTTAGTGTATGAAAGGGAACACATCACTATGGCATTTAAAATGCTTTACATAAAGTCAATGAATTTAAAAATTCCTTCATAATTAGCTGAAGTTAGCTGTCTTGGTAACAGTGCACCAAAGCAAGTTCACCCGTTCTCCCATTGATACTACCCTTGTACCAACACAGCACATGGGGCATTTGTATTGTGTGTGTACAAGAGAGTAGTTTAAAGGGAAATAGGAATCAACTTTGTTTCAAAACAACTGTGAAATTATACCTGAGCAGAATGATAAATGGGTTTATTACTCAGAATATTTACGAATGTGCTTGGTGGTGGAGCATTGTTATGTTTACATGTAGTAGCCAGTCAGGAAGAAAGGGAGGAAAACAGCATGCCACAAAATCAGTACACCATTGCAGGCAAAACATGTTCTGTACCATGGGAACAGAACAGAATTTGATTTGCTCTATTCTGAAGTGGAGATTCAATTTGTTTGGTGATCTTGTTTACTGTTCTTTCACATTTTCCTACCACTGTAGCTGTTCTTGTCACTGCCATTTACAAAGAAAAAACTAGACTGTTTTTTACTTTAGGCTTCAAGCCAGGTGAGTGATTTGGAGCTATCAGACTGTTTTGTTTTTCTTTTGTGCAGAACTTGAAGACATTGTGAATTATTTTTCTGCTTTGCAAGTTTATAACTCTCCATGGTGACGTTTTTTTAAGTTTTCATGGTAAAAGTTGTTAATTGGACACCCATTTTATGATACAATACTACAGAGTATTACACTGCTCTCACATCAGATAACAAATAGACTAACAACTTAATTTGCAGATTATAGCAGTCGCTCACAACACTTTTAGTTCCTCTTATGGCTGTAGACAAACGTACAGTTATATGTCCTAGGTAGTACATGATTGATATATTATCTACATTCTTGAATGGTTACTTAGGAGGACTGATCAACCAAGACAGAGATTGATATTTTTCTGCAGCTGCTGTGTTTTTTCCTGTCTGTACCATGGGTATTTGAAAAGAGCGAGTCTTTATGTATTATGTCCATAGATGGCAGTACTCTCATATCAGTAGGTTGGTAGTGATGCCCTATTTTGTAGACCACATTTTCATTTCACACATTACAAATTGGAGATGATGTGAGAGGACCAGTATAGCGCTAGAAAAAGAAAATTCTATTTTTGTTTAAACCATACAGACACAGAAACTTACAAAAAAACTGCAATAAGTATAGGATAAAGATGAACTACCTCATGCATCATGGACTTCAGCACTTCAAAGAAGGCTGACACTCTGTGTTAAGCAAGTTAGGCCAGATGTTTCAGCTTTTACTGTGACTGAAGTCAACATAAACACAGCTGCTGTGATTGTCAGTGAGGATTGGTGGATAACTTGTGTAAACTCAGTGAAGGGTTGAGAATTTCATATGGCAGTGTCTTTATGATTATGCATGATCATCCCCATATGACCCATTTTTATGCTGGTTGGGTGACATTTAAGTTGGCTCTGAATAAAAGACTATGCGAATGGAGACAGAGTAAAGTGCTGATGGAGGGGATGCACTTCTGGAATTGATTATTACCAGTGATAAATCTTGACTGCTTCATTGATCCTGAAGGAAAATGAGCCAGCAGAGTCAGGACATTGCCAGATTCTCCAACACCAAAAAGACAAAAGTTGTTCCTCTGCAGGGAAAGTGTTGGCGACCACATTTTTTGACTGTCATGGAATGATTTACCAGCATGCACTTCCCCCTCATACTACTGTTACAGCAGCATACTACACACCAATATTGGTTTAACTGACAAAGCACATTACAAAGAATGTCCAGAACCTTCTCGGACTGGGTGTTGACTTCATCTCGACAATGTGCACTCTCATGTCGCCAAACAAGTGATGTCATTTCTTGCTCAATTCAACATTACCTGTGTACCACATCCAACTTATAGCCTTGATCTTGCACCATGTGATTATTTTTTTTTATTATTATTCCCATCACTAAATGGACAGCTTCAGGGCATTCAATTTGAAAACTGTGAAGCAGTGCTCAAGGTGAGGTGAGCTGTTTAAGAATGGCACAAAGTTCTTTGTAAGAAAGAATAAAATCAGAATAAAATTAGGCTGTGCCATGGCCAAGTGGTTAGACAACTTGCCTCTCACCAAGGTAGTCTGGGTTTGAAACCAGGCGACTGCATGTGGAATTTATGGTGGACATAACAACACAGGGGTAGGGTTTTCCCTGGGTCATCCAGTTTTCCCCACCATCGCATTCCACTGGTGTTCCATCTTCATTCCACAGTGAATTGCCTGCAGTGCCTATGTAGTATAAGTGGGTGTTAAACACTATCATAAAGAAAAAGGAATACAACTAGTAGTATTTAGGAGGTTGAATGCTGCCATTACATTATTTAATTCACAGATACTTGATTTAATAAACAGATTTGAAGGCTAAAACAAATGATCTAAAGCTTTTGATACATTAATTTAGTAGGTATGAGTATTGTAATGGCCAATTCCTTTTTGTTGAAATTCTAAACCTTGTTTCACAACTTCATGCTGCATGGTATAAAGTGCAAATTTTAAATTAAAGTTTTATTTTTTAAAATGAAGTAACTGCAAATTTTTCTATGCAAAATAAAAATGAATATACATATATGTCTCATTTATCGAAGGAAATATTATTCCCAAAAATATACAAAATTCTCAAAATGTTGGGGAAAAAAATAAAATGCCTATAGAGCATTTAAAAATTATATCTAATGAATACAAAATATTTTAATAAAAAATATTATTTTTTATTTAATCACATCACTGTCACAAGCTTCTATGCATATTTGCAAGTTTTGAACAAAATATTTTATCTATGCTGATGCCTATGGATCAGATATTAGCACTTAAAATGTTCAAAATAGGCAGGCAAAAAGGCACTAAAAGAGACAGATTAGGCAGAAAAGTTGTCAAAGTACTACGTCCTAAAACATTTATAGCTGTATGCAAAAGGAGACAATAGGTCAGAAATATAAACACATTTTGGATGCCTCTTGTTACCATTTGGAACAAAACATTTGAATCACACAGTACGTAATAAAAATAACATACCTGATAAATTTAGATAACACATAATGGGCTATACCCAAAATTAACAAATATTTCATTAGTGGCTCATCACTTTCACCACACATTAGTTTTTTTCTGGACAGCAGTAATTGCATAAAGTTGCAAGATACTTTCCCAAATTTTCCCAAGAATCAGATGGAGTAGCATAATCAGAAAGGAGGCAGAAACTTCAGGTAAGAGTTGGAAGGAAATTAATACATTGTTAAAAATCAGGATATGTTGGTATACACTCTTTAAGGTCCTAAACTTCCAGAGAAGTGAGAGTATGCTACTATAATTTTCAAATTCTCTATTCTTAAATTGTCTCCTAGCAGACAACACATTTCAGAGCAATGAAAATGACCTTTCAGGTGCTTTGCCTCATCTCGCCAGTATCAGAAATATGCCAGGTGAGTAATTCTACTAACGAATAAGAGAAAACAGTGCTATAAGAGATGCCACTTTAATCTGGTCATCATATACATGAAAGTCATCTGATATTTGAGTATATTTAAACATACAACATATAATGAACTCATGAAAACATAAGAAAATCATGAATTGCAATACACTTTCCCCCTAATCTATATATATAAAAATAAATTGCTGAAATGTATGCATGTGTATCACTTCCGAACGACTGCATTAAATTGGACAATTCTTTTTTTGTTGTGTTTGTTATTGTTACAAAAGGTTTGTGGAAAAGAAAATGCTTAAAAATAATACGGGAAAGTATTTAAAATCTCACATGAATAAAAACCATGCCAAACGAATGCATTTTGGTTAATAGCCACCAGATGGCAGTGGTATCATGGTTATTTGTTGCTAAATGGTCGTAGTGTTGCTATATTTTCCCCTCCCCATTCAATGTTAAGGTAATGCACCAGTTTATTGACACATTGACGCAACACAGCAGTGAAATTCAAATACATTTTTTATATATTAACTGTCCTTTCCTTACTCCTATTGTTTAAAATAAAGCAGCAAAAAGCATTCCTGGCGAATAACAACTAGAGTAAGTACTTATTTATTTGCCACTAGATGGACATAGTGGTATTTTCCCTCCCCATCTAATGTTAAGGTAAAGCAACAGTTTATTGAGATGACACAAGGTAGCAGTGAAATTCAAATGCATTTTTATGTATTGACTGTCCTTTCCTTACTCCTATCGTTTAAAATAAAGAAGCTTTCCTGGTGACAAACACCTAAAATACATACTTTTTAATTGCCATCAGATGGCGATAGTACCTACTGCTCTTTTTTTCTTCTTCAATGCTAAGGGAATGCCCCCATTTATGGTGACAATGACGCAAGATAACTGTGAAAATCAAATATATTTCCTATCTATTAACTAATCGTTCCCTTGGTCACATCGTTTAAATAAAGAAATAAGTATGTTTTTGTTGTAATTCTTTAAGACAAATAAGTTATAAACAATGCACATAACCGTTAACCCTTCTTGGAATCTGAAAATGGCGGAGAAATGACTGGATCCATCTTAGGTTTAACTTCCTATTGCAGATGTTATTTGACATTATGTGGTACATAGCTAGCTAAAGAACATGAAGATACCCGCATCACCATCACACTACAATTGCGGTGCTCTTTATACATTTGATCAAGTAATATTTTGGGTTAAATGGAGAAATTTAATACATAAAGCTATCATCAAATAAAAGCTTATCAATTGCCCAACCAGATCTACTTGCTCTTCCAAACACCTAAAATATGTACTTATTTGTCAACAGATAGCTGTAGTATCCACTGCTTTATTTTTCTTCCCCATTCAGTGCTAAGGGAATGCACCTGGTTATGGAGATAATGACGCAAGATAACTGAAAATCAAATCTATTCCTTTCCTGGTGACGAACACCTAAAATACGTACTTATTTATTCGTCACCAGATAGCCATAGTACTTACTATTTTATTTTTCATCTTCAATTTTAAAGGAATGCAGTCGGTATGGAGACAATGACGCAAAATAACTGTGACAATTAAATATATTTCTTATGTATTAATTATGGTTCCTTTGGTCACATTGTTTAAATAAAGAAACAAGTATATTTTTGTTGTAATTCTTTAAAATGAACAAGTTATAAACTATGCACATAACCATTAACCCTTCTTGGAATCTGAAAATGGCGGAGAAATGACAGGACCCATCAGATGTTGTTTATTTGACGTTATGTGGTACGTGAGCTAGCTTAAGAACATGAAGATACCCGCATCATCATCACACTGCAATTGTGGTGCTCTTAATACATTTGATCAAGTATTGGGTTAAATTGAGAAATGACACAAAGCTATCATCAAATACAAACTTTTCAATTGCCCTACCAGGTCTACTTGCTCTTTAGTTATGTCATTGTTAGCCTTAAAAATGGCTGTTTTGACATAGGAGAACATAAAGAAAGAGGTGGAAAACATTAGGAGTAAAGGAAAGAAAGAGATTCGGAAAAAACATTAATGTTACTTTGTGACTGTCTCCTTAATGTAATTCATTACCTATGTCAGCGTTTACCTGCCACGCTATGAAAGGGCTGCCATTACTGTTATGTCAATGACATCCTTGCTTACCCACACTGTTAACTGCATGTCATCCTTTACACAATACCTTATGGGTGCTCTGACTTCGTCCTTTTTGCAATACCAACTACATATACTACATTGCGCAGATCATAGCACTTCATTGCGCTTTTCAGATTCAAAGGCATTAGACATTTGCAATGGTAAATTCCTGTTGACACTTCTACTGGCCTCATTTCGCTTCCATCACATTTTGTCACTTCACAATGTCAAAGGTTGAATTAATATGAAAAGTGTTTCCAAATATTTGTGCAAATTACAAAAACTATGCTTGATTGAGTGAATGAGCCATTTTCGCAGCAACTAATAAGAATGTGGATTACTTGAATATAAAAATTCAGGTTAAAATTGATGGACAAATGCATGCATTTAAGTTGATTGATTCCATTACCAATCCAAATGAAGGCTTCAATTATCTTACTGAATTCCTAAATTCATTGGATTTGCCAAGAATACCGCTCAAGGTTGACTCGGTGATAATTATGCCACACAATCTCAATCAGCCAAAATTATGCAGCAGAACAAAACTCACCGTTAAAAAAATTATGAAAAGTTAGACTTAAGCTACTATAACATAGGAAAGCTCAAAGGCGAGGATATACTTATTCTAAGAACACCACGTCATCCAACTTTCCTTTTAAATTTAAGCGTGTTGTTTCCGGCATGCCTTGCATTTGCAATGATGATAAATCCCAAGGTCAATTATTAGAAGTGTGTGGAATATACCTTGAATTGTCGTGTTTTTCGAATGGGTAGTTGTACATTGCGTGCTCGAGAGTTGGCAAACCATCAGCGCTATTTGTTTTCTCTCCAG
Source organism: Hymenopus coronatus (assembly GCA_030762935.1). Lineage (NCBI taxonomy): Eukaryota > Metazoa > Arthropoda > Insecta > Mantodea > Hymenopodidae > Hymenopus > Hymenopus coronatus. The sequence continues at coordinate 150,672,679 of CM060900.1, forward strand.
AGGCTAAATTGTACATCACAAGGCATTACAATAAAGTATTGTCAAATTATTTAATTGTAATTTTACTTCATTGCATGGTTGTACTGTAAACGGAAAATTTTGTCTGAGTTCTTTTCATTAGATACACCACCCATGCAAAGCCAGGGCGGGCAGCTAGTTTTTCAATAAATGGCAAAATTGCCATTTATAAGCATTATAAGCTAAAATAGGCAAATAGATGTACCTGTACAAAAAAGAGCTATAAGGGTAGTGGGTTGAACTCAAATTAAGCCATTTATACAAAAACTATAATGGTTAAGTACAGACATTTTGCCTAATATCTGGTCCCTACCGATGACACTAGCTTTATACTGGTGGGAAATACCCATGCAAACTTATAACGACACGCTAATATGGCTAGCTTGAGTGAATAGCTGATCACAAGTGAACTGATATTAAATACCAGAAATAAATCCCAATGCATTTGTTTTGCTCTAATAGACTGTGAATATAAATCCAGTGGTCATTTAAAATAATAAAATAACTTAGCTGGCCTCTAAAGTATTTAGAATGAAGGCTAAGACATTCTTAATCTATGTGATTTTATTATATGAAGTTCAATGAGTACTTCAGTCAGTTTGTAAACAATGTAACATATTATCTGTATAGTATAAATTGTATTTAGCATGTATTTGATCAGCCCATGAAATGTGCACCATTTTCAAATGGTGAATGAAGTGTATGAATAGAAGACTTGTTTCTCTTTATGCCAATATCATACCTTCTCATATTGTTTATATCCTGCATTAATTTTAGTTACACATCACACTTATCAAAAATTAGTGCTACATTTTTTTTTGCAAACATTTAGTGCAGTATAATTAAGCATAGCAATTATTTTCTGTCTAATTCTCCACATCCATTTAAATGGAGGAAAATAACAGCCCATCCCTTTGGAAAAAAATAAAAATAGCATGTCAGCTTCATACAATCTTTCAGAGTGAATGCACTAATGGAGTCTGAGCAATGTTCCATCCCCTCAGAAAAAATTTAGGATAGAACAGTGAAAACTAGTGACACTTGAATAACATGAACCTTGTGAAAGTTACTGAAGGAATATTTTCCATAGCAAACTCCCTTTCACTGTTACTCTATCCCAGGCTTCAACTGACCATGGTGCTAGTCATATGTAAGGCCATGACAGCTGTGTGCACTCACACATAACAGTTAATTCTCTGAGATACATAGCAGCAGATCAGATGTGTCAGAACGGTAATTCATTACGCCATCAACACCCTTGAATTCATTACCATAATATCCCACTATGATATTAGGTTTTCAAACAAAAGTAACTTTCATTGCAATTTTTGTGAACAATGTTGGACATCCTTTGAGATTCAGAAGCTTCATTCATTAGAATTCTTGAAACACCCTACCTCCTAGCAAATTTTTTGGAGTCCTTGATCTTTAGAAGCTTTGTTTGTTTAGAATTCCTGGAAGAGTCAACCTTCTGTAGAGGTACCTGACCTTTAAGTGGTCATTACAACATACATTTCACATAACCAACTATCATAGGTATTTCAAAATTATTTTAATTCTGGCAGCAGTTCATATTTGCTCTATCCTGAAAGCATTAAGGAGTGTATGTGTGAGTATTGGCAAGAAAGAATAGTTACATGGTGAAATTTAAACTTCAAGCAGTTCATTTTGCAGACAAAAATTGAGTGAAGCATGCAGGAAGAGTAGGGTGTAGAACCCAAATTAATTATTAGAGAGACAAGACTAAAAATAAATGCCTAATTGGCCTGTAGATTGCGTTGTGGTTCAAAACATGGTAAATATCCTGACATTGACCAAGAAGTGTTAGATTATGTTGTGGAACTAAGAAGGGATGGCAATGCGGCAACATATAAAATGTTACACTACATTACAAATTAAAATTTTTTTCTGTAGTACGATTAAAATAGGTGACTTCTACAAATTTAGGTGTGCAGAACTAAAAACTGTGTTCTATTTTTCTGTAGCACATCTTGTTTTGGCAATATGACAATGTACAATGAAAATATTAAACACTTATATACAACTTCAAAAAAAAATAAATTAATAACATGAAAGTATACCTGAATTTGGCAATGTATGTTTTCTTGTGTACCCCTTTTTCTTTTCCCATGGAACTTCAGGATACATGATTTTCTCAAGTGCTCTTTAGTAGGTTTGTTGCATGCAAGACACCAGCAGTAATTGGCCATCCATCATATGTACGTCCCAATGTCCCTGATCATGCCATTTAACATCTTTCACGTCCTGGCAAAACCTTTCACCTTGTTCTTCACTAACCACTCCAAAATGTGACAGGAAATAGTAAAGTTGTGGACAGAGGAAATAAAGCTTAAAGCTCAAATTACAGTTGAATAGTCTGAAATTTTCCAGCATATTTTTGACACTTTCTTTGTATTGAGGGATTTCCACATTGCACAGAAATTTCTTAACAACTTCTCTGAGTCTATTCCATGCATCCTTTTCAATTTCATTCATAGAGCTGGTAAAATGAACATCTTTCATCAGTTTCCCTATCTGTGGTCCATTAAACACTTCCTCTCTGATTTTAGCCCATTACACTGAAAACTTTGTGTATAAGTACTGGAAGCCAGGACAAATTATGTCAAGTGATTTTATGAATTGTTTCATCATGCCAAGCTGTATGTATAACGAAGGGAGTATAAATCTTTGACAATCAGCAAGAGGCACATTAGTAACATTTTCTGATCCAGGTTCCAGTTGCTGCCTCTCAGGCCACTGGCCAGTTCCTCCGTGTTTATCCCTTGCCATGCTATTCCATTTACAAAGAAAACAAGGGAATCTATGCATCTTCCCTGTTGTCCTAGCAACAGAACAATGACCTTCAAGTTACCACACACTTGTCACTCATGGTCGCGGAACTTAATTTTCTCAAGAACATGCTTCAGAGGGTCATAAATCGCTCTTAGGCCCATAGAATGTACAAGCAGCAATGAAGCTAACTTTTTGCCATTATGAAGTAACGTTGGTTTGACACTTCATTTGGAAGAATCAATAAAACAAAATGCCAGTTACTTGGCTCATATGCTTCCCTAACCAACTGTTGAATAATATTACACACATCCACATAAAACGCCAGTTGGTCTTCTTCTGGGTAGTACTCGTGGAACTGTATATTGTGATTTCTATACCATGAAAATGTAAAGCCAAGTGATAAATTCATCTCCTATAGTCTTTAGCTCAGTAATTCGGTTTTGTTTTGCGAGGTCTAAGTCCCTCACTAAATCATTTACATGTAACTCAAATTGATTAAACCGTTGTGGTGAATTGTCCAATTCTTCTCCATCAGAAATCAACTCATTGGGTAGAAGTCGCGGAGCTGCTTTCAGATTCACTAAAATGAGTTCTGCTGGGACGTTGGGGTGGGTAGTTTGTGTTCATGAGAAACAACCTGTGTAGTGGAGTTCAGATTTAGATATTTAATTCCTGCTGTATTTCTTTTGTTGTAGCCAGCAACTTTGCACACACGAAAGTAACCATCATGGTGATTTTACTACTCTCTCCATATCATCAGTTTGGAAAATGGCATTAACTCCATTACACCTTCATACCAATAATGTAATCCCTCAACACAACTGTGAGGTGCAAACGGTTTATGCTGATCACCGTTCTCTTTGAAATATGAGTAATATAGTTTATTTGCGAGTGTCTTTCATGTATCTTCCTGTCAAACACCCAAAAATATGTAAACATATGTTTAAAAAAAAAAACAAAAAAAAAAAAAAACTTCTGAGGACTTTGTAGATACTGTCTCCTGCATAGTCCTGATGTAGAAGTCAAGATCAAACTTTTATTTTAGCACTGCACAAATCGAAGATGTACACGCATATTAACACAAGTTTTCAATTAACTGAAGTTGAGACTCATGATAGCTGTAAATGTAAACATAAATACCTCACAAGAAGATAGACCTGACCCATAGAACAAAACTGATAAGTGTTGGGAATATAAACATAATAATCTGAATAATAAGGATGGAAGTGAGCCCATTAAAAAAAAATTGGTAACATATTTAGAATAACATGATAAAATGTAGGGCTAATCTATATAAGCTGAATGTATTTATCACGATGGTCATATATGCAAGTATCATAAAATCTAGATGTGATAGCCAAAAGTGGATTTCATTTTCAAAATCAGATCACTGATTTCTATTAAAGTCACATATTTTCCTTTATACCACAGAATCAATGTTGACCAGTGTTACAGTTAAAAGCATGGGAAGCAGCAAAAAATGTGTGGTATTTCACATTTTGAGTGCAAAGCTAGCCAAGGGTGGATTATCTGTTTTGAGAAGACAAACAAAACTAGCCCAGTTTCACAGTTTTGTAATCCAGCTGAGGCATGAAAATTAATTTTTGCTATCACAAATAGGGAATGCAGACCAGATATCAATATGCTTTGTGACATGCCACAAAATATAACAATGGTTGTAAGGGTGCTTCTAGCATTTTAATTAAAACAATGGGTGCAGAAGAACTACAGTGCATGGTGACACTATCAAAGCTAGCAGATGGAAAAAAGCTGCTACCCTTTGTTATGTTTAAGAGAAAATCTATGCTAAAATTAATATTCTGCCTGATATAATTGTGAGGATGCATGAAAAAGAATGGATGTCCACTGACTCATAAAGGAATGGCTGAAAAGTGTGTGGGTTCAATGCCCTGCATCTCTGCTAAGAAGCAGGGTCATAATTGTTTTCGACAGTTTTGGGGCCATTTAGCAAAAGCAATAATAGAAGAAATGTTATGCCTGAACACAGTTCCAATGATAATTCCTGGAGGGTTTAGTCCTCTGGATGTATCAATAAACATTTAAAACAGTGGTAACTCAACAATATGCAACAAGAAAAAAAAAAGCTGATGAAACAATTAAAACAATTACTGATGATGGAGGTAAACTGTGTCCAAAATATGTGCAATTAAGTGAAACATTCTAGATGTGCTAGTGTTTCAAATGCTGAGGCTATCTGCGAAGTATTTACATGTTGTTTGTGCTACCCTTCTGGCAACTGTAGATTGTATCCTTATGGCCGTTCAAGTTAGTTAATTCTTCTGCTAGCTTGAACATGAAATGACTTAGTTTCTCAAGCATCAGAGAGGTAACAGTGTTTTTAATTGTTGGAAATTAATGAAATTCATCTGCTGATCTTAAAGCTTGGAAAATTTATCCAATTGTTAAAAAGACCTGGCAAAATGCCTTAAAACCACAAGAAAGTACAAACAACTGCTGCAGTAGTTCAGGTGGACTTGAAATTATTCTTTTAAGAAAAGATACCTATCAAAATGAGTGGTGCAGTCCTCTGTCATCATGGCAAAATTAATACCAGATCTGCAGGTTCACTGCAACAAATTTTATGATGCAAAAACTTAACTGCTGCCAAGGTATTCTGACGTAGGTAAAAAAACGTCACCACATAAAAGTATTGATAACTTTTACATTTTATAAGTTAGAAAACTGAAATTTGGTATGGTAACTGTTAATGCTTGTGTACATACTGTGTATTTTTTTCAGAATTTTTTGATACCTTTTATTTGTATTATATTTTTTATTATCTAAAAAATAATGTGCATTTTCTTAAAAAGTGCCAGAGATTTTTCATTGAAAATTTTAATGAGTTATTTTGAAGATATAACACACAGTTCTGTGGAACAGAATTTTGATATGCATTGTGGTTGTTGAGATAAAAAATCATATATTGTTAGTTTGACAAATTTCTTGAAAATCCATTCGAAAAAAAATCACCAACGATTAACTAAAATGTTTATTAAAATTCTGTTCCACAGGATTATGCAGCCAGACCTTCTGTATCAAACTACCAAATATGATAACTGTACATGCAATAGTTTTGAAGAAAATGCACCTTCAAGATGAAAAAATGTAAATTGTAGAAAAGTTGAGTTAAAGATTTACTTTGTTTTTCACTGTTGCTGAGGTGACTAATGCTGTCCATATCCATAATCCCCATTTTCATCTTGTTCCTCCACTTCTTTCCTCTTGAGGTGTCTCAGTTGACGGGCTTGATTTTGAAGTTTGTCCATCATGTAAGCTGATTTACCAATTCTTGTGTCGTCGATGCTCCTCAAAATTGTTGTTGTAAACACAGCAGGCACAATTCCAAGTCCCTGTAGCACTCTAATTCTTCCTAAATTTCCTGAATTGTACACCAAACATGTATCATATGCACCAATTTTCACAACATTAGAGGAAACAAATGATGTTTTAGGGCAGCGAATCCATATGAGTCGATTGAAACTCTCATTAGCATTCTGAGTTTTCCCATGAGTACATTTGCTTAGGAGATCAGGATGAGCTAGGTATTGAAAAGTGGGTTTCACTACATCCAGTACTGCTTCTGGTAAACTGTGTTTATGTAGGAAGGGTGAGCCATCAAGCTGTGCCTTTCTGTAACCACACCAAGAAGCATCACACAAACCATGCTGAGGGTTGTCATCTGTAGAAAGTTTGTGAAAATATGTGGCCCATACCGCCTGCTGCATATTTTTAACATTTCCTGTATTGTTTCTAATGGCCCTGCCATAATATATTTGTAGATTGTGAATTTCTTTGTCTGTTAACCTACCTTGTCCTCCTAATGGCTTCCCATCTTCTAATTTTTTGCCTCATTTCTTTTTTCAGTTTTAATAACCTACCACCCATTCTTTTCTGGATGTGGCCTACACATTCCAATTTCTCTATATTACATTCTTGACCATAAGGTTTGCTGTCAAGTACAGTTTTAAAAGCACTGGAGTCACCATCTCCTAAGTAACTTACATAACGAATGTACTGTTTTAGTGAACGATGAAAAATGATTTTCATCCCGGCTGCCTCCATTCCTCCACTTGAGCCGGTATAATTTCTGCAACATTCCAATTTATGGTTTGTCTGCCATTGTTCTTCTTCCAATGCAGCATGCAATTTGGTTCTTACTGCACACGTAGCACAATACTTGCTCATGATTTGCAAGTCCAACACCTTGCCTGTGTCGATACTTATGACAGATGACACCCCATACTGTGATGTGTGGCCCCTTTTCATCCATGTTCCATCACAGGAGACAGCCAGATCTCTTTTCTCCACATTATGTGCCCCTTCATTTACATTCACTGCTTCTTCTACTGCAGCTATCAAATCCTGTTTGCACACAGCTTCTAAAACAGTTAACAGATTTGTGTTTAGATCACTGTATCTACTGACAGGTGGTGGCATATTTAGGAGCCCACATAATAAGTTAGTGCCCTCTCTTCCTATACCAATACATCTCATAGCATAACACAACCTCATATTTACATCATATACCCAGTTATTTATGGGTGAAGATTTAAATTTGTTATTTATTTTGCACTTATCACACACTATATGAAAAGTACTAGCTACTCCACATCTTTGTGTCTGATCATCATACAGCCTCAGACACTTTGCCCCACATGTAGCACAAGCACAACTATTACTAATAGTATTAGCCAATATTTCAATATCTATGAGTCTAAAACCAGTGGTTGCTTCTTTTGAATTTGCTTCAATTTGTACACCTTCACTGATTTTCTTAGCAGAAGCAGTGGTATTTAAAATCTCAGGAACAACTTTTTTAAGGTTATTTATTCGATATACACGGTCTTTCTTGACCTTTTTAAACACCTTACCGCTATATCTTCCCATATTTATCACTAGATTCACTGATTTTAATAATATAAATACTTTACTAAAGTTATTAATGAATCTGTGGTATAGAAATACACAACACAAGGTTATTTTCAAAAGTAAACAACTTCAAAACAAAGGAGCATCAATAAACGCTTTCTGCCATCTTGTCCACAGCCTTCTACAAGCGTACAAACAATACGTTCAGCTGACTGTCCAAACAGCAAGAAATACAGAAATGGCAAACTCTTCTAAAGAAGAAGTAAAAAGGGGGCGTGGCACAGTAACATTCATTGCTATTTAAATTATTATTTCATACTTAGAGTAATGATAAAGACATGAAATTTCAGTATGATAATCCTAATACCCTAAACTATTTTTAGCAAAAATAAAAAAAAATTGAAATTTTTGGAAAATTTTACCTACATCTACCCTTAAAACACAAAACAATCAGTGAAACAACTACTCACACTTCAACAATTCCAGTTATCTACGGCATTTTACATTATTTTTTATAAGTTTTCAGAAGTCTACTGAACATCAAAAATATAAAATAAATAAAATAGAAAAAATAAAAAATAGAACTAAAATTAAAGTACTTTCAAAAAGATTTTAAAACCAAAGAAATTATATTATACACAAGTAAGAGTTTGAAGGACATTGAGATCAAAGATTTGAAACAGTAAAGGACACAAAAAAAAATATAAACACCTTCCACAAATTTCTTTAATGTAAATCATGAAAACAAGTATCTATACCATAACATGTAACGTATATGCCAACTTGTTCTTTAAGAGCTTCAGACTGCCAGGAAATAAATCAACTGAGGTAGCAGCAGCAGACAGTGACATTTTATGCTATGATATGAGCTAACCAAAGAATTTCTTCTTTAGTTACACTGCTATTAATTTAGAAAACTCAGCATATGGCTTGTAGGACTATTTGTACCTGTCTATGACTCCACTTAAAAGGTTTATTTATTTGAATTAAATGCAACAAAATATTCTCTCTCTCTATTTTTTTTTGGTGACTCATTGCATAGAACTGAAACTTTGTTGCAGCAACTGTAACTTGTTTCCAGTGGCATCTATCCACCCTGGAGGTGCTGCAGCTGGAACAGTGGCTGGAGGGTTGCCACTTCCTCCTTGAAAATAGTCTGGATGGAGTCTTGTACTTCCAGCATATTGTGAGGGAGTCCAGACGTTGACCTGGTTTCACTTCACTGGTTGCACTATTTTGTGCATGCAGTATGCATTTCCTGGAGGTGGTCCTCCAGGGCTTTCAAGTTCAGGAACACTGAGTGAAGGTTCTGGACACTGTCGCATAGGTTCTGAATTTCCTTGGTAATTTCTGGCTGCAATGTTGGTGGTGGCAGCAGCAATGTTTGTGGATGAATCCCTAGCAGCAATATCAGTGTTGGCAGCTTTGGCAATGCCTTCCTGCAAGGGTACAGGAGGCAGACCACCGTTGATGGGACACATTCTTCCAAAAGTGGTGTAATAGCACTAGTGGTGAATGAAATTGTACTGGTTGCACCTGGTTGTCAAAGCAGCACTACAGTAGTAGCACTAAAGGTAGTGCAGCACAGGCCTCTTACTGTGCCCATAGGCACAACACCAATGGCAAGGTACACAGTGTTCCTGGCTGAATGCCTCCACCCTGGATTAGCCTCTGTAACATGGGCAGGCCGGACATCAAAGAAGAATCTAGGTCCCCTTGGATGATGAACAAGTGTGGGTCCTCAAGCAAAAGAGATGCAGACAGCATAGACAGCATGTACTATTCTGGCAGATTCTGGGAAACACCACAAACTATCATGCGGAGACAATACTGGCATACAAGTGGATGATGGCAAAACCGCAGTCAAGGTGCAAAATGCCTTAGGTCATGTAGGTAAAGAGGCAGTTATTAGTGTATGCTGGAGAAGTGATGGTGGCTATGTTTTAGAGACCGCAGTCAAGGTGCAAAATGCCTTAGGTCATGTAGGTAAAGAGGCAGTTATTAGTGTATGCTGGAGAAGTGATGGTGGCTATGTTTTAGAGAACAGATTTGGTGTTTCGAAGGAAACTCTTTCTGTAGTCTAGCCTTGTAAATATCAAGCAATGAAAAAAATCAATGAAATGATGCTCAAATGAGCCTGGGGCCCATGAAAAAACCTATCTGGGTAGTAACATATCCTAACTGTGATTCAAACTCGTGACCTCTGTATGCCATCAGGTAAAGTGGCAATGCTTTTAATGGCAACACACTGCTTCCCTTTGAAGACTCCAATCTGTGCTATTACATTATTCCCCTACCGTGCCTCAGTAACAAGGCATGGTTTAACTTAGGTCACAAAATAATCTCTACTGGGCCACTCATAATCTAAAACTTTTATTTTGAAATCCACTACATGATCCTACGGTCAGTGTTTGGTGCACTGTGAGTGCAGCTAGAATTGGCCTATTTTCTTTCATGAAACAATGATATATCAAGCCTTAATTTTGAGACAATTTTTCCTGCAACTGACAGATGAAGAGCAAATGCAACATGACAGAGCTACAACTCAGATTTCTTTGAATACACTTGATGTTTTTCATGACAGAGCGACCAATATCTGTGAAATAATGCTACTAGTTGGCCTTGTTTGGTCTGTTCATCCTATTTGATTTGATACATAAGAAGGTCTACGCTGGGATGAATTATCAGCAGCAAGTGGCACATTGTCTGCCGCTTAATCTGATGAACCTATACATAGGTGTATTTGGGCTAGTTTATTTTCCATCGTGTTTTCACACAGATGGAGAGAGTGCAGTTAGTGGTGACACTTTGGGAAACCTGGATCTATTGAAATGTTCACATTTTGGTGCAGTTTAGGCTTTTCATGTTTAGTGAGTGATCTGATTTTTGTCGTTCAGACGTTTATCAAGTATGGATATGGAACATTTGGTATGACATCTCAGAAAATTACAGGAATTGTGACAATAAGCAATTTCCAAAACAAACTGTCAAAAAATCTTGCCTTGTTTGTAGCAATAGTTCTACAAATATATACCCATACTAACTCTAGAACTAAATGAAGAAATGTGAGGTTGAACTGATAACCTCTACAGTACACAGCTGGTCTGGTATTTGATTAGTATGAAACTCTCTTTGTTCTATTTAATCATAAAGCTGGATGAATTTTCATTTTTTATATACAGTAAAACTTTACTTATGTTTTTCAGAGGTCTTGGAGAAGAAACATGTAAGTGTGGAAAATACATAAGTGAAAGCGTACATTAGGAGAGAAAAAAGGGGTGGATGGAGAGGAAACAAAATCATATAAACCTGTTTTTAAAATCTTGCAAATATGCAAAACTTGTAACAGTGCAGCACCAAATGCCTCCACAAGTGATACACAACCACTCTCATCGTTGATGCCACATAGCAAGATTCAGTCGGAATTAAGCATTGAAAACCTGAAACCGGTCCCAGTAAGTAATTACTTAGTGATATTTGTGTTACAAAAACCGACTCAAATTGATTTGATTATATAAACTTGTATTTAAAAAATTACTATAATGCACTATATAAAAAATCCAACAAATTGGATTTGACCAATGACCGTTTATGATGACCACACATAGCGCTAAATTAGTTATTATCAGAACAGTGTTTTTGCTATGTAACATTGCTAATGTTAAACAAATGTGTATTCTCTATACATGAAAGCAAAAGTGAAAAGTTAATCAAACATGGCAATGGCACATATGTAGATTATGTGCAAAAACAGAAATGAATGCTGAAAACAAAACACATAGATCAAACACAAATAATATTTAAAACAAACACCTCTTACTGCATCAGATAATTGCAAGGATTGTGTTAAGAAGCAATGTCCTAAACCCACCCTCTAAGAACCTTGTATTTGTGTATTTGTACTTATATATTTGTGGAGTCCTTTTTTTTTTTTTTTCTTATTTTTTAGTCATTTAGACTAATTTATGAGAGTAGTAGTTTTGGGAGTCATTGCTTTCATTTTCAATCTTGGGATTGCGATAACTATGCCACACACTCCTCTGAGATATTATGCATTAGAAACAGTTTGACTAAGGCATTCCTTGCATCATTAGAATCCATGGAAACATTTAGTGAATGCTGATTTACTGCCTGGTGGTTGGAAGAGTAACCCAAAATGAACCAATATATCTGAGCTGTGCTGTATTATTGTGCTTCTGTAAAGACTGCATCACAGTATAATATTTACTAAACATGAAATAAACAGTAGTCAGCCATTAATATTTTCTTTGCTTTCATTGGATAATGTGAAATGCTCATTGGTGCAGCATGAAAAAACATTGAGTATTTGTTATGAGAATAAAAAATACAATACAGTGTCCGCAGACATCTGAGAATCCAACAGGCAAACCATTTTGCACAACCAGTTTCCAGGTAAAAAGTAGTCAGTCTATTTAAAAAGTTTAGTTGCAAGATTTTTAGCAACCGAAATACAGACAATGTAGAGTGTGTCTAAACCACTCTCACATATGGAATGACCATAAATTCTATGCAAGATAGTTGGCTACGATGGTAAAAGAAATTATTGATGCAATTTAATATAAACCCAACTGATAAACAAAATTTAATTTAAAATCTATACCTCAAATTTTACTGAATACTTTGTCATACTCATACCGTCATATACATAATGCTTTATATTTCAGTAACAAAGCAGTCTTGTTAGAAACAAGGCTTTTTTGACATTTTTAGGTATCTCAAAATTTATAGTATGCAGAGGCGTCAAAATTGTCTTGCACTATTTTATTATTTGTGTCGCAATTTCTTCCCATGTTTTGGTGATTTTTTTTTCCCTATCATATATATATATATAATGTTGCTGGAAAACCTACAAAAACTAATTTCAGGAGCAGCATCATCATAAACAATGAGAATTCATATGTAGTTCATGCGCATTATCAACAGTCTCAGTTTCATGGATTTATTCAGATCAGAATCAGTGATAGTGAATGTGAATACCTGACTCAAACTCACACAGCATAAACCATAGTGTAAGTCTAACTTTAGCAGCATTCATTCATTTAATAAAAGCTTTGGCTTAAGCTTAAACAGTGCAACTGGCCCTAAATGTAGGTATAAATAATGTCTCATTCTTTTAAGAGCTTCATATTGAATCATATAGGCGCAAAAAATAAATAAGCAAAACACATTTAAATGGAATAAAATTGTGAGGCAACTATAGGAATTCTGCTGGGACCTCAACAAAAAACACACAAGTATAAAAACATATAAATGTGCAATGTATGAATGTTTAACTGTATTGGTTATGGCATTTATTTTTGGAACCTGCAATACAATCAGAAGAGTTCTACAGGTAATTTACAGATTTAGAAGCCGTTGGCAACATTTTCCATTACATATATGGGTGTTATCTCATGCCTGTGCTTATACTGCATTATGTTAGTGTTACTTCTTCATTTGAATGGGCCTTTACAGTGCCCTAAGGTGCTAAATCAACTGCAAATGAAATGTGAGATTGATAGAAGCTGTGATCTTGGCACACCATTCTTTGAGACATTCACAATCACAGGGGGTGGAAATTTTCACTACCATTATGGATAACAGGTCTAAATTAGTTACTGTTTAGGTACTTTCGTTAACAAAATGGCAATTTCGTTCTTGGCATACACTCTTGGTCTTGTAAATTTGTTCAAATTTTATGTTTTGATCATCTCATTGCTCTTACATAGTGATATGCAGCACACAGGATTTTAAATTTTTTTACACAGAAACACACTTTACAAAATAAGAAGCAAATAAGAACAGTGTTTGACTAATTTCTGAACAATTATTAAAAGAAATACTCCCTCTGTACCATAATATGATATATAAACGGGAACAATGCTCTGCTTTATTGCTCATGCACATCCGAGTGGTCTGATATTTTGTGTGCTGTAGTGAAGTGACCATTCATCCATTTAAGACATTCACTGTGCATAGCATACAAGTCTTGCAAAGTAAACAGATATGGAGCCAAGTATGGACATCAATCAAGCGCACAATTGTTGTGACATTCCAGGATGAGTAAAGACACCAGTAACCAAAAAAAAATGTGACTTGAGACTCCATAGCAAAACAATTATAAGCGGAATGTTTTAACTATTTAAGGCATTTGGCATTAAGTTAACGTGCATTGAGTAGTACAACCAAGGAGTGTTAAATGGTGATGGTAGGAGCATGAGGAATGATAAGTATTTGTGCAAGCTTAAGGATGATGATTCTATTGAAATGAACAGACATCCCTGTTCATAAACGTGAAACACATCTTTGGCTGCTGCTATTGAAATCCCGCACATATCTCTATTTAGGTATTTTAAAGATGGCATAACATTGAGGAGTTTCTTTCAGTTTGAAACTTGTTTAACACACCAGAACAAATGTGAATGCTTACATTTTGTTTGTCCTTGGTGGGAAATTCAAAACTATGTACGATTACACACTACAAACCACACACTACACTACATGCATACAAACAAATCCATGAGAACTGGTTTTATTTGCTGAAAGTTTAACAGACATACTACCTCACTTTGGATGAAAAGCCCCCTACACATCAATGTAAAAGTCAATGCTTCATTAGCAAGGTCATGTTCATGATAGCTGATGCATGGCTCAGATAAAATGCAAACAGATGCCAATGGTTCCATAGCTTGAATGGGTATTTGGCCATTCATTGATACTGTGGTGATAGAACCAACTCTGCAGCACCCCCATTGTACATCCCAAAACATCATTAACACTAACAGAATGCTGGGCAATGCTGATCAATATCATTTTAACAATACATGTAATTTTCCAAAGTGGAAAAGAACAACAGTTGTTAACTAAAAGGATAGTGCATGACCTCCATTATTCTGATGATGACCTAGCATCTCTCTCTACAGCCAGTAAAGATGGATTGGGCTATTTTCTTCCTAACAACCTTGATTTGAATGTGTTTGATTTAAAGGTTTTCAACTGATTCTATTCTGTGCCATATTAAAGGAATCCATCAACAGTACAGGATTTTATTAGCTGTGTTAATGAGACATTTGAACAGCTCAGCAGGATGATAATCTAGTTAATACATGGAATGCTGTATGATACAAGGGCAAAGGGCATACCTCTTATGGGAAAAGACAGGCTATGGCAGCAAAGTATAGTGCCTACAGTGCAAACCAGAACCATTAGTGGCAGGCATACAGTACTGCAGCATGCATTATTGCCAAGAGCCCATAGAAAACCATTTTATTTTTCAAGAAGATTTGTTTTAATATATCTGGATTTTGGCATTGTCAATTTGGAAGTGCTATTTTTGTAAAGTATATCAATGCAATTTGCAATACTGGATTATTTTAAGACACTAAATAAAAAGCAGTAGCAATATTTCAGACAGATTTCTTAAATAGTAATGCACATTTCAGAATAGAATTTACCTTTCAGAACAAAGCAACCATATTGAGTATCTCTGGGCTTAGTCTTTTCCTCCTGTCAATTGCAACAATGTCATATCTAGAGATGGGTCATTCTGATTCCACATTTAATAGAAGCTTTGACAAACTCTGCATACTGTTCTCACAAGGAGCAAATAATCATGCAAATGTCCAAATAAGGTATACTTTGGTTGTTTCAACTCTTCCATCACTAGCGCTTGCAGAATTACATAGTCTTCAAAGAAGTTAATGGAATTCTATTGAACTTGCATATTAATATTTTCTATTCCAGCCAGACTAACAATTGTGATTTCATTATTAAACTTTTGAGATTAGTTACCAACTTTGCGCAGTGGCCTTCAGTTGGTTCACTACCTCAATCTTTTTTACTGTGTCACTTATAGCAGATATGTGGTAATCTCTGGTGGAAACATCTCTTTAGCTAATAAGTCATTTTCAACTTGGCATAAAGTACATATGCCAATGCATTGAGGCGAGTAATCTACATCACAGACAGGAGTGATATAGACTATACTTGTTCTTTGTAAATATCTAGTGTCATTTGTTATCATTTGCATAGCGACATATTATTCAGAAGTCAGCTTTTTCAAGAGCTTTTCTTTTCACCATTAAATAAATAACTGACATAAATTTCAGTGTTATCATTTTAGTATAATTATCTTAGCACACATTAGTGACCCCAAAATTCAAGATTCTATAATAATTGTAAGCAAAAATGAAAATGGCTGAAGAAAAAGGCGAAGAAAAGCCAACACCAAATATGGCAGAACTGAAATGGAGTTTTAGTGAAAATATTGCTCATATGGAGGAAAAAAAATCAGGTATGGTTTCTGCATATTGAAGCACAATTTGCTATTGCAGATATTCAAAGTGAAACCACAAAATTGAATTATGTTGATGAGCTAATTTCATTTTTTTTAAAATGTGATCTACAACCACTAATCCGTACCAATAAAGGTTACCAAATTATTGACAGAATCAGAATTTGGTAACAAAAAGCTATCTCAGCGTACGCACACACACACAAGTTAAGGATGATTTTCTGAGAACTATTTTTATACAGAGACTTCCTATCACAGCATGTTCCATACTATCCACCAGCTCAAGAACATTACAACATTTCAGATCTAGAGGATATCATTTTAAATATTGTCACAGAGCAAAGAAGTGTCAGAGCTTTTCAACCACCTATGATTCGTGATTCCAATATGTCAAACTAGATTCATCCACACTAGCAGCAGTCTAGCCACCAGCACAGATGATCTTGATTCTCTAGTAATGATGGCAGATAAAATCATGGAGTTTTCACCACCCAGCTCCAGTATTTGCTTACAAAGTAAGCAACCAGCAGCATCAGCTGATGTCACTCCTTAACCAATTCTTATGCTCGATTGAGTATTTTGTTTTGAAATGCAGAATGCTGAGTTAACCATGTCTATCAATGAATTACACACTTGATCTCAATCACTATCTTCACCATATGAATTGTTCACATTCATCAAATAATTCATCTCGAAATAGATCCTGCTCAAGAACATTGCAACATTTCAACTCTGGAGAATCTCTGTGCTGGTATCATTTTAAATATTGTCCCAGAGCAAAGAAGTGTCAGAACCCATGCTCTTTTCAACCACCTATGGTTCGTGTTTCCAATATGTCAAACTCGAATCACCCACACCAGTGGCGGTATGTGTGGGGAGCCATATTTCTTGCTGCCCCTTCTTCAATGACCAATCTAGTGGATACAAATATTTAGTAGATATAGGTGCTGATATTTAAGTAATTTCTTCACACAGTGCTGATCGTCACAATAAGTCTGAGTGGAAACTTTATGTAGGTAATGGTGCATGTATTAGGATGGAGAATATCTATTAAAACCTACCTTGATCTACACAGTAATTTCTCCTGGAATTTCTTGATAGCAGATGTGCAATCACATATCATCGGTGAGGATTTTCTTCATCATTAAATCTTCTGGTAGACCTACAGAACAGACGGCTCTCATTGATGCAAAGTCAGCAGCAACATCCGGTACTTTTCTCAAAGTCTCAGGTATCGGATCAGTTCACACTATGCCTCCAAATCAGAAGTATGCTGACATCCTCAAGAACTTTCCTAACTTGCTGCAAGAGAAGATTCATCTAGATATTCCATCCACTACTAAGCCACTCAATCATCACTGAAGGACATCCAGTAACAGCAAAGGCATGGCAATTACCACCTGATAAATTATAAGCAGCTAAGATTGAGATCCAAGAAATGCTTAGGAATACGTCAAATGTCTAAAAGCTGTTGGGCAAGCCCTCTCCATTTAGTTCCCAAAAAAGAATGGTTTCTGGCAACCTTGGAGGCTACCGTACTCTTAACAACATCATTAAGCCAGACAGATATCCTGTACCTAATTTACTAGATTTTAATAGCCAACTGGATGGGGAAAAAGATATTTTCAAAATTTGACTTAAGTCAGAGCCCATCATATTCCAGTTCATCCAGATAATGTACCCAAGACACCATTTGAATTGTTCAAATTTCTTTGACTTCATTTTGGACTCCTCAATGCAGCTCATAACATTTCAAAGGTTCATGCACAACATCTTAAGAGACCTAGACTTTGTCTACTGCTACATTGACGACATCCTAGTCGCATTGAACAGTGAGGAAGAACACAAACACCTAACCATGTTTTTCAACGTTTAAGTGAATTTCACATTTAACTAACCTCAGCAAATATATTTTTAGTGTCACAAGCATTCCATTTCTGGGATACTTAGCACCAGAAGAAGGCATCAGACCAATAACAGAGAGGTTGCAGACTGTTACCAACCATTTGTCTATAAAATTCAAGATCTACGAGGGGTATACTGAAAGTCATGAGCAACACTGTTTTACAATCTTAATATTTATTTTTAAGCCAAACCAAATACATCATGATAATCTACAGACTTTCTTTCACTTTTCGACATAGTCTCCATTGTTTTGCACACATTTTTCCCATCGTTCTACAAGTTTGAAAATGCCCTTGTGATAGAACTCCGTTCCAGCTGCCCGCAGACCCTGACGCACTGCTTTCCGAATATCCTCCAGCGTCTCGTAGCGTTGGCCACGCATCTGCTCCTTCACAGAACCGAAAAGATGGTAGTCAGAAGGTGCCAAGTCGGGACTGTAGGGAGGATGTGGAAGAGTTTCCCACCCTAATGCCCTGATCTTCTCCATAGTGGCACGGGCAGTATGCGGACGCGCATTATCCTGCTGAAGGATGATCCTCTTTCTAGGGCGTTTATCACGCAAAGCCTGACGGAGCTTCAGAAGTGTCTTGATGTAGTGGGCAGAATTTGTGGTTTGTCCAGGTTCAAGAAAGTCAACCAGAATGCAACCTTGTGCATCCCAAAAGACACTTCCAATAACTTTTCCTACAGACTGCACTGTCTTCGCTTTCTTCTTCGATGGTGAGTTCAAGTGGTGCCATTCCATACTCTGACGTTTCGTTTCTGGCTCATAGTGATGGAACCAGCTCTCATCTCCAGTCACAATACACGTCAAAAATTCATCACCTTCATTATGAAATCTCTGAAGAAGGTTTTGTTCAATGGTTCTTCTCTGAAGTTTGTGGTCTTCAGTCAATAAACGGGGGACCCAACGGGCACAGACCTTTCGATAATCCAAGCTGTGGACCATTTCTTGCACTGCACTATGTCCTATTCCAAGTTGCGCAGCAATTTCATTCACAGTGAAACGCCTATCTCCTGTAATGAGCTCATCAACTCTTTCCTTGTTGCGTTCTGTAGAGGCAGTTCGAGGACGCCCGCTAGGAGGCGCATTTTGCAGACTTGTGTTTCCATCTTTGAAATGGTTTCACCCATCTTCTAATGCTGCTGGCACCCATGCAGACACCTCCATATGCATGTTGAAGTCTGAGATGAATTTCAGGAGCAGATTTTCCTTCTTTCACAAGGAATTCAATGACAGCACACTGTCGAAACGAAACATCAATGTCAGCCATTTTTCAAACACTGTCTGTGGTCACGTGATAGAAGCTAATGACATCACAATATGTCAACATGTGGCTTAAAGTCTGTATATTACGATCCTGCAATTCGTTTCGTTACATGGTTGAAATTTAAATTTTTACAATGGGTTGCTCGTGACTTTCAGTATGCACCTCGTACATCGATTCCTGTGAATTATCAACTTTTATCGCAAAGCACTACCAGATTCTGTCAGCAAGCAAGCACCTCTCCTAAAATTGATTCACAGAGCCGGGAAAAATGACAAAAAGAGTAATCACATGGCTGGAACCTCTTTGACAAGTATTTGATGTTCTAAAGAGTTTGGCTGATGCAGCATTACTGGCCTACCCAACTTCAGATTTACCACTAATCTTAATTGTTGATGCCTCAGCTTTTGCAGTTAGTGCGGCCCTTCATCAAGTAAAATATGGCCTCCTACAACCTCTTTTTTCTCAAGGAAGCTCACCAGAGCTGAAAGGAACAATTCTGCAATTAACAGAAAGCTCTTGCAGCCTACCCTGCTGTTAAGTAATTCCAATTCAAGCTAGAAGGACGCAGATTTTGGAAAGAGGACACACAATGACAGCTGACCAATACTGAAAGAGCTTGACAAAATGGTAGGGAGCAATTAAGGGAAATGGCCAGGACTTCTCACTAATGTCTACATTTTCCTTCACAACAATGCCCAGAATACTACCAACTGTTGAAGCAGTTTCATAGGGACACTGACCACCCTCATTACAGCTCCAAGTGACTCATCTTTTTTCAATTGAAGGAGCACCTTGGAGAATGACGATTTGCTTCAGACAAGGAGGTAAAATAGTTTGCAACATGGCCAAACATACAAGGACAAGATTTTTATCAGGATGGAATGTTTAAACTCATACCATGAAGCGATAAGTATCTAAACTGATATGGTGATTATGTCAAAAAGTAGCCTAATGTATGTATTATAAGTTGGCTGTATTGGTTGTATGAAGTAAAGTGTACATATTTTATGCAGTTTCAGTAACTTTAGTTTCTGATCACCCCTCTAGTATTGCATTAATGTAATGGAGCATGCAGCCATAAAGATATTGCTTTAAAAAATGCTACTGGATTCTGGGGAGGATAGGGAACAAAATAAAAATTCCAACCCCAAAGGGAGAATCAAACCTGGGGCCTCTTGCACATCAGCCAAGTGCTTGTGAGCTATGGGGCCATTCTAGCATTGAGTTTCTGATTTAATGGTGACTTGTTTTAGCAGTGTGCTGAGCTTCTGTAAGCTTGAATAAAAATATCTCTGGCAACTTTAGACCATTGCATGTTTAGAACTGTGAGGCAATTATAAATAAATTATATATTACAGAAAGAATAAAGTATCAGCAGCTACAGAATTTGCAACTTCTATGTCAGCCATTTACCCAAGACATATTGTCACTAAGGTGATGTGTGTACATACATCCATGCTAGATGGCATACAAGTCATTGGTACAAGATGTTGTACCATCGTATGGCTCCATCTCTTGTACAAGAAATGTCTCCATCTGTCATGCTTCACTTCAAATTTGAATAATATGTGCACTATACTTTGTGCACATGTTGAACCACTGGCTATATCAAAGATTAGCACTGCCAATAAAATATACCCTTTATTGATCTTTAGCTTCCAGAAGACAAACAATATGCAATTTCCAGACTCTTAACGTAGTTTCATCACACACAATGAAAGGATTTTTTGTAATTTCCTTGAACTATTCCACTTTTCTGTACAATGCTAGGAGTATAATGTTAGTAAATTTAATCTATGCTAGGTAAGTCACCATTACCCTTGCATATTTTGTGAATCACTCCCTCATCTTGGGATGGTTTAACTCAAGAAATCTTCTGTGGTAAAAACAAACTCTAACGTATCTTTAACCTTTTTTGGTCTCTGCAAAGGACTCTCCAACAGAGAGCTGCTGCTTCATTTTTGTGTTTATGTGCATCACTGAAATTTGCTTTAGCAATGTTCTTTTCTGTTATATTCTAGGTTTTTGTTACAATATCTGCATATTACAACTAATTTAACTTGATCTGCTACTAGCTGAAACAGAAGCAGAAACAGAGTTGCAGAGAAATTGTTTTATTAGAAAATAAGCACAAATTATAGCTGGTGAACTGCACAGTTACTATTCATAGAATGAACTGCACCATCACAATTGCAGAAGGGTAAAAGATGACCGCAGTAGCATTAATTATGATTGTGCATATAGTACTTATCTCTTACATCAAATTATGTTCACAGTTGTTCCACACACAGATTTTAGATGTGAAACCAGCAAATATGAAGTATATAATTCTACATGTATAATATGGTTGTGACCAAAGTTGCCTGAAAAATAATATTTTCACTGAAGGAGAAATGCCCTGGTGTTGGTTTGGGTGAAGTTCATACTGCCTGAATTTACAACACGTACATTTAGTGGAGACATGCTTTTTATTAAACTCAGCTTCCCATAACCTTAAAAAAAAACTGCTAAAAGTTGTCAAGAAGAATTTATAAACTAAATGTGTGAATTTGGTATTGAATAATGTGGAAAATCTAATTAACAGGGAACATGCAACGGGAAAAAAAAAAAAAAACTCCACAAATACACAAGTAAAAGGTTTGTACTGTTCTGACACAGCGAGAGATGTTTTATTTTAAATATCATTTGTGTTTGATCCATGCGTTTTGTTTTAGAGGGTTCATTTCTGTTTTTGCACAATTTGTGTATGTTATAGCCATTTTTAAGAGCATTACACTTTTATTTCCCTGTAGAGAACATGCACCTCTTTAACATTATCATCAGATGGCATTCAAAGCCACCACTATTCTGATGTTAACAGCTGATTTAACGTTACACATTGTCATCATAAATAGTTGTTCAGAATCCAGAATTTGTTGCATTTGTTATATAGTACATATAAGTACTAATACAAGTTTGTATAGTTTTGTTTCTTCTCCACCCACCCCTTTTTCCTTACCTATGTATGCTTTCACTTATGCATTTTTCACACTTGGGTTTTTTTCCCCTATGACCCCTGAAAAACATATAAACAAAGTTTTACTCTATTAAGAAAATATATAACAACCAAGTAATAAACACAAAGTTTATGTTTATTGGAAAGGAGACATAATATTTTTTTTTTTTTTGGGAGGGAGGGCCTTCCTGTTGGAACTATGGAACACGTTTGAGAACTTATTTCTGAAATATCAAAAAGTACTTACCAACTTATTGAAAGTATTCATACAAGGTGCACAATACCATGCTGATCTAGGATCATTAATCTCCGTGTCTGCAATTGGAGGGTTATGACATTCTTGATGATACAAACTGTGACAGCCCACACATTCCACCATCTGATTGTGTACACCTACAGCCATATCTCTGGAAGCAAAAAAATGTGTTTCCCAATATGTGTTCTCTGTCTCTCTCTAAGCCCCCCTCCACACCCATACACACACACAATCCAAAAAACAAAAAAGGAAAGAAAGGGAAGCATGAACAGTTTACACACCTATGTCTAAGGGTAGACACTGTTGGAAGTGTTGGTTATCCTGTAAGTTAATGTGCACTGCCCTGCAGTTTTTCTAATTCAGCAGGGTTTGCCATATTTGACAAAGGGCCAACAGGTAGTAGTTGAGATTGTTAACCAACCGACTACTGATTGCATGTTATCAAAATGCAATGATCATTTGATCAAAACAATTTGTTATTCTGTTGCAAATAACAGAAAAATAAGCAAATGACACAAAAAATGAAACTAAATAGGGAGAAATAAGTGTAATACAAGTATAGTTTTGCTAAAACTATGAAACATAAATAATGTAATAGCCCTGTGATTGTGCAGGATGATTCATCAGAAAATATACATGCCCAAATGCTGTAAATATACATTGTCACTGTGTTCATATTAGAAAAAAATGAAGTTTTAACTAACCAAACCAGTGCTAGTATTAGAATATATTAAGCACAGCAAGCAAAAATGCAAATTCTTGAAAAGTAAACACTATCATGAAATTAATTTAACTGCAGTGTTAATTCAGAAATGTTTTCTTTTCCATCCAATAATTTTGCAGTCATAAACTTAATTCCTAATATCACACATTTATAATTTCTGTTTAGGTTTACTAAGCTCTTTATACAAACATTTATACATTTTATGAAACAATGAGATTATGGAATAGTTTGACAATTAAAGCTCTGTATCTGTTTATTATTTTGTCCTTTGATACATTAACAGCATATTCACATTATTTGCATTGTTTCTGCTATGAGGCCAGATTTTGATAGCTGCATGAATCTGATATTTGCAATAAAAATTCAATGTACTTTATATAATGTGGATATTAAGTTAACAATTGGTAGTTTTTAATACAGAAATTCCTGATTCATATCCCTCTGTATTATCAGCATTTAATATTTTCTTAAATACCACAAGCAACTTTGGCTTATGATCTGCTCTGATATTTTCTTGACAACACTGGTCAACAATTTTTTTCGAAGACTCTGTTGTATGAGATATTTTTAACAGATTCTTAATGTCTTTGATCTGCTAATTTAAAATCTGAAATCGGTTTTGCTTTCCATGCTCTAGTTTTCATGCAATTCAATCTTTTCCATTCCAACCATTTGTGATTAGATTAATTATTGTATTACTACGAAGATGTTTATGTTATCTAGATCTTTGTGTTTTTTTGTTTGTTTCAGATCTGACAACTTTTGATCATGGGTACAAAGAGACATCATTGTATCAATGCATCAGACAGTTTCTGTTGCATTTGTGTATCCTACACTCTTATTCCTCAAAGACATAATATAACATCCTTTGTGAGGCAAGCTTATAAAGTGTATTTTGCACTTATTCTTGGCAACAAAGTATGGGCCCCACATATGTCACAACTGTGAGAAAATGTTGCATGACTGGATAAAAGGAAAGCGTAAGGGTTTACCTTTCAGAATCCCAATGTCCTGACAAGAACCAGTGGATCACACGACTGACTGCTATGTTTTTCCCTTCAATGAAAAGGGAACTGGTAAGAAAAACAAGCATAAAATAGCATATCCTAATATCCTCTCTGCAATCAAACTACTATGCTCTCTGATGAGCTACCAGTTCCTGCTTTTAAAGGATTTACTCCATGTGATAGTGATTAGTGATTAAAACACGGAGACAGGTGATGAAAGTGGTTTGGATGTGTATTCTTCTGATCCCCCACAGTCCTCAACTTCTCATCAGTTTAACCAGTGTGAGTTGAAAGACCTTGTGAATGTTTCGTCTCTCTGCAAACTTGCAGCTGAAGTGTTAGCCTCCAGATTGCAAGCAAAATGTGTATTGAGTGATACTGTAAAAGTATTATATAACCAAAAGTGGGAAGAAATCTTTCTTCAATACTTTACAAAGGAAAATAAGTTTGTTTATTGCCATAATGTCTCCAGTCTTCTCCAGGAATTAGGGATTACATTTTACAGTCCACATGATTGGCGTTTATTTGTAGACAGTTCAAAACACAGTCTGAATGTGTTCTACTACACAATGATAATATCTATGCACCTGTTCCAGTTGGTCATTCTATATATTTATGAGAGGAGTATAATAACATTAAGACTGTGATTAACCGAGTAAAATATCATAAGCACAACTGAACAATTTGTGTGGACCTCAAAATTGTTAATTTTCTGCTAGGCCAACAGAGAGGTTTTATGAGGTATCCATGCTTTATTTGCATGTGGGACAGCAGAGCATGAGATACACACTGAAACCAGAAGGAGTGGCCCATACGTGAGACTTGCAAGCTGGTATGCCAAATATTGTCGCAATTGTTAGTCGAGAAAAAATTATTTTCCCTCCACTCCACATCAAACTCAGTTTAATTAAATAGTTTGTTAAAGCATTACATAGACAGTGAATGCTTCCTACATATAGTTTGTGTTCTTCCAGCTTTGTCCCTTGAGAAGATCAAGGCAGGTGTGTTTAATGGACCTCAGATTCGGACACTTGTACGTGATGAAGACTTTATCACAAAGATGAACAGCAAAGAAAGGGCTGCATGGGTGACATTTGTAGCTGTAATGGAAAACTTTCTCAGTAATAAAAAGGCTGCTAACTATGAAAGTCTCATAGCTAATATGTTGTTAGCATTCCTGACCTGGATGTTGCATAAGTGTCAGACTCCATTTCCTATACAGTCATCTTGATAAATTACCTGAGAATTTAGGAGACGTCAGTGACGAGCAAGGCGAATGGTTCAATCAGGACCTCAAGATTATGGAAGAGCTCTATCAAGGGAGATGGGACAAACATATGATGACAGACTATTGCTGGAGTAGATCTCCCTAAAGCAGTCTACAAACGGAAGAGCTTGAAACACAAATGTAATTTTTATTACACAAATTTCTGCCTGAATAGAATGTGTTAGTTATAAGCCACTTTTATCCAACTCTAACCTTCTTTATGATGGTATCAGCTTCAATATCTATCACTGAAGAGATTTAGACCGTGTTTCTATTTAAATTTTATTACCCAGCTAAGTTGAAGAGACTTCAATCAAATATTTACCTACATTATGATTTAAATGATAAAGCCATGAAATATTGTCATTTGGAAATAGTAAAAAGACTGGTGCTTTCAGACAAAAACTGACATCAGATCTGAAGTTAGCACCCATTAATTAGCTAGGAACAACTGTTGATAGCAATGCAATAAAAATGTTGTCGGCCAGTGTAATCTACATCACTGACTTCAATGGTCTGTAATCTACTAGAATTTGTCATATTTTGCTTCTGCTGCCACCTAGCAACACTTCTAATAAAGTGGTAAAGCTCTGTTGAATTAGAAAAACTATTTACATACTATACTTATGTTAGAGCTAATTTGTAGACTGTGTGACCTCACTTACCAGAAATTGGCAACAGAAATTATATGAGAATGTTAGAATAAAGATGGATAGTTTTTTTAAATGTGATTTGCAGCATTTCCTTTAACAGTAATTCATTTCTGAATTCCTGGTGAAATAAACTACTAAAAAGGTGCACATAATATAAAAAAAGTTTTATAAAACAACGAAACTTTCGAATATGCTGGAGAAAGTAATTTTGAGATGATACATGAATAAATGAATTTATGAAAAAACAATATAAACAGATATTACACTTCATACAATAATATACCTTTCTTCCTTTGTTTTACATTTTTACATTAAAACACATTAAGCTAAGTTTCTACGCTTGTGAGCTGCTTGTTCCTTTGACTTTATACACACTAACACACTGGTTATTGGTGCATAAGAGCCCTCTTTAACTAATACTAGATAACCAGTTCTCCAGTTTCCTCCTCCTTGCACTGCCTCACAATTCTATACCATTTATCACGCACCTTTCCCAATTATTTTCTGCGACCTATAATAATTAATTCTCTTCTATTATTCTTTAACGTTCCTTCTGCTAATTTCTCTATCCCTAGTTTGTTCCATTTATGAAATCTCAAATTACTTCTCCATATCTCTATTTTCTTGCACTTAAGAAATTTTCTTTGGCTGACAACACTGCAGAAAACTAACCTTGCTTACCCATAAAACCAGTGCCCAAGAAACAATGGCACAATTAGTTAGAATGGAAATAGATGTTTCAATTTTCTTCACAACAAGGCGTGATCCTTCAAGTTCAAGACTCTACATATGTCTTGGGTCTTTTACTGCGATCCTGAAAAGTTATTATTACTGTTTTAAAAGCAATTTTTTGTCATATTTTCATAAATTCAATGTCATTTTATTCACCATTTTTTAGTAATTTTAGAAGAAATTTTCATAAATTTGCAATCACTATACAGATCAATGCCAATATTATTTGATTTATTAACTTCCAAGAAATACTAACACTGCAATTACTGGCAGTAGGACACCTTTGAATTCTTAATTTCTGGCAATACATAAACAAGGCTTTACTCTATTGCGTTATGAGGTTCAAAGGCAGATGTGCCAGCATGTACATGTGAACACAGGCATATGTGAACCTTTTCCCAGAGTTTCAAAGGACCTCAAAATGTGTATTTCTAGTGAGATTTTTATATCAAATTTTTTGGTGCAGTACAATACCTTGTCTATCTGCTAAGTATATGGCAGAGAAAGTAGAAAGCTATGGTTGCGCGATTTTCTTATAGATACAATGTAGGTAAAAAGGATCTTGACCAAGCTAAAAGTTGAACATAGGCTCAGCTTCAAGAATTTTATAAGAATGTTGAGAGCAGTAATAATACAAATATATTCAAAGATCTGCTAAAAAATGAAACTTGGAAAAAAGTATATGAAGTGGTAGACATAAATGAAGGGTTCAAAACATTTGCTAATATAATAAAGTATTACCTAGACATTGCGATGCCAAAAAAAGCGAATAAAAATAGGGGGAAAGTCCAAGCCATGGCTAACAAAAGGAATTGTAAAATCATCTAGAAGGTTAAAATTTTTTAGTGAACTTAACAAAACTACAAATTCAGAGAGTTTCAAGCTAAATTTTAATAAGTACAGAAATATATATAAACAGGTTCTAATAGCTGCAAAACAATACCATGCAGAAGTGACCATACAAAGATCTGAAAATAAATCAAAAACTATGTGGCAGATAGTGAATAAAGAATTAGGAATTAGCTCACTAAAACAAAAGCCCACCATTAGAAATAAAGAAGGTGAGCCTATCTCAGACCCAAAGGAAGTGGCAAGATCATTTAATGATTATTTTGTAAACATAATCAATGATCTTGCACATAAACATAAAATACCATGGACAAGTGAGCAAATCCCCAGAAATAACAATTCAATATACCTTTATCTGGTCACAGCTATTGAAGTGAGTAAAATATTAAGGAGCATGAAAAATAAAACCTCCCATGGAATAGATGAAATTCCTGATTGTATTTTTAAACACTGTTATCAGCTTTTTGTTACACCTCTTTACTATTTAATTAATGCTTCCTGCCTGTTTCCTGAGTGTATGAAAACTGCAAAAATAATACCTATATTTAAAAAGGGTGACAAGAGTAAAACTGAAAACTATAGACCAGTAGCAATATTATCTTCCATCTCAAAAGTACTAGAAAAGGCTATGTATAATAGATGTCAAAATTTCATACAAAAACATAATATGTTAACTGCAGCACAAAATGGGTTTATTAAAGGTAAATCAATTGAGACAGCCATATTCAATTTCTTAGATGCAGTATACGGTTCACTAGATAAAAAGGAAAACAATATCGGAATATTTCTACACCTTTCCAAGGCTTTTGACCTAGTTAATCATAATATTTTGCTGAAAAAATTGGAATTCTTTGGGGTAAGAGGTCTAGCAAACGACTGGTTTAAGTCATATCTAAATCAACGTGAGCAACTAGTTGAAATAGTACAACCAAATTCCCATAATAACACATCTGAAGTGTATAGATCTAATAAAAAATATGTAATTTGTGGAGTTCCCCAAGGTTCAGTTTTAGGGCCTTTTCTATTTTTATTATACATCAATGACTTAGCAAACTATCTACATTCAAGTAACATTGTTTTGTTTGCTGATGACACATCCATAGACATAATGGGTAGTAATAAAGATGTGGAAGCAGATATATCGATTTTAGTACAAAAAATGCAGGAATGGTTTGTTCAAAATAAGTTGATAATAAATAAGAATAAATCTGTAGCCATTTCATTCAGTCACATTCAAAATACCACTGTCCATAAGCCACAAATAAGACTAGAGAATGAACTAGTGCATTATAGACCCACTATCAAATTTCTGGGTGTATGGATTGATGAGCACTTGAAATGGAGCACGCATGTTGAGAAACTGGCATCTAAGTTGAGTCAGCTTTGTTTTATGTTTAGATCTATAAAAAATATTGCAAACTTAAAAACTTTGAGGAATCTATATTTTGCACATTTCAACAGTTTATTAAAATTTGGTGTGATATTTTGGGGTAATTATGATAAAGAAAACATAATCTTCAAAATTAAAAAACGAGCAATTAGAATAATAATGGGGAAGAAACAAAGGGATTCCTGCAACAATTTTTTCAAACACTCCGCATTTTGACATTTCCTTGCCTGTATATATTAGAAGTTGTCACTTATTTGGCAAAAGCATAAGACATTCTGGGATTATATTATATAACAAGTTACCAGATAATATAAAACTTACCACCTCAGAAGCTGCATTTAAATGCAAAGTAAAAGAATTGTTATTACAGCACTGTTTTTACTCAATTGAAGAATTTGCAAATACTTTTAAATAATTATGATACTTTAGGGTGTGTAATTTAACATATTATAATTAAGTGTATATAGTTATTCTTATCTTGTTCATTTATTGTTTGTTTTTGTTTTGACGATACCATGAATTCTTGTAATTCCTACGGTTGACAATAAATCTAATCTAATGATCATTTAATCTGTTGCAGACACTAATTTCACCAACAATTGTAAAACAGTAGATGATTTATGGTTAACTTCTGAGTACTGAAATCAGCTGGTTGTGGTGGCTGAGAGGTTAAGAAGGCCTTGCTTCCACTCATAAGTTCCTGGGTTCAAATCTCATGCTACCTGTCATTTTTTTATGCTTGTTAATTTTATGACTGGTTATGTAGAACATTATATTGCAATAATATAACTTTGGCATTTGAAGTTATGGGCCTATCTATAATTTTATGACTGGTTATGTAGAACATTATATTGCAATAATATAACTTTGGCATTTGAAGTTATGGGCCTATCTATGCACACAAAAACATAATTCTACTAACAGTCATGTTAAATAACTAAAAAAAAAAAAAGTGTAATTAAGCTGTTATCTTATAAAACTGAAACAAAAAAATAAACACAATATTGGGTGCATGAACCCTCAGTCCTTATAACTGCCCTTAAACTTAAGAGCAAAGACAAAATAAATGCCTAGAGTAATGTGGACGAGAATTGAATTTGAATTTCTTGAAGCCATATTTTGTCCTTTCCCCACTTACAGGTAATTGGAGCACAGCTCCCTTTTTACCTCAGCCCACACTTTCACAATAGAGAACATTCTCACAGATGGAAGAGAAATATTATCGAGTATTACCATGCATTGCATATCATTCATTGTATTGTCCAGCTACCACAGCACACCTAGACCATCCCTTGATATCCAACTCCAAAATGATAGATATACACAACCATGATGGAATTGCATACCATGTATTTTGCATTGTATTGGGTCCCCTTTGGATGATAGAAAATCACCTTTCCCTTACATGTGGAAGAAAATGTCATCTTGTATGAGAATATCATCACAGATAATTTTATGAAGGGTGTGTTTGATTGCTTTGTGAAGGGTGTGTTAATTTAAAAAACATATAATCTTAAAAAATGTTTCAAAACATTGTTTTTCTTAACAATACCTTTAGTATTTCTGTACAACACATGCTTTTGTGTGCAGTATATTGATGTTTGGTAGAATAAACACTCAAAGAAGCACCATAACGATCATATTAATTGTACTAAAAGTCATGTATGAAATAAGTATGTCTAAAATAAATAGCCCATATGCATTGATTCAAAATCATTAAGAGAAGGAAACAAAAGTTTGCTATGTGTGAGAAGCGAATCTGCGACCCTTACCAGAGTAGTAACCTATGTTTTGTCAGCGCTACGTGAACACACATGGAAAGTGGAAGGTTTTACAATCCTAACTGTATCATGTTTTGTGTCGTTAATATTTTTAGTTAAAATTGGTGGCTTCTTGTTGAAGAAGCTTAAGTTATGTATTTGGTTATGAGCATTATTTTTTATTTATTTATTTTTTTGTGTAGCTTAACGCCCCTAAACCTGGTTGGTCATATCGGATGATGAATGAAATTGGTGAAATGGTGCTCAAATGATCTTGGGGTCCATGGAGCTTAAAGGGTTATGATTATTAATCATATGGGTTAGTAATATTAAGATTTGGAACTTGTGACAACTTGTTGCTGCTGCCACATAGTTGTTTGGCGAATGGTGTACACAAGGCATTGTGCCATGAGAGACTTAGATGAATTTGGCGTTCCAGATATGATTCATTTTTTTTGGCGATGGGTATACATTAAAAAAATATGTGTAAGCTCCCACTTAACTCTCTTGATTTTATTTCTGTGGATTTTAGGTATATATCTGATGATGGGTCTTAAATGAATCTCATTAACTCTGCACTGTTGTTTCTTTTGTCCACTCCATTTTCTCACTAATAAGCAAGGCATAAACATGGGCCAGTCACCTACACGTATATAGTTAAATGAGCCTTACCAAAGCTAGCCAGTTACATAGTGCGCTTTTATGTTTTCCACTGCCAATGGAAAACATTTTGCTTAGCTGAATCAACATGTTTTGCACAGACTTGTTAGTAAAGACACTAGTTAACTAGTGACATGTTGAGCTCATTGTGTTGAATTAACACATTTTGTTGACTGTCAAGAAAGTGGGGACCCAAGGAATTGGAATAGCTCAGGCCACACTAATGCAAGAGTGAAGCATAAGGATAGTTACTGCCATGTCATTTGACATTGCTATAACAGCAGAACTAAAAATGAAACAATCCATTTCTTGAAACGGAAGAGGAATAAATGTTCCAAGTTTGGCCTGCAAGCATCATATTCCTGAATTGCAAAAGTGCTAGACTCATTGAGAATTTAAAATTCCTCAAAACATTATGCTTCAGAAACTTACAAATGTCTAGAATTTTCCTAATAAAAAACAGCAAAAGCTTGAATATGTTATGAGCAATGAACTTTTAAGAGAACACTTAAAATCTATTAGAAGAACAATTTCCTCACTAAACTTCATTTTCTGACCCACACAACATTACAGTTATAGCTGGTGCATTACCTGCATAAACATATGGTTTCATTAGATAACTTGTATAATGTGTGGAAGCAGCAGGTAGTAACAAACACCTTTCTGCCACCTTGTCACATTTATTTCATTTCCCAGTATTTTATTCATCACTGCTGTTTCTGCTCTCATCACTATTCTAATAATAATGGACTCCTATTCCTTGTCCTTGTTGAAATATCCAAGTTTCTTTTTATCTCCACATATTTGTCATACTTATCCCAGTACGTTTTGTACTGAACAGGCTAGTCTACAAATTATTTTCACATCACAAAACAGAAGAATATAAGAATGAATATGAACATACAATATCTGTAGCAGTTAACAATGGCTCCATTCCGCAACTGATAAAAAAAAATCAAAGTTCAAACAACAAAAGCCTGTCCCCCCTACCTCTCATGCTTTGTTTATTTAGTTTTTTTCTCAGTAGCTTCTGCCTTTCTTTTAGTGCAGCAGATTTTTCATCATAGCTCACAGATATTAAATGCATACAACACACAAATTATTTTTCTATGTCCTATGCATCACTGTACTAATTTACTGCTAGTAATAAAATAATAAGCTGCAATACTTCTCAATGGTTTATTATTTAGATTTGTTCTTGAAAATAAATGACTTAATATCATCAAAAATAGTAAAAACTTGATTAACATATTGCACATTTTCCAAACATCTGTTAGCAGAGTGTTTTCACACTTTCCGGTCTAACTGCAGGCTATACTCGCATTTCCGTATATAATGCTAATAACACATGGCGGGCTATGCTCGCAGTGAAGTATAAAAACACACAGAAAATTTGCGACAGTCCATGCTCGCATTTCGTACGTTGTGCTATGTAGCCAAATGTTTTAGTTAATGAAAGAAACCACTAGATGGCAGATGAGACCAGGAAAACAAATGAAAGTAAGTTTTGTTTGAAAGCCTGCTTGTCTACAGATCCTACTGCACACACGGTTCAAAGTTAGCTAGCTCAAGCAAGTGTAATCTCAAGTGTAATCTTACCGAAGAAGAAATGAATTTTCTGAAATTGTAACTGATGCTGAAGGAATTAAATTGTGTTTTATGGAATTTTCTACATTGTAATTTATTGATAATGTGAGGTTTTTACAAGTAAATTGTAGATGTAATGTTTTTGCATGATAAGTATGATTATTTTCCCTTCAAGAAAATATGTAGTATATGTCTTCAATATATATATATATATATTTACAGAAGAAGGGCAGCAAACTAATGCAGAAAATGTAGTGCGCCATGAAAATCACGCTATTCCCCTTCCCCCCTTAGAAGTTTCCTTGTATTTATTTTTATAAAATCATTATTTAATTTTATTTTTTCAAAATTTTACCTGTCATCTAAAAATATTGTGTTTACATTCATTGTCAAAATAAGACCCAAACCAGAATGTGTAAGGAAATACTGTTTTCCCAGTGAGTGCATTATATTCTGCATCGCATGCAGGAGAATCATGGAAAATGTAATACGCATCTTGCACACCACATTTTATCACTTCATTAACAAACATGTACCCCATAAACTCTGATGTTAATGATTTTTTTTCCATCAGGATTCTCTTCCTTCATCCTCTCTTGAAACTTTTTAATAAAGCTCAAATTAACATTAGGATTATCCAGTAAAATTTGAAGAATTCTTTTTGGAACTAATGGCTGCATTCCTAAAATGAAATTACCAAGTAAGTCTTTTACAATATCTCTGGCTAAGAACACACAGTTGAAATATTAAAAATGTATTCAATTGACAGAAAAAATTAACATCTGCTCTCCCTGTACAACCTTATTCAATGCCTCATCAAAACAGATGATGAAGTTGTCACACTGCCATAACATATATTTAAGTTCATTAGAAAAATAGGATGCAAGACCATAGTTTATAATATATTAACACTCTGTTGCACCCATTTGGAAGTTAGAAGCCACTGCAACAGTCTGGAAATAATTTGAATGTCTCAGCAGTAATCGGCCATCATAGTCCCAACATTCCTGATAAATTGTTTAACAATTTTCAAGTCCAGGTGAAACCTTTCACCTTGTTCTTCACTGACGGCTCCTAAATTTTATGGGAAGAAGTGAAGATGTGGCTTGAGGAATTGAAATTTCACACTCATATTAGAGACAAGGATTCTGAAATTTTCCAATATATTTCAGACAACTTCTTTGTATTGAGGGTTTTTCACACTGTCCAAAATGTCTTAATAACCTATCTGAATCCATTGCGTGTATCTTTTTCAATTTCTTTCACAGAGCTGGTAAAATTAGCATCTTTGACCATCCTTATGTGGTCCATCAAATTCTCCCTCTCTGATTTTAGCTGCAACAATGATGGAAACCTTGTGCCTAAGTACTGGAAGCAAGGGTAACTTTTGTCAAGTGCATTTATGAATTGTTTCAACATGCTAAGTTTTGTGTGTAATGGATGGAGTAGAACATTTTGATAGTCAACAACAGGCACATTAGTACAATATTTTGATCTAGGTTCCAATTGTTGCTTCTCAGGCCATTGATCAGTTTTCCAAATTTTGTCCCTCACACTGCTATCCCACTCACAAAGAAAATAAAGGAATTTTGTGTATCCTCCCTGTTGCTGTAGCAAAAGACCAATAACCAAAACACTGTATGTGCCACTCATTGTTGTGGTACTTAAATATTTCAAAAACATGCATCAAAGTTTCATAAAACTTCTTAGGTTCGTAGAATGTGCAAAAAACATTGAAGCTAACTTGTTGCCATTATGGCTGCCTTAAGACTTTGTTTGGAAGACTCAATAAAAAGGTCCCAGTTACTTGGTTCACATGCTTCCCTATCTAACTTCTAAGATTACACACATCCACATAAAACTCAAATTGATCTTCTGTGTAGTAAGTAGGTACTTGTGGAACTGTATTTTCTGATTTCTATACCATGAAAATTTAACTCCAGGTGATAAATTCTTTTCCTTAGTCTTGAGTCTAGCAATTTTTTGTTTAATGAGGCCTAAATCCTTCACTAAATCCTTTAACTCAAATTGATTAAACTGTTGTGGTAAGTTGTCAAATTCTTCTGTATCAGAAACCAACTCTTGCCGGAACTCATAGAGGTGTTTTCATATTCACTAAAACTGAGATCTGCTGGTGGTGCAGGTAGAGGTAGTGTAGTTTGGGTTCATGATGAGGAGGCCATCTAGCCGAGTTCAGATAGGTATATTTAATTCCTTTTTTTTTTTTTTTTTTTTTTTAGCCAGCAGCTTTGCACATGTAAAAGTAATAATCATCATGGTGATTATACTGCTTTTTCCATATCGTTGATTTGACAAGCAGCATTGTATTCTGTTTTCCTTTGTATCAATAACACAATCCCTCAATACATCTGTTACATGCAATATGAACACTATCCCAATCACCAACTTTCTCTTTGAAATATGAGTCTTTATTTGAGAGTATTTTACATACTTTCCCGTCAAACACCTAAAACCCACTAATGTAGCAAAACTTCTGAAGACTTTGTAGACACTGTCTTCCGTGTAACCCTGATGTAGAACTTCTTTTAGCACTATACATAAAGAAGACGAATGTGCATATTAACACAAGGCTTCAGCTTAACTGAAGTTGAGTTCTGTGATAGCTGTAAGTGCAAATGTAAGTACCTCACAAGAAGACAGATCTGACCTATAGAACAAAACTGGTAAGTTGGGAACATAAACAAACATTTGGGTGATAAGGAAGAACAGAGGTAAGCCGATTGGGAAACAAGTATACATCAGATTTAGAATAATATAAGCTGAA
This sequence comes from Hymenopus coronatus, assembly GCA_030762935.1. Taxonomy (NCBI): domain Eukaryota; kingdom Metazoa; phylum Arthropoda; class Insecta; order Mantodea; family Hymenopodidae; genus Hymenopus; species Hymenopus coronatus. The sequence continues at coordinate 150,708,514 of CM060900.1, forward strand.
TGAGTTTAGCACCATGTGATAGTGAAAAACAGGACTTCAGTTTTGAAAGGGTATTGATTTTCATTAAAATTGTATATTTTCGTTTATGCTACAGAAACAATGCTGACCAGTCACTGATGAAAATGAGATGTACAGCTACTTTGCATATTGGAATGTCAACAACCACTTATGTACAAATGCCACTTCAACAAGACAACAGTCGCATTAAGTTTATGATACACAAGTAAGGTTAACCACACTCTTAAACACATGTATTCTTATTCCTTCAAAATTTATTCCTAGATAGCTGCTATGCAATCCACTCCAGACGAATATATGTGTATTATCTGCACATCCTTATTTCACTGGCGATGTAAACAAATCAGAAGGTATTCTTCTGCGAATGCACGTGTACACACCACATGTTGCTAAGCTGATTTCTCTGCCGTACAATAATTGTAAACAGTGTACCTATGTTTGGCAGGAAAAGATAGCTATCTACTTTCACTGTTCACAGGTAATTAACTCTATTACATGTATAACAAATAAAACAGGTAGGTGAGTTGTTACATACTCAGTATCAAATGTAAAATTCTGCCACAAAATTATAAAATGCAGACATGTTGTTTTGAAAGTTTGCAGAAGTATTGCATACATACATCACTCCAACAGTTTTTTGCAAAATTTAGCATTCACATATGAACAGCCATACATAGCACATTTGTTTAATATAGTGCCACAATGCAGTGACTTACCAGAAGAGCTAATCTAAAGTTTGAACTGGTCCCGCTCCTTCAAGATATGAGTCATTTATAATCAAACTGTCTGAATAATCAGAGATTTATAATTAGTGGGCTAACGACAATGTCCACCATTCCTTCCAAATCTCACTCTGTTTGCTCTTCACGAACAATGTGCGGCACACATTCACTGCATTTGCAGCTGTTTCTTGTTGTAAAGTAGCTGGCACAAGATGTCACACCTCCAGCTAATTCAATGTTTCTCACACTTTATGCTGCTTTCGGAAACATCAGTAAATTCTACAATTAAGCTAAGAATATTATTTAATGAAAAGATGAGGTACTTTTCAGAAAACTTGTATACACTAGGAATAATTCTTTCCTTGCTTATGTTTCACTACACTGGTATTACATGTTTCCGCCATTACTTGCCGACTAACTGTTGAACTGCACAACGGATGCATTGTTTCATAGAGAAACAATGATTAAATGATCAGTAAATTGTGTTCCTTAATCATTCATTCTATATTATTTAAACAACATTGTATAGTTTAATACAATATTTCTTTACTCACTTGGCAATTTAAAAAGAACTATATTGTGATGGACAAAAGCAGTAAAATGTTCAGCAACCAATCAGAACTGTTGCAACCTGTTGCTTTTATTTACATTACCAGTGAAATAAGGCTGGACAAAGAATAGTAGTAACTTTCAGGTCTGTAAATTTAAAGCTTAAGTGATGCTATTTTCATATCACTCAAATCAGAAGTGCTAAGTGAGATTTACAGCATTACTTATGTCTACATTTTACTGATTATTTCCAAACCTTTGATAAATTAATACTGATTTTTGGAAGAATGGTGCACAAAATGTCAATTATAGGACTGCCATTAACTTCACATTAATAATTTGAACAGAATTTAGTACTTCATTTTGTATTTTGATAAGAAGAATTAATTTACTAAATTGCAATGAGCCAAATATATACAAGTTGTTTCAATAACAATTAACTACATGTTTCCTAAGTGATACTGATGATATAGGCAACACTGTCCATGAAAAAAGTTCAGGTAATTAATTTAAAGAGATTCAGCTTAAATGTACATTCAACTCACACTACAGTTTAATTTTATAAGAGTATTTAGTTTACCTGCAGATCACACAAGTCAAATCATCTTCCAACATATCCAGGGCAAGATCTTCCTCAGCTTCATTCTGGCTCAGAGGTTCCTCTTTCACATTTACTGTTGGTGTGTCCTTAGGTTCTGTCTTTATGGCAGTCATCACCAGTTTATCTGAGCATGTGCCAGCTCCAACCAACACTTGTTTGGAATGACTGGATTTCAGAATATCACGGCCACCAGATTTTCTTTTTGTACCAAAAAATTCACCTGCATTCTCTTCAGGGAATACCAGTTTCCGAATATCACGGCAGCTAGATTCTTTCTTTGCACCAGAAGGATCCCCTTTGGGAAACAACAAATTCAGAGCAGCACTGCAGCTAGATTCTGCTTCAACCAACTGAAATGAGTTAACAGGTTCATTTGTATGGCTGCAAGGTTAAAGGGAATAAATAAACATTTGAACATGTCAGAGTATGTAACTTAAAACCACAGTAACTTCTATTCAAGATAAAAAGTACACTCTCACAATTTCAAAAAATGTTCTACATATATTTTAGGCGTAGAACACATTTAATTTCATTTTGGTAAAATTTTATTAATTTTCTTCTTGTGTTTCAAAATAGATACATTTATTGTTTCAAAGTAGAAGTAAGCACACCCTAATGTATTACTCTGCTGAGCACATGAAAGCACCACATGGAGATACAAAAGAAAATCAGTACCTGTTAGAAATTGCCCCCAGATAGCATATGGATATGCCCATTTCTTACCTTGAGGATTATTTCTGTACTTTACCTTACATACTCAACTTCTAACACATAATAGTAAGCATAGACAGATAAAAGCAGTACCTGAATAGCTCTGCAACTCTAACTGTTCCATATGTGATTTAAGGTACTGTGTTAAACTGTTCTTAACTTTTTTTCTTTAAACCTTTACAAATCAATGGGCTAACTCTGTGCAAACAGTCTGAATAACAACTCTGCATCATTAATCATGACGTTCAATTATTGCTTAACAATCAGCAACCACATTCATTGACGAATAAAAATGGTCATGATAGAATTGTAGTGCCAGTTTGTATTGTTATTCTACTCAACTTACAAAAATCTGACTGATTTCTTGTACTATAGACAACTCAGCAAAAGTAAACTATAAAGCACTTTAATAAAAAAATTTTGGAGGTCTATAGTAGTAGAAGCAAATAAAAAAAGTACATATAAGAAGAGCATTTTCATTGGGAGGATTCATATCACGCTACAGACAATCATGTTTGTTCAAAACAATTGTGCATGCTAAGCATTTGAATTACTGCTATGAAACAGTTATTAAATTCTGTTTATTTATTGGTAACGACACCAGTTGGAAGCTGGAAGAGGCTCAATTCCACCCAGGTCTGAATCATTGATTTCCTCTGACGAGGAAGAGCCTTCAGCAAGATTTATTACCATTTTTCTGCTGCATTATAGGGAAGAGTAGTTTTCACAGAATTAGTTAAAAAAAAGTTGGCACAATTGTCTTTTCTCCACTTTTTAATGGTTTTCCACATTTATATTTCTCTTGGCAGAGGACAGTTTCTCAGACATGGCTCTGCTATAACAGTTTATTTTACTTATAGGTAAATCTCAAGAAACATTTTGTTTCATTAACTGAGCTGTTTTATTAATGGGGCTTTAAAACTTCTCTGCAGAAGAATAACTTCAAAAAGTCACGATCTGCGCCAAACTGTTTTATATAGAAGAGGCATCTCAAGCAGGAAAAGTTGTATTTCGTCTATCAGCAATGAGATGCTCACCTGTTAAATGGAACTTAAATTGAAACTACAATTACTGTTCCTTTTACCCTGGAGCCAATCATTTAAACACTATACACAGTAACACAGTAAAAGAGAACCTATTTAATTTTATTCCATTTTGATGTAGTAAATAGTATCTAATGATTTTGTATCTTTTTTAAATGAAGCTGGAAAGATACCTCAAATAATCATGTATCCTGGATTAATTGATAATTCAAAGGAAAATTTTATTAGGACCTTCTTTTTTTGATCTGCCATCACTAACAAGAGATGGTCATTTTTGGTAATTTTATAATATTCTATCAAGTTCTACTTTTCATCAAACTTTGAATTTTTCATTACTACTACTATTTTAATGCTTGTCAGTGTAACTTAGGAACAAATAATATCCAGCTTACTCCTTTTTTTTAAAAGAATATACCTTTTGAACTCCACCACATTTCGTAGAACATATGATATAAGAAGGATTTATTTCCCCATTATTAAGTAATATATTTATTGAAGCAATCCAAGCTAGTTTATTGTTCCTTACCTTTAAACTAAAACAATTTTTTACATGATATGGAGAAAATATTTTTCTCTAATGGGAAAGTATTCTTTTGCACTGTATTGATATGCTAGTTTCTATTGAAATATGTTTACAGTTGAAAACATGTGTTGTAAAAGAAACAAATGACAATAGTTACTAAAAGTAAAGGAGCAAAAGAAAGACAAAAAAAAAAGATTGTTTTAAAGTAATGTGGAACTTTAACGTGTGAATGTGGCTTTGTTTGATAATAAAGCAAATAAGTGTGATATCATTGGATCTCGCAAACTTGCCAACCCACCCATGTATACAGCAGCTATGTACATGGGTGGGCTGGCAATGCATTGTCACACTACTTGTTGTATATGCAAAGTTCTTGTGAATTTTTGACTGTTTAAAATCTTACCCTATATGATACACTATTGTGCTATATGTATGGTTCTAATATAAACAGTAAGTATAAAGAGTGTAAAAGCAGGGAAATCCACTTTCATACACCAAAGTGAAACATATTTCCTCAGAAATATAGAACATGAGAAGGAGGAGAAGAAGAAGAAGAAAAAGAAAAAAAAACAAGCAAGGTTTAAACCAGAGAAAGGAGCATTCATTTGTTCCTTTCATTTTCAAACATGTGATTATGATTCAACTCAAACACTAAAAAGAAAATTATTAAAAATATGAGTGATTTGAGGTGTGAATAATAGAGAACCCATAATGAATCTATGCTGAATATTTCTGAAACTAATCTGATGGAAAACAAAATTTGCTTAATTTTTTTAATAAAGCCTCAGTATGCTAACACCATTTCAAGTTTTCATCAATATGAAGACCACAGAGCCTTGTTGCCTTTGTACATTTAATAGTTTTGTCACTGACATGAATGATTTGATTATTCAAATTCTTATGTTGGACATGATGGAAGAGGATAGCTACTGCTTTATCTTCATTAGCTATTAGTCTATTCCTTTCAAGCCACTCTTTTAATTGATAAAATACACAGTTGATTTTATGTTGCATATGTTAAGGCTTTCTCCTCTAATAAAAATGCTTGAATCATCTGCATAAAGTACAGTGTTTGAATTATTTATTTTCTTCAAGATCACTGATATAAATTGAGAAAAGGAGGGTTTCAAGATAGGGACATGACGTTCTCAATTATATATATATATATATTTTTTTTTGTGAGCATTTAAAATGTATTAATTTTGCTTTTTCATCAATAGAGGTTATTTGTACTATCTTCTCCCTATTTTTCAGAGAAGACCTAATCCATTTTAATACTATTCCCTGTATACCTATTGCTTCTAGCTTCTGGCATAGGATATTGTGATCCACTAGACGAAATGCTTTTGATATACCTCTACATATAACCTTAATCTAACTTTGCATGCTGAAGAAAATCTATTGCTACTGTTATTGTTGATTTACCTTCCCAAAACACATACTGATTCTTGGATAATAGGACATACTTTTTAAGAAATTTTGACATCTAGCATACATAGCTTTTTCTACAATCTTTGAGCACACAGATAGTAATGATACTGGTTAACAATTTTCTAATGCTTGCTCAAAGCCTTTGTTGAACAATGGTTTAACTATTGCCAATTTCAGCTGGCAGGAAATTGTCTAATGAGCAATGACAGGTTTGTCAAATAACAGAGAAGCTCTAACATATACTCATAACATTTTTTAGTTTGTAATCTGATACTTTGTTATACCTTTTAGATTTCTTGTTCTTAAAGATTTTAATAATTTTCTTTATTTCTTCTGAGCTAATAGGCAAAAGGAAGATTGTGTTGCCATATCTTTGTTTGGTAATTTGTTACAATAAATTTTACATTTGGTAATTGATTCTAATAACATTTTATTGCATTACAGTTTTGAACCTGATAAGAGTCTATCCTCCTATGTTGGTGTAGCTTTAAAGACATTGCAATTTCATAAGGATCTGTGATGAGTTTCTCATTTGTTTCAATTTGGACATTTTTATATTGTTTTATCTCTGTTCCCATTTCCCTTTTTGTAATCTCCCAAAGTGCCTTTGAACTATTATTGGCCATATGTATGTAGCTATTGTTTTAGTTTTTCTTTGCTTCCCTAATGATCTTATTATAAATTCTTTTTACTTTGCATAATACACCCCAAATTCCTTTGTGATATTCCCTTCCTTGAGCACTCTATTAAGTAATTTGAGTCTCATGCTAGAAGTCCTGATACCCGTTATAATCTAATTACATTTTTTATTTCAGATTGGGATTTTCTGCCTTGGCACTGCAATGTCAAAGTAATAATTAAAAGTGCTAAGGAACTCATCAAAGGCAAGGTTTACAGAATTGTGCTTGAATACCTTTTCCCATGTTTCTTTACCGAACAAATAAGTCAAATGATTTATATTTTCTTTACTGAACTTTCTCTTAATTTTGTTATTTATTTATTTATGCTAAGCTTTATACAGGTGAATATGACCGGTGTTCAGCCTCTCATATTTTACAATAGTTTATTAATTCTAGTTTATTACACCATTTTGTCTATTTACTGTCCATACCCATTTATTTTTCACTTTATGTAAGAATTGTCTAATCTTCTTACTATCTTTTTGAAACATTCCAACTACTGCTACCTTTCTATCTATTTTAAACCATTTCTTATTAATATACTCTTTTCTCCAAATTTCAGTCCCTTTACATTTAAATAAAATGTGTTCCATATCTTCATTTCCGCCACATATAGGACATTGATTTTGTGGAATACCTTTCCTTAAACCTTTTAATCTCCATACTCCTGCTTTCAGCCATGCAATACCTTCTCGCTCCTCTTTATTTGTCACATCTATGTACTTTTCCCTTCCCCATGAGACTTTCATTGGTATATAGAAAACTAAAGATCTCTTTTCAGTTATTTCACTAAATATTTTTTGTATTTCTGTATCCTCAAATCTTTTCCTTGCCAACTTCCAAAAGTTATTCACATTATTTTCTCCTGTTCTCCGCATTTCCCCTAACCCACTACTTTCCAGGTTATTTCTGAGACAGTCTACCCATCCCTTATTCTTTAAACTTTTCTCTTGATATATTAAACACTGCTTTAACAAATTCCTTTCTTCCAATTTCAATATTCTATGCCAAAATTTCAATGCCCTTTCCATAATCTTTTCCTTACTTGCCACTCTACCCAGCTCTATTTGTGCTACCTGCCTAACAGTTGCATTTGGTAACCCAAGTATTTCTTTGCAAAATTTCCTATGCACCTCATCTATGACTTCCCATCCTCCTTCTAATCCCCATACTTCTATCCCATATAGCATTTTTGCCTCGACCACCATATCGTACACTTTTTCTAACCATCTAATATTTATATTAGGTGCTTTGTATTTGCAACTTCTAATAGCTGATAAAGCTCCTTTTCCTTTTGCCAATGCAAATTTCTTGTTTTTCCCAGTTGCCACCACTATCAATTTTAACTCCTAGATAAATACATTCTCTCATTACCCTGTACTCTTTTTCATTCTCATTCTTCCATTTTTCATACTTGCTCAATTTCCCCCCCCCCTTTTTTGAACACTACAATCTGCGTCTTGTCCTGGTTCACTTTTAAACTCCATTCTTTACAGTAATTATTTAATGCTTGCAAGGATTGTTTCAAGCCATTCACTGTAATTGCACCTATAACTAGATCATCTGCAAACAGTAATCCTGGAATCTGAATATTATTAATTACTGGCATAGAGTTATTATTTCTCCCAATTTCTGTTAATACGTCATCTATATATAGATTGAATAGTACTGGACTTAACTTACATCCCTGTCTAAGGCCTTTCTCTTGTTGGATTTGTCTTGTTACAACCCCTTCCATTCACTCTTATACAAAAAGTATTTTCCTTATATAATGCTCTAAGGGTGTCCACCATTTGTTTACTCACTCCTTTAGTCAACAACTTATGCCACAGCAATTGAAGCTCTATCGTATGCTTTCTCTAAATCCACAAAAGCCATATATAACTTTCCTCTTTTGTCTTTCAAGTATTTATCTACCAGTGTTTTTATAGTAAATAAATTATGAACTGTCCTCCTCCCATTACAATTCCAAATCCAGCTTTTCCTTCTTTATTTCTAATATTTCTTCTGCTGGCCATTTATACCTCTTTCCTTAACTCCTATGAACACTAAATTAAATCTTCTCTCCCTTTCTTCCAATCTTTCCTTAACCATTTCAACTTCCCTTCTTGCTTCCTGCACCTCAACTCTATCATCATCTTTGATATCTGTTGCCATCTTTTCTAATTGTTTACCTATTCGTTGTTCCATGCCTTCTATTTTGTTCATTTTCTCAGTTAGGTTTTCCAGCATTGTTATTATATCTGCAGAGCCGGGGTTTACCTCAATTCCTCCAATCACTAACAAGAAAGTTATAACACTTGCTAAAACCAATATGTTTGTCATCTTCTCTCCAAAACTGTTTTTACTATTCACCAATTTTACTTTTCTAAACTGTCCAATTCTTGCTCTATACACTGTAATGTCCATTCCCATCGTGACTTAGATCCTTCTTCCTTCACCACAGGAGCACCTCTGAAAACACAGCCTTCCTCTATCACTGCTGGCTTAGCACTCCCCATTCTCTTAATTACATATGTAGAGGTTTCTTTTGGTTTTATACCAGATAGGTTAAATACTTGTGTTATTTGAGAGTGATGATCCGAAAAGCTGTATCATAAATACTAACTTTAAAATCCCAAAACATTTTATTAAGAATTACCTGGTAGATTTACAATATGAGTATGACCATCTACCTCTGGATATAGCCCATCTGATATCAATATATTTTTGAATGCAGTAGAGGTATTATTCTGTCGATGAAGCATCATTGAAGTTTAAGTTAAAATCTCTTACTAGGTATGATAACATACTTCCCTTTATTGTGTAAGTACTTTAAAACAAAATCCAATTCGTCAAGCATTATACTTACATCACTACTGGGATTTCTGTATGACCATTCCAATTGCGGTAAGCTCCACCATGCACATTTTAAAATGCTGCTCTATGTTTAAACTTTCAAAGAATGGCAAATTTGTTGCTTAAGACCTGATTTAACAAAGATGCATGTCCCTTCACATTTTCTATTTACCTTACAGAACTTAGAAATTAAAGAGGTATTAGAAAAATTACAGTCTCATTCAAAGTCCTTCACCCAGTCTTCATAGAAACACACAACATCCAACACCTCTAGTTGTGTTGACAACAGCACTTCCACATTAACTCTTTCATTTGATAAACTTTGTATATTTTTATGAGATTGTCGGTGTGTCTGATTTTCTGGCCAGGCTTAGAATCAGTTCCATCTTGCACATTTGTTTCAATATTGTGACACTTACCTGTAACTAACACATCCATATACTCCTCTAGTCATTTCCCTGGCAGCTACTTACTGCATTGCACATGAGTTTACCCAGTTCTGCTTAGCCCCTGCAGTGCAGATAAGCTCCATCTCCTGCAAGGTCTTTGCAGTTGCCATCCACAAATACACAGATTCTAGTTGTGCATAGCCTGCCTAACTCCTCATTTATCAGCCTTTATGCCTAATATACTTACATCCATCTCTTCTCCATAGAATGCCATTGATGATTTCCATTTATGGATTGTGCCATCTAATTTGGTCTATCAAATCCATCATCTCACCCATTATCTTTTCTGCAACCATTCCTCTTCTTACATCATTGGTGCCTGCATGTATTGTAACCATATCTGGTTTGGATTGCTTCCAGTTTAGATCTTCCACTTGATGTCTGAGCTCTTCCATTAGAATCATGGGAAAACAATATGCATTATGCCGGACCTCTCTGCACACATCCCTGGCAAACTTCAGCATGGAATCTCCTATTACTATTGCTTTCATTTTACTTTTACTACATTCTTTTGCTTCCCTTCTCTAATTGTCTTCATTATGGTTTAGTACATTGAATGTGTTAGATGTTGAGCAGGTTTCTTCACAAGTCATCGTCAGGCTTACCAATGTTTTTGTAGCCCAAAGTTTTACTAACATGGAATACTGCTCATTTTCCTATACTTGAGCTTTCGGAACTTTGTTTTCTGCCTTTAAGGATTTAATTTCATCTTGGACACATTTTAAATCACTATTTAATATATTAATAACAGTCTGAAGTGACGCTATCATTTCTAATTCCATTGTGTCCTGTTCTCCTGCCCATGAAGCAGTAGAACTTTGTTGTTCTTTTTCCGTGGATATTTTACAAAGAAGAGCATTACCTTCACTTCTATGAATTTTCACATCACTGATAAATAATTCATCACTCCTGTTTTCATTCCCTCTGTATTCCCACCTTCACAGAAAATTTGTTGCAGCTTACTATGCGTGACCATATCACAGGCTACCATCTTACATCTAGTGAAAAGTATATATTTTGCTAGCTTGGACATGCTCATTCTCTTTTTAATATGCTGTAATGTATGTAGAAATAAAGAAAATGGAAACTTCTTATTATATTAGGGCACAATTTATATTTGAAGAAATACATTTATTTTGTATTCACAGAAAATGTCTGGGAGGAAACCGGCTTTAGTAAGAAGTGCCTTGGTACTTTGTGGAATATTGAACATTTCAATTGCTCTGTTTGGCACATGTGTCTATTTTTAAGACCTGTATATGACAAAATTATTCACAAAATGACAGTACCCATTGTTATAAGTTGTTGGAATTAGGAAAATCAAAATGTTTACATCAATAAGAAACAATGAATACAGACTGATGTTATGCAAAATGTGTCTACTTAACTTATTTATTATTGTAAACACGACAAAGTTCTACCCACTATCTCTAGAGCTTGGTTTTCACAGATGTGTATCTGCCTATTTTTGCTTATAACACATGCATTTTTCTAATTGTTTTTGCTGTTTTGGTCTTTATTTTCAAATAAATAATTCCATTTTGTAAATTTAGGAGAAAAGGTTATTTCAATTCACAAAATTTGTATTACAAAATTTGTATCTCATGAGCTCATATGTGTATGTTCATTACAATGTATGATGACTCCATATATATATATGAGACAACATTAAGATGAAAATGAAATTTGTTATTCATGAAAATATTTCTTTAAGATTCCCTATGGCTAAGATTACATGGGGAAAAAAAATTGATGTGTTTCATTCACCTAATTTTCTCCACCGGCTGAGAGCATGGTTAACAGTATTGCACCTATAAATGTGCTGATGCAAAAGAAAGATTTGTTTAAATTATAACAACACTATAAACAAGAAATCAGAGCAGCTAAAGGTGGAGTTAATGAACATATACAAAATTCTAGAAGCAAATGTAAGGCTGCTTTGGATATTATAAAAATAGAAATAAAATAAACCCAAAAAAAGACACTAATATACCTAACTTAATACACTAAACTCTCATTGTGTTTATATTTCATAATCAAATAATGTCACTAACTCGCAAGCAGAGTTGTCATTGGAAAACACAAGTATCCCTATAAAATCACAATTTCATTGGTTCAGAAAATATTTGTGTAGTCATTAAAAGCTTAATAATTCTAAAGTAGAAGATTGTTGTGGGTTCTCAAATTTTGTTATTAAATACACAGCCAAAGAAATTATTTTCCTGTTAACAATACTTGCTAATACAATACTTGAACAAGGTGTCTTTCGAGATTGCTTAAAAGAGTAATAATTCCGGCCTTTAAGAAAGGAGACAATATCTATACAGATAATTACAGGTCCATATAATTGTTGCCAGCTTTGTCCAAAATAATTAAACCCGGCCCCTCTGCAAACTTTGAAAACAATTCTTTACCAAGCTCCTCTCAATTATTTGGCTTTAGACCCAAGCTCTCCACTGTAAAAGCTACTGAAAATATAGTATCACACATCTATGATGTTTTGAGAATGAACTTCCAGCCAGCATAACCCTGCTAGTTTTAAGAGAAGCATTTGACACAGGATCATACCTATCTATTGATTTATAGACTTTAACGAATATAAGTTATCTGAAAAAACCCTGAACCTAATAGAGGCATGTTTTAAAAATTTACTTCAAGTAGTGAGAATAAATGAAGAAATGTCTGATTTTATGGCAATAACTAAAGGAGTACTGCAGGGTTCAGTTCTAGATCCCTATGAAACAATCAAGATATTTAATGCTCTCCCCATTAATCTCAAAGAAAATGTTGGGAATTTCAGGGCTTTTAAGGCCTCTCTTAAGGAGTACCTTTGCAATAAACCATTTTACTCTGTAGATGAATATTTAAGTGACAAATCTGTCTGGCAATACCGTTAATAATCATTGTATTTATAAATATTACAATGTATTGCATTTTGTGTATATTAGTGTGTGTGTGTTTTATATTAAAATTAAACTAATTTATACTTTGACTTGCACGAATGTGTCAAATGAATTTTTTTAGTATTTAGCAATGACACAAGGTCTGTAAAGGATGTTTTGATTTTTTACACTCTAGTACATAATTGTAAATTTTTGCATTGGAAATTGTACAACATATTTGTAAATATGTATTATAATTTGTTGACATTTATGAAGAGTACATAATACAATAATCATGTTTTAATTTATATGATTGCTACTAGTAACTATTATATCGATAATTTGAAAACTATCATCTGACATAACATTAGTTTTACATATAATGAAATTATATCTATTTATACATTTTAACACTATATTTTGATAATCTCTGTTTTTATGTGCATGCAAAAAAAAAAAAAAAAAAAAAAAAAAAAAAAGGATTCTGTTGTTTTTGTAACCTATGCTTTTAGCACTAGAGCTTTATACATTTTTTTTTCATAGTATATAGCATATAAACATATGTATACATGTATATGCCTTGACAAGTTCTATGTTCGGTGGCTTTCTGGCCTAAACGAACCTACAGAATGCTTTCTAATCTAATCTAACCTTCTTATTCATTATTCATGTAAATGATGTTCTCAGTCATCTATCATACAAAAGAGTATTATATGCCGATTGATCCTACAGTAGTAACAACAAAAACAACATGCTCCATAATTTGAATAAACATATAGTGGATCTAGGAATTAAGTGGTTTAATGCAAGCATATGACAGATGCACAATACAAAAACTGGACTGTTTCAAATAAATGCAAAGAGTCAAGATAATAAATCTGTCAAATTATTAGGAATTTACATAAATAGACTATATTAGTGCCAGATTCCTCTTATAAAAATTCTGTAATAAAATTAGTGAAAATGTACTTATATATGCAGATTATGCCTTCTTTCATTCCCATCTTACATACGGTATACTGCTATGGGGTAACTCTACAGAGTACAAACGAACTTCAAGGGGCAGAAAAAAAAGGTGATTAGATGTATTGCTAATCTAGGTTCTAATTATCCATGCAGACATTTTTTTCCACAAACTCAAAATCATGGCCATTGTACATCTACCATTCTCTGATCTTTATAAAAGAAAACTCACAAAAATATGCTATTCAGCAGACAACACATAACTATGTAACACAAAACAATTCAGCCAGAGACTTACCTGTTTCAGCATTATCTAAAATGCATAACAGCTATAACTATCTAGGATCAAATATGTATAATAAACTTCCAAATCATGTTACTGCACTACCTATACATAAATTTGAAGCCTTTTTGGACATGTGGCGAAAAATTAAAACTTTCTATTCAATAGAAATTTCTTTGAATGCAATAATTTTTACATAGATGAGTAGATATCTAAGTCAGTCTAGTGGAGTATTGATGATTCAGTATTTTAGTATTGTATAAATGTACTGTAGTATTAAAAGAAATTTTAAATAGATTACATAATCAAATTCCTATTATCATACGAAGCTAACAAATATAGGTACCAGATGAGACAAACTCCATTGTCATATTACTCATTTAATAACATTGTAAGAAAATATTCTATAATAGAGTTAATAGACCAAGCTCCTGTTATTGTACCCAAATCTACTTGACAAGACCTATTGTAATGTTATTTTATTTTTCATACTTCTTGCTAATCAGGATAAACAGCAGCATGGTCCTATTACTTAGTTGCTGATATGTAAAAGGGAACTAAGGGATTACAATAGGCTAAAGCGAGAGTAAAATGTTTTAAAAAATGTTACTGTACAACTGTCATTGAAATTTGCTTCTTTGCATGGCCAGGAGTAAAACAAAAGAAACACAGATGACTTCCTGTTTGAGAAAAGTAAAGGTATTTTAAAACTGAAACAATTAAGAATATCCTGGAAATGGTTAGCTCCAACACAAAATTGTTTAGGACGTGAGCTGTGGTTTTGACAAGAACTACATTTTTTGTGTAGTAGGATTTTGTCTATTCTTATGGTTTACCAGTTATACAAAAGTCATTCAGAACGAAGAGGACTTCATAGGATATTCCCAGGAAATTCAAGATATACATTTTATTTGTCATTGAAACATCTTTTACTTAAAGGAAAAAAAAAAAATAATAATAATAATAAAAGAATGAGTCGGTTTTGTAACACAAACATCACTTATTTTTACAAGTACAAAAACCGACTCATTCTTTTATTTTTTATTTAATCACATCACTGTCACAAGCTTCTATGCATATTTGCAAGTTTTGAGTCGTTTACTTTGTCAAAATTGTTAGCAATTTTCGAGAAAATCAAGATATTTGGAAATTTATCCATGTAAAAGGTAGTTTAGGGGTCGGGAGATTATCCTCAAAACCTTTCTGTTGCATCCTTGGGGAGATACTAAACCTACAGACATTTTGTTTTTGAGTCAAGATGCACACATGCACACCATACACACTCATATGGACCTTTTTTAAAAAATACTTTTAATGGATTCAGGGGACCTCAAAAGATGTATTTCCTGCAAAATCCAATTTTTGGGTGAAATACAATACCTTTTCTATCTTCTATTTGTAACTACATGCTTAAGAAGGTGAAACAAACACAAAGAGATTGTTAAAATGCATTTAGTAACTGAAACTGTAGGAGTTTTCCTTTATGACACAAAATTCACTCTTTTTTTTTTTTTTTTTTTTTTTTTTCAAGATTCAAAAGTGGCACATTTTGGGAGAATAGGAGTGACTGAGGCAATAATATAAAATACTTAAAAAACTGAAGTAATTTATTTTAGCATGTCACTCAAATTTTTCATACCTCTAACTATAGAATACAGTAATATAATTAATATACGAGAGTTGTCCCAGAAGTACCCAACCTAAAAGAAAGCACAAAAATTTTGTGAAAAAACCTCTTTATTTCTAATGTACAGAACTTTTTGAAATGCCTGCAATATCTGCTAGCTCGTACACTTTCAATTGACGGTCATCCAATACCATTTTGTGGATTTTCTTTACAATTTCTGGACTGCTAACCTCATTTGGTCTACCACTGTGATGTTTGTCTTTGCAGCCCATATGGCCACTCTTAAACTCTGCCACCCAATATTTCACTGTTGTAAACGAAGGAGCAGACTCCCCCAAAGCAGAATCTAGCTCAGCCTTAATATTAGTTGGACTAAGACCTTTCAAAAGAAAGTATTATATCACATAATGATGACCCATTTTTACAAATTCACTAACAGCATTCACTAATGATGGCTGCCAAACAAATGCTAAACAATGCAAAATCGTCAAACTTCAAACTTAAGCTTTCTAAGGTTGGTACGTTTTACCATTGTTGTTGTTTCAAAAAACAACAGCTATCCATACTCAGGTCAGGTACTTCTGGACAGCCCTCGTACCTTATCTTGTAAAAACATATATCAACATGTACAAAATACATGGAATAAAATGCAATGTTATGAATACCAAATTGTAAAACACAATTTAGCTTTGACCTACATACAGCCTAACCCTATTAAATCTTTAGAATTCAACATAACTATGCCATATTTTACAACATAGAAGACTTGTTTCTAAATAACATAATGCAGGAAGTGCAATTTCTAGAAAATCAAAAGTGAAGCGTACTTTCCAGCTATCAAATTATAGTTTAACTAAATAGAATACTCAAAAAAAAGCTGCACTTTTTATTTATTATACAATGAATATATGGAAAGTTAAAGCCCTCTATTAAGAAAAAATACAATATGCAAGAAATAAACATACAACTTATGTTAACTGGAAAGGAGGCATTAAACTCCCTGGATATTTTTGGTGCTTTCCTGTTGGAAATTTTTTAGCATATTAAAGGAATTTATTTCTGAAATATCAAAAAAGTGCTTACCATGTTTTCATAATCTTTCCTATAACAAGCTACACAATAGAATGGCGCCACTGGATTGTTGATCCTTGCGTCTTCAATTGGAGGGTTATGACACTCTTGATGATACATGTTGCGACATCCCATACAATCAACCAGTTGATTATGCATTCCTACACTCATATCCCTGTAAGCACAAAAGTTTCAAAATTAGCTGGGTTTGATACCTTTGAGTCTGCACAAACTACAAATATACAAAAAGCAACAACAAGTCAAAAAAGGAAGCATGTTAACAGTTTACATGCCTATGTCTAAGGGCAGGCACACACCTGTTAGAAGTGCTGGTTACTCTGTAAATGAGAACATGTACTGTCCCACAATTTTTCTAATTCAGCAGAGTTTTGCCACATTTGAAAAAAATACAGATAGGTAGCAGTTGAGATTGTTAAACAGCTGACTAACAATTGCATGCTGTCAAAGTGTATTGACCATTTCATCAACACAGTTTGTTATTTTATGGAAAATAACAGAAAAATAAGCAAACAGCACAGAACGTGTAACTCAATGCAGAGGAGTATAAATATAATAAAAGTGAGGAATCACTAAAGTTATGCAACACCAAATAATGTAACAGCCCTATGATTTATCAGTATGATTTAACAGAAAATAAACATCCCCAAGTGCTGCAAATAGACATTGTCACTGTGTTCTTATTAGAAAATTTTTAAGTTTTAACTAGCTAAGCCAGTGCTGGTTTTATAGTGTTATATTAAGTACAGGATGAAAAAAAGGCAATTTTTGAAAAATAAATACTCTCATGAAATTAAGTTTATTGCAGTGTTAATTCTGGTGTTTTCTTGTCCATCCCACTATCTCTGTAGCAGTTTAAGCCTCATTCCATACAATTATACAGGGTTACTACAAAAGAAATAGACAACTTCAACTGCCTGTAAAACAAAAACTATTAGAGATAGCAACCTAATTATTTTGGAGGTATGTTGAGAAAGACTCAAAGTTCCGTTTGTTACTATTGGTAACGCTGTAGTGTTTTGTTTGTTGTTGCAGAAGCTGAAATGGTGGAAAATCCTGTGGAAAAGGCATATTGCGTGTTGGAATTTGCTAGAACGCAATCAGCAACTGTTGTCCAACGACATTTTAGAACACGTTACCACAAAAATGAAATGATGCGCTCACAAAAACCAGCATCGTCTTCATCATGTCGCAACATGTCGATGCAAAAGTCATGCCGTATGACCTTATCTTCTTCACTCAGAAACTGCAACATCTTTAATCTGTAAGGCATCATGTGCAGTCGCTTCCGCAAGATTTTCCATACTGTTTGCTGCGGAATTTGTAATTGCATGCTTGCCCTAGATGTGGATTTCTGTGGGCTTCTTGTGTAGGCAGAACGAACACGTTCAACGTTTTCTTCCGAAACTGTTGGTCTTCCCGAGCTCCCTTTGCACAAACATCCCGTTGTCTCGAATTTTCTATACCAGTCGTAGATTGACTGTCTAGTCGGTGGCGTTTCGTGGTAACGTGTTCTAAAATGTCGGACAACAGTTGCTGATTGCGTTCTAGCAAATTCCAACATGCAATATGCCTTTTCCACAAGATTTTCCGCCATTTCAGCTTCTGCAACAACAAAAACACTACAGCGTTATCAATAGTAACAAACGGAACTTTGAGTCTTTCTCAACATACCTCCAAAATAATTAGGTTGCTATCTCTAATAGTTTTTGTTTTACAGGCAGTTGAAGTTGTCTATTTCTTTTGTAGTAACCCTGTATTTGTTTGTAAGTAGTAACTCTTTACAATATATAATTATGGTCTCAAGCTTGCCCAGGTCTTATTCATGTCATATATTTAGCAGGGACCTCTGTAGTGGCTCAGCAGCCTGCAAGCCTATAACGCTGGACTGCAGGTGGTGGATAACCAATCCCTGAACGGTGGAGTTGGTTGATTGACTTGTTGGACAGGGCAGTCTCCAAATAACCAATACGAGACTGCAAACCAACTCCTCAACTCTAAGGTGTTAAGCAACAATCTGATGACCTCCCAGAAAACCAGATATGATGGGTTTTATCTGGGTTGTGGATTTCCCTAGCTAGTTATAGGAACAACATAGTGACTTGTAGTTCCAAACAATTGGAGGTCCCATCTGGGGATCATGAGAGATCCAGCTACAGGGGAAGCTGGGCCCTTGAATGTGGGGACCTCATCCCTGCAGCACAGCATGGAGGTGGTGTCTGCAATTCCCAGAGATGTGGAAGATTGGACTAAGCCTTCTTATGCTAAAAATACAGACCGTTTGGTGGAAATGATTAGAATGGCCAGTACCTTAAAACTGAAGCAAACGCCTCTTGGAGGAGCTGAGAAGGCAAGGTTACTAGCCTAGTAAGTGGCAGAAGGTGACAACTGTGGGGCCTGTGCCAGGCCCATTTGCCTCCTTCTAAAGAGACAGAGGGCAGGAGACTCTAACCTCAGCAAAAAGGGAGGCTAAAAAAGCTAGGACTTTTAAGGCTCTCAGTTATGCAAAAGTGACCCTGGAACAAGATGGTCATTATAGAGGATGGCTAACCCCAGGCCATCCTAACTCAAGAATAGGGCAATTAGATATGTGCAGCAATCGACGGACTCCCTGAGGGGGAGAGAAATCCTTAGGTTTTAAGATTACTACTTGGCTAAAGGTGGCCTAATTGTGGTCTGCCATGACGAGGTCTCTTCGGAGTGGCCGAAGAAATACATACCTAAGTTGCAGGCATGGGAGGAGGTGTAGGCTCAAAATAGTGGAAATGGATGAACTCCCAACATAAAGAGGTTGGAGATGGAGAACAAAGTTCTCTTCTAAAGGCTACAGACCCAGAGTCTGGGTCTATGCACTAAGCATTGGAGGGTATTAGTTCTCCACTACAGTTTGGTCAGGCCCAAGGGATACACCTTGTGATCACTATGGATAGTCCCTTAGCTGATTTAATCTTTGGGAGAGGATTGATTCTCCACTGCAGTTTGGTCAAGGTCTCCTTTTCAAGGACTAGAGAGAAAAAAGGAAGACACCCAATGATGTCTGTTCATCTGGACATCATTGGGCAGCTCAGGACTTAGGAAGGGGATGAATATTCCCACAACAGCAACTAGAGTAGCCCCAGATCCAGAAGGGAAACAGATCCCCTAGGAAAGAAATGTAGGGTGCTGGAAGGAAAACCTGGATGATTTCATTCATCAAGTCTAACCTACAACACAGCATTACTGCCTCAAGAAGTTTGTAGCAGAATACCAAGGCAGGAGACAGAGGTTGGCATAATACAAGAACCATGGATTCGACAGGGCCATATTATGGGATTAAATATAAATGGTTTCTACATTTTTAGTGGTGTGAAGAAGAAATTCAGAACATGAGTCTTGTCCACCAGTTTATGGTAAGACTGGAGGGGTGCTGGACTGGGAAGAACTGGCCATGGCAGTCCATTTAGATATCAAAGGGGTCTTTAGTCATAGGACTTTAGGGACCATGCTTGGATAATA
Source organism: Hymenopus coronatus (assembly GCA_030762935.1). Classification (NCBI taxonomy): domain Eukaryota; kingdom Metazoa; phylum Arthropoda; class Insecta; order Mantodea; family Hymenopodidae; genus Hymenopus; species Hymenopus coronatus. The sequence continues at coordinate 150,728,418 of CM060900.1, forward strand.
CGGGTATCAGTCTTGATGTCTTTGGAAAGGTGACAGACCATAATCAGCTTGGGGAATGGCATCCTGGGTATCGATGCCCCATGGCTGCTCCCAAGGTGGATGTTGTCACTGACAATGTTGTGCCCAGTGGTGGATGATCTACTGAAGAGGCTCAACAGGACAGGATTCACGTACAGGGCTATCCAGATGACATATGCCTAGTTGCATGTGGAAAATACCTGAGTACTTTTACAGAGCTCATTCAGAGCTTTTGGAGGAGTGGTGTGGAAACAGACTTGGCAGTTAACCCAGACAAGACAGAATGCACAGTTATCACAAGGAGGGCTCTAACCTAAATTAGTGGAGGCCTCGCTCTCTGGGAAGAAATTAAAGCTATCTGGCTCATTTAAGCACCCGAGAGGGCTCCTAGATGCTGGGCTGAACTGGAAAAAGCCTGAAGAAGTCCCACAATGCAATGTGGGCATATAGGAAAATAATACATCTGAAGTGGGAATGCAGAAAAAAATGGTCAAATAGCTATACACCTCAGTCATTAAACCATCAACAACTTATGCATCAATGGTTTAGTAGCCCACCTCAGAGTGGTCACTAAGCTGGATTTGCTGCAAATACTCTTATGTATGATAACCAGGATGGTATGGACCATCTCACTGTCCACCTTAGAGATCTTGGTGGACCTGCCTCCTTTGCATCGGTTTATGAAGGAGGTCGCAAGGATGTGGGTGCACTGCATCTGGACAATTCGGGGTTGATTTTCAAACTACCTCACAAAGGATACTCGCTGATTTTGAATACATTTTGGGAGAGGTATTCCATCTCCAGATGGCAGGAGATTTGATGAGAACCAAATTCAATCTATGCTCAAGCATATACAGCGGTGTTTGACGTGGTACACTGATGTTTTACAGAGATTGGACTTACCATTCCCCTTGGAGGGTTTGAGATTTATGCCATCTTAGCCTGTATCATGCACATTTTACACATGTCAGACAAATGGATATCTATATCTGCTCAGATATTCAGGCAACTTTGAAATCCTTTAGGAAGTTAAAACGACATCCAGATTGGTGTAGGTGTCCTAAAGGATGTTACATAAACTTTGTGCTCATGGACTGGTTAACCTTGTCTGGGTTCCTGGACATGTGGGCATCAGAGGCAATGAGATAGTGGACATGCTGGCTACAGGGAGCAGGTCTTGCCAATATTGAATCTGAGCCCTTTTGTGGCGTGTCCCCTGGAAGTGTCAAGTATAAGGTAACCCAGCTTATGGCAAAGGCTCATCTTGAGATTTGGGAAGTGTAAAATACTGCCAGACTAGCCCATGAGTTTATTTTGAGGCCAGGCAGTAAGCAAAATAAGGTTCTTTTGAACCTAACCAGAGATAGGCTCAGAAGGGACAAAACACACTGAGAAGGCATCTATGCATAATGGGGCTTAATCAGGATCCACTATGCAGGAAATATGGGATGGACTTTGAGACCTATCAGTGTATCTTCTATGAATGTGAAGCATTAGCTGTTCACAGGTATGTAACCTTGGACTATGATGTTTTAACCTTTATGATCACAATGAGTCCCTAAGGGAATAACCACTAGAATAAAAGAAAAAATTCTAAGATGTAACATACACATGCCTTTCTTTACTCTCTATTGTTTATTAATGGCTATACAAAATATTTTTACAAAAGAATATTTTATATATACTTTATTTTAATCGCATGAGCCTTTTCAGAAATATCTACATTATACATTTAATTATAGATACAAATGAAATAGCGAGTAAAATATTTAAGAAATAGAACAAAGAAATTATAACCAGTAATGATGAAAATTTCATGAACAGTTTATGTCACAAAAAAAAAGTTATAAAGATATCTAATACTTTTTGCAGTATATTTTTTGTTTATTGCTGAATGTGTACTAGTTATATAAGGTTCTATAACATTGAAAAAGATCTTATAGACTATTCCCCTAAAATTCCAGGTATACATTTTATTCATCATGTAAATATTTTAATGTATTGTATTCTAATTCAAGTTGTAAAAGACATTTTTGAGAAAATAAATTTTGAAAAAGGTTCTATGAGAAGGATAGTTGGGGTGGAGGGGATTTTCTTGAAACTTATGCTGCAACATTAATGCCAAGTTTGATATATGTCCTAATTTTCATATTTGAGTTATGCTGTTCAATAGCACAAGCGCAAGCATATGCATGCAAACACACTTGTGTGCAAACCTTTTTCCAAGCTTTCAGAGAGCCACAAAACACGTATTTCTAATGAAATTTTGGTATCAAATGTTTGGGTGCAATACAATACTTTCTCTACTTGCTATGTTCATGGCAGAGAAAGTAAAATATTATAGTGGCATGCTTTTCTAAGCAATAGAAATAATGTATGGAAATAGCATCTTGTCCAAGCTGAAAGCTGAGAAAATAAATTCAGCTTCAAGAACTTTCTAAGATGGCCACAATAATTTCTAATGATTTCAATTTGTTCCAAACACTGACTTCACCAACAATTGTAAAACAGGAGGTGATTTTCAGAGCAGTCATATTAGCTGAATTAACTCTTCTTCCTTTTTCTATGTCCTTGTGCGCACATTAAAAAATATAGGCAAGCTCGCAAACATCCAGCTTTCTTAATTTTTTTCCATAACCTTTTAGGTAGCTATATATCTGACGATAGGTCTTGATGAATCTCATTAATACCTGTATTGTTATTTTGTTCATCCACTCCATTTTTTCACTAGTGTCGTCTACATGTCTGGCCGAATTTAATCGGGTCTGCCCAAAATTAGCTGATTACATATTCCTTGGTTTTCCACTGCCAATGGAAAACAATTTTGTTTAGTTGAATCAACACATTTTACAAGACTTGTTGGTCAATGAAACTAGCCAACTGCTGAGATGTGGAGCTCATATGTTAACTGAACATGTTTTGATGAATAAGATAATGGAGACCCAAGGAAGTGAAATACAGGTGCAAGAATGAAGCATAATAGTTACTTTGATGCCATTTTGACACAACCATTAACAGCAGAATTAAAAATGGAGCAAGTCCACTTCTTGAAATGGAAGATGAACAAATGTTCAATTAGTTTAGCCTGCAGGCATCAGTTTTATGAAGTGCTTGGCTCATTAAATGACAATTCATTAAAGTCTGAAAAACATATGCTTCAGAAATTTATAAATTCCTGAAATTTTCCAAGTAAAAAACAACAATAGCTTGAATATACTATCAGCAATTTTTAAGATAACACTTAACACCTATTAGAAAAACAATTTACTCACAAAACTGTTCATTTACCAATTACAGGGATAGTTGGTGGATTACCTGCATTACATTTGGTTTTGACTGATGACTGGTATTGTGTATGGAAGCAGCTGTTAGAAACAAACACCCTTGTGCCACCACAACAGTGCCACATTCATTTCATTTCCAAGTATTTTATTCACCACTGCTGCTGTTGCTACTATTCTGCTGCCACCACAACAGTGCCACATTCATTTCATTTCCAAGTATTTTATTCACCACTGCTGCTGTTGCTACTATTCCCATAACTATCTAAATTAATAATAATGGATTCCAATTTATTGTTGTTTAAGTATTCCAGCTCATTTTTTCCTCTACACATTTGAAACAATAATCTCAGTATACAAATTAGTTTTCATATCATTAAAAGCAGAAGAATATAACAATGAATATGAACACACAATATCTGTAGCAGTTAACAATGGCTTTAGTCTGCAACTAAATAAAAAAAAAGTCTGAAGTGTTCCATTCACATGACTTTCTCCACCTGTTCTACAGAATGTTGTAGATTTATTTACCTACATCATGCTGATCAAGATAAACTTTAGCAGAAATTTACTTATTACTAACTTCCTTGTAAGTAGAAGTGAAATAAGGGAATACACTAGGCTAAATCCACAGTCAAATTCCTTAAAAGTTGTCACTATATGATGGTCATTAAAATTCACATTTTGCATGACCAGAAGTAAAACAAGACACATGGACAATCTCTTGTTTGAGAAAAATATATGTATCTTAAAACTGAAACCAAAAACAATGAATATCTTAGAAATTATTTAACTCTAGAAAAATAAATGATGCGACATAAATTGTGTGTTTTAGTAAGGTATACATTTTTGTGTGTAAGTTTGTGTCTATCCCTTATGGTTTACCAGTTATACAAAGTCATCCAGGATGCAGAGGTCTTCTTAAGCTATTCCCAGAAAATTCAAGACATCATTCATTTGTCATGAAGTATGTTAAACATATAGTATTTTTCCATAAAAATTATTACAACCATTTTTGAGAAAATTAAAATTTTCAAAAAATGTTCCAGTAGTTGGGATTGGGGGAGATTTTCCCAACAATCTTTTTGTCACATCCTTGGAAGATGCTTAACTGAAATCAAGTTTGAGATTTCAACTTTTTTTTTTGTTTAATTATGCTGTCCACAAGCACAGACAGACAGATACAAACACATGGACCTTTTTTCTACAAGTGTTTTTTCTGGATTCAGAGGGCCTCAAAATATATTTCTGATGAAATCTTGGGATCAAATTTCCAGGTGGAATACAATACCTTTTCTATTATGTAAATTGTACATATGTATCTTAGAAAGTAAAAATGAAGTTCAAACAACAAAAGCAAATCTCAGACATCACAAAACTAAGCCAAATGAAAACTAACTTATCTGCAAGAAAACTACATACATGCCATCCATGTCAACATCACAAATTTCAAAAAATCTTAAAATTCAATATCACTTTAGCTCCCCAAAATAACAATCCTACAAAAAATACTATGCACCAACCTGAAGTACTCCATCTAAGAATATAAAAAATCTGGTATTTACAAATTAGAATGTACAGACAGACTGCAACAAACTCTACATAGGAAAAACCAAAGAGAAACTTGGAAAATGAGGATGAAAGAACATCTCAGAGCAATTAATCTGAAGGTACATGGGCCTGCAATCCCAATGCTCATTGCATGCAGGTGGTCTCACAGACCCTTAAAAGAGCTTACACTGATTTTAAAATAATCAATATGATATATCAAGGTGGGAAGCATCATTACCAAATGTCTGTAAAATATTTAACAAAATTTTTATATTTTGATCAAAAGTAGTATACAAAAAGAAGATGCATATAAATGAGTTGCAAAATAATGGACATATCCAATGGGCTATGTTGAAGATTTTTTGGCATACAGTAACAAAATATTAAAGACAAAAGTATTTGTTGCAGTTTTTACAAACGTATCTGATGTTTTGGTTTTTCCTTTTGCACTCCACACAGCATCCTTGTCAGCTCATTGTTGATTACATTTCAGAACTTTCCACACCCCACAACTCTCCAATTCTCTCAGTTACTTATTTTACCAAAGATTTGGCAATGGCCTTTGCTGAAGATTGTCTTATAGAGGAGCAAAATAATGCTGTCTCAAGAGCCATCATCACTTTTGTCCGTTACTTCCTCAATCAGCCGCCAAATTCCGTCCTCTTCTGCCTCATAAGAATATACTTACAATACTTGAAGATATTAAGGTAAGGTATCAAGTAACAAAGTCTGCTCTAACACTAACCAAAGTCAATTGTGGATTCATGCATGCACAGGAATAACTAAGCAAAGCCAGCAATAAACTGACATCTGTGCACGTGACTAGACTGTGATACCCTAGAACTGTTTCTCATAGGCTAATCGGAAGTGTTCTTGTTCAAATACAAAGTACACCTACCAAACGAATCCTATTATATTCACTTAAAGGTACTGAGAAGATGGCTTCTTGGAACAAACTGTCAAACAACACATTAATGTGAAAATATTCTCTCTGGTCTCAAGACCTCCTGATGTACTTAAGGGTTAAATACAGAGAGAGAAATTTCTCATTGCCCAGCACTTATGGTCATCAAACCATGAAATAAATAAAAACATAACACTTATAAAACCCACAAGATATATGGCAAAGTTTGGGGAAATATCCATATCAAGAACCAAGGCATGATTTTCAATTTGCTGCCACACACCACCCTTTGGAAGTAAATAATAATGTCAAAGATAAACTCAAAAGCCAATAAAAGTGCAGATCAGTTGAATGCTGAAGAGATGCACACACATCAAAACATGTTGAGGTAAAATTACCTTTTAGCAATATTCTAGTGTTACTAATTGCAACTTGAAACAAATTCTGGATTTTGACACATTTTGAAAGACATTCTGCAAAAGTTCCAGTCTCTGCATATAACCTAACAAAAATGTTAGATACAAACATATGTATATAAGAATGAATGATGAATAATTGAATCCCATTATAAATTCATACTGCCATGTGGTCTTGTAGGCCATAGAAACATCAGAAGACCTTGAAAATCTTGAACTGATGTTCTGAAGCGTTATCCATAGGGGAATCAAGTTATTAAGCCCAAACTTTAAACCTAATGATATGATGGCTCGATGGTAAGTGCATTCATTGATCACCTCTTTGATGGAAACAAGATGTATAGCTACTTTGCATATTGCAACATGAACTTTACATTTTGCAACTTTTATGTAAAATGCCACTTCAAACAAGAGAGCAGTAGCATTAAGTTTATGATATACAAACAAGGTTAACCAACTATCCTGATATATGGTGGACTATGTGACAGTGATGTGTTTTAACAATTGAAATTTAGTTGAGTCGATTGTGATGGACAACTACCATTCCTCGACCTAAAAATCATAAAAACTAATAATCACCTTACATTTGGCATCTACAGAAAACCTACCCACACCAACAGCTATATAAAACAAAAGAGTTACAATCCCATTCCCCATCAGCATGCTTTACTCAACAGCCTTACACACAGATTGGTAAATGTACCAATGGGCAAAACAGAATACCAATGTGAACTTACTAAAATATTGGACATAGCTACAGAGAATGGATTCCGGGCAGAACTGGTATACAAAAAAGTTAATAAGGCCAAAAACAGAAAGGGAATTAAAGAAGTCAGCACACTCACTCAAAACCAGAAAGAAAACAAGATCTACAAGAAGTTTACATACCACCCTACAACTTTCTACAAATTCCAGAGGATCTTCAAACGACATATCATTCTAGCCCCTAAAAAGAATTATTCTATAAAAACATTTTAAATTCTAAATTAAAAGATGGTATCCCACAAGAAAACAAACCAGGAATATATCAGTTCAGCTGTAATGACTGTGAAAAAATCTACATCGGCCAAACAAAAAGAAATATAAAAACAAAGGCAAAAGAACACCACAGAAATATTAAACTCAAACAAGAAGACAAATCTGCAGTAGCTTGGCATTTTTGGAAAGAGAAACACACCATAAATAGAAGCCCAAAAATCCTCAAAAACATCACAAGGAAGACAGAATTAAAAGTTTGGGAAAACATATATATTTGGAAAAACAAGAACCGTGTTTTCAATTTTGAAATCCCGCCAGGCGATCTATTCATTCAGAGGTTCATCAAACCACCACCAGGCACAGAGACAACCACCACAGCAAGCGATGCCGGCAATCGACCAAAGGAATTGACAATGGAAACACATGGCTTCTGAAACATGTTTTCCGAAATAAAAAGTAAGCGATGTAGTGTTACAAAATCGACTCAACTAAATTTCAAAGGTTAACCAACCTTTAAATATATGTATTCTTATAATTTAAGATGAAGTAAAATTTTTCTTCTGCAAAGGGAGTACAAATCAAACATTTTGACTAGGTATTTCTTATATTATCCACCCCAGATGAATATACATATAGTGGCAACTTTTGAGCCTGTAAATTTAAAATATAAATGATGCTATTCTCATCTCACTCAAATCACAAGTGTTAAACAATATTTATAGCAATACTTACGTTTACACATTACTGATCATTTCTAAACCTTCAATAAATTAATTCTGATATTTAATAGAAACATATGCAAAGTGGCATTTAATAGAACTGTCATTACTTTAACAAAATAATTTGAACAGAATTTCAAAAAATGAAGTGCAAGCTAAGCTAAATGAATTTACTAAATTTCAAACCAATTCAAATGTACAAGAGTTGTTTCACTAACAATTAATTACACATTTCCCAATGATGCTGATGATGTAGCCAACACTGCCTAGGAAAACTGCTCAGCTAATTAATTAACAGAGATTCCGCTCAAATGTTCATTCAACTATCACCACTTTGCCTCTCACCTAGCCAGCCCGGGTTCAATCCCAAGTGACCGCATGTGAGATTTGTGATGGACAAAGCGGCGCAGGAGTGGGTTTTCTCCGGGTTCTCTGGTTTTCCCTGCCATCTCATTCCACCAGGGCTCCATCTTCATATATCATTAGTGTCATCGCCTGTGGTGCCAGAGCAGTAAAAGCGGGCGTTAAACACTACAAAAAAACAAACAAACAAACTCACACCACATTTTAGTATTGTAAGAGTATTTATTTTACCTGCAGATCACACATGACAAATCATCCAGGGCAAGATCTTCCTCAGCTTCATCTGGGCTCATAAGTTCCTCTTTCATTGGCGGTATGTCCATAGGTTCTGTCTTCATGGCAGTCATCACCAGTTTATCTGAGGCTGATGATGTGCTAGTGCCAACCAGCACTTGTTTGGAATGACTGGGTTTTAGAATATCACAGTTGCCAGATTTTCTCTTTGCACCAGAAGATTCACCTACATCCTCTTCAGGGAATATCAATTTCCGATTATCACGGCCACCAGGTTCTTTCTTTACACCAGGTTCTTTCTTTACACCAGGTTCTTTCTTTACACCAGGTTCTTTCTTTACACCAGGTTCTTTCTTTACACCAGGTTCTTTCTTTACACCAGGTTCTTTCTTTACACCAGGTTCTTTCTTTACACCAGGTTCTTTCTTTACACCAGGTTCTTTCTTTACACCAGAAGGTTCCCCTTTAGCGTATGTCATTTTCAGAGCAGCACTGCGGCCAGATTCTGCTTCAGCCAACTGAAATGAGGTAACAGGTTCATTTGCATGCTGCAAGGTTAAAGGGAATAAATCAACATTTGAACATGTAAGAATACAAAACTTAAAACCTTAATAACTTCTGTTCAAGATAAATATGTACATTATCATGATTTCAGAACATTTCCTATAAATTTCAGCCTTATAACATATTTTTAATTCCTTTTGAGAAGATTTAAATTTTGTTTTCTTGTTGTGCTGCAAAATAGACATATAGGGTGTTCTAGAATTCAATCGCAAAATTTGGCAGGATTGCAGAGGGGCCAAAATAAAGTTTGAAAAAGGCAACCCATGGGATGTGGGTTTTAAATTCTTTACTACAGCATATCATGTATTAACCCTTTGTGATTATATGTTTATTACATGGGCGACACGACAATATGCCTGTAGAAGCATTTTGGCATCTGTTTGGATATTACTTAAATAGTTTCAACATACATAGGAAAATTTCAATCGGGGAAGTACTTCTTTTGCAATGGATTCCAACACACAGAAGGGTTTTAATTGCAAATTTGATACTTTATGCGATGATGATGTAGAAGAGTTAAGATCAATGATTCAATCCGAGTTGGATACAGTGAGCGATGATGATGTAGACATTGAATTTTAAGAGGAAAACTATATGGAACTATCTGGTTACGAGGAGTCTGAATGTGAAAGTGAGAACAACACAAATGCTATGAGTGTTGCAGGAGTATGGAAACTCACAGAAAAAACTAATCAGAAACCCAAGAAATTTACATTTTCTAAACATTCGGGTTCAAAATTGAATCTTGCATCTGATGCAGAACCAATCAATTACTTTAGTTTTTCAGTGATGAAACTGCAAGGGAAATAAATTGGTATGCCAGAGAAAAACTCATGGGTTACATATGTCACCAAGATCTGTTTGGAAAACTTGGGATGATGTGTCTTATCAGAAATGAAAGGCTTTTTGGTATAATACTGACCATAGGGCTTGTTTCATTTACAGAATTAAAGCATTATTGGTCCGCTGATAGAGCTACTCTTTTTCCTTGATGTTGAGCCTTACTACATATTTTTGTAGATTTTCTGGATGCTGCATATAGGGAATGATTCACAGACTATCACTGCTCTATCCATTAGAAGAACTAAAAAGGTTCATGGTGTAATTGTATTTTGGGTAAAAGGTTTCAAGAACAGTTATTACCAGGGAAAATCGTTGCTATAGATTAGTCAACTGTGGCCTAAGAAACCTACAATAAGGGGTATCAGAATTTTTGTTTTGGCAGATAGATACCGGTGATGTTCATAGTCTTATTCCTTACTATGTATAGCATACAGGGCAAATTTTCAATCTATTGCACCCTGAAAAGCAATTGTGCTGTCTCTAATAGACCTCCTTGGGCTTTGTGCTTTTGAAGTGGGAAGCTACCATTTATTCACCAATTATTACTATAGTAGCATAGATTTAGCAAAGGAATTATGCAGCCAAGAATGCCATACCACACATCCAATAATTGATGGTAGAGTAGGCAACACAAAACCTGTTTAGAAAAAACAGATTTTCAAAAATTTAAAATGAGGCAAAACAATTTATTGTAATAGCAACGTCATATTTATGGGGTGGAAAGACAAAAGGGCAGTCTTGATAATTTATACATATCACGTTACCTCTATGCAAAAAATTACAAACATTTAGAAGGGGGGTATTAGAAAAGACAAAGAAAAGCTGTTGTGTATGCTTGGTTACACCAAACATATGGGAGGATTGAAATACAGTGACCTTTACTGTGCAACATACGCATTTATGCAAAAAATATTGAAGTGGTGATGCAAATTATTTTTCTGGTGAATAGTATACAAAGTTCAGAATTCCTAGGCAAGTGCCCAACCCTTGTTTCACATCAAATACAGTAGGTCACTTATCGAAAGTCTGGTGAAAGACTTTCAAAACCAAGGCCACACCCGGGAGAGGTTTAGCTAGAACTGAAAAAGCAGGAGGGGTTAAACAATGTGCCACATTTCATGCATATTTTGAGTGGAAAAAACATGATTGTATTGTTTGAAGCAATTGAGAGATCAAGGGGGCGAGGAAAGAAACTTATATCTATTGCAAGACATGTCTAAGTAAACCAGTCATATGTAACAGTGGATGTTCTGAACGCTATCATACACCCATGAATTACAAAAATAATGGTTCTATGCCAAAGAAAGTGAAATGAGTATGTGTAAATAGCAGCATATATTTAGATTTCCCCTTCTTGGTTTTATACAAATGACAATTTATGGCCATTTGCAATATGATTGCTATACGCATTTTACAATTTGGATAACATATCTCAGTCCAAAATGCTTAAACATATAAAACAACTATAAAATACTCTATTTATTAGACTGTGTATTCAGCTAGAATGTTCCAGTATATCAATAATTATGCCCTCAAGCTCATCTATATCTGATAATCCTCAACCATTTCCCTCATGACAGCCAATTTACGTATTTTGTGCTGTACTTGTCTTGAGATGCCATTGTCAAAATGAATGCTTCTTATTATGAACTGGAAATGATTCTCAGACATTGTCATTCTGAAAATATTGACACTAAGGTAATCTGAAGTCCAGCAGTCGTGAATACTTTGCTGTCCTCCACGGTATACACCAGCAAGGTATAATAAGCCAAAAATGGTTTTCATTTTGACTATGTATGTGTGTCTGCAATTACTCTCATGTTCAAATTTCACTTTTAAATCAACTATGACTGTTGTATGTTCCACAATTATATATAGTATGTCATCATGTGATGAAAAGTTTCTGGCAGTCACATTCAGTTGTATTCCTGGCATTCTCCACAACCCCAGGCAGTTTAGTCAGTATGTTATGAGGCCGAGTCTGTGTTGCTTTCCATGGCACTTTTTCTATTTTGTTTTATCCTTGCCTGAAATAAAAAATAGGTAAATTGGTACATCATCATCATCATCATTACTGTGTATTTGTTATTGTCTTTTGTACTCTTCAAAATAATAACTTTCGTCACTTTCCTGCCAGTCATTAGTATCCTCTTCATAAATTCCGTGATCTGTATCTAAGTCCACAGCGCTTGTTTCAATTGTGCCTTCAGATTCGGAATCAGTTTCTACAAAATTATCCTCAATGGGTAACTCATCATTGTCGAAAAAAAGGCAACATACCTCCTCTAGATCATCAGGATTTTCTAAGTCATATACTTGACTCACTTTCAAACATAGGATCACAGCAATAACAAAACGTATGATCATTTACCACATAACAGAACTATCGACCTCAGCATCCTCTAAACAATATTATGATTGCATTTGATAGTGGCAACAATATGTAATGTGAGTTGGCACAATGTATCTGACAGACACAATGCATGTGATGACATCTGTAAACCCAGCATTAGCTCATAAAGTTGAAACTTCTGAGAAGTAATAACAAAGGTATGATGCAAGATGTCCTGGGCCAGCAAGATCTTTTCTCTATTAATCGCCATGATGATGATGATAATAATAATACAAGCACAGGGCATGTATCTCGGATACATGTGTGACTAAGGAAAGATTAAACATCTGTAGGAGTTTCTAAAATGAAGTGCATCACACATTGACGTGTTATGTATGTAGATGTTAAAATTGTTCACTATTTATGAAATAATAGCATAATTGTGTCAATGAAATTCAAATGAAATGCAAAATGAACCCCCATCTCCATAGTAAAACAAGTACCTACATACAACTAATTAAGAAACATGTACTAGAAAGTGAAGTGCATTCTACCTTTTCATCTCTGCATGGAAGGCAACTAAAAAGAGACTGAGGAATAATAAAATGTCTGAAGTATAAAATAGAACAGAGTACCAGAGGAACGGTTGTATGTGACAACCTGCAACATCTCTGCTGAGATTGCACCCATGAAGAAATGAACCTTGCACCCATAAAAAATTCCTGGAGTATTACAAACCTCATCACAAGCAGCTTACGTTTGAGCCAGTAATTGTTCATCTGTATCAATGGACATCTGGTAAATGAAGCTCTTATAAACACTTTCCCATAAGAATAAATCCAGAGGATTGAGATTCAGAGAACACAGCAGTTAATTTGCAGGAACACCCCTTCCAATCCTCCTCCTAGGAAACACATCATTATGGTAATCCCTCACTTCTATGCTGAAATGTGTAGGTGCTCCATTGTGTTACAGCACATATGAAATTGGATGTTCAGAGGAACATAATACATACAGAAATATACTCATTACTGGAAATGATGACCACATCACTCAAAATCTAAATGAAATAAAGGAAATTATCTTGTCATGATACACAAACAGTAGCAATAGGATTAAAGCATAAAGCAAATAGAAGTATTACTTCTCTGGATATCCATTTGAATGATAATATAACATAATGTAACAAATATAACATTTTTAAAATCAAAAATCAAAACTTGGATTGTGTAGTATACATTGAAAATTTGAATAAAAAATTTAGTACACTATGCTATGCATTGAAAACATTAAAAATGTCAGCAGATATGGATCTAGTCAGAGTGTACTTATTTTGCTTACTTTCAGATTCTTTTAAATCAAGGCATCATTTTATGGGGAAGTTCAAGGATATCAATAAGAGTATTCAAAGTGAGAGTTATTCGAATAATAACTAACCAACTACCTTAGCGAGCTGCAGAGCATATTTTAAGTAACTTAAAATTATGACTCACAATCAAGGCATTTAAAAACAGCTCCGCAAATTTTAATTGGAAAATGTTTTATTTTATACTAGAGTTTTTGGTAAGTTAGTTTTATCATCAGATTTATTATTATATTTTATTTTGTAAATGTTGCACATCTCTTCTACAAATATTATGTTGTATCTTCTTTTGTAAATTTTGTACTTCCTGCAATATTTTTTTTTAGTAAATTTTGTATTGACGTATCCATTATCCTGTACAAGACAGAAAGGATGAATGAATTGAATTGCACTGCATATAGATGAGATCATTTAACCATATTGGAAGTAGATATGACCAAATTACGTAATTTGACATGATCCCCACCCACACACAAATGCTGAACCTATGATGGCATTTGGTTGTTCATATTCCCAAACTTGATCTTTTGGTTTCAGAAGCAAAGCATCTCTTGTGAACATGGCCTAGTCTCTAAAGGGAACAGTGGAGATGAAGCTGTATTCGTTCTGCTACCCCAAGGCCAACCAACTAAATTTTAATTGGGGACTAAAGTCCTCTGGTCCCAAAGCCTGCATCTTAAGAAAATAAGGGTAGAGCTTTTCTTCTTTTAGCACATGATGTCTGCTAGACTTGCTGGCATTCATTGTCCTTTCAACTACATGGGTGCAGGTGGAAGATTCTGCCTCACAAGTACTTCTTCCTCAAAGGCAGGAACACACAGCCTCTGGCTTGCACTGGCATCCAGTCTGTCTCCCATTAGGGATTTCATCCCGCAAACGCCAATGTACATTCTAATAGGTTGACCTGTGAGGATGATGCCTGTTTGGAAATCTTCACTATGTAGGTGTTTAGCTACAGATCCATTACTTCTTGCTTCCCCACAAATCAAGTACAGCTCAGCAAATGAAAATACATTTGCCATGGTTCAGAGCAACTGTAAGCATCCTGCAGCAATGATACACAAAGCAGTCGCTCAGGTTGATACTATTGGTATCTTATGCATTTGCAATGGTACCATGGTGTGACATCAAAGAGCACATGAGCTCAGAATATCTTAGGATTTCAGTCTCTGTGATTTCGTTTTGCACCCCATTGTAACAATTTATTTTCTTACAAATAATGTGTATACTTTTATAATATGAACATAATGTTTAGGAATTCATGGTTCTCACAGTAGTCATGTGTAGGCATTAAACAAAATTTTCAGAAGCACAGCACAGGACCACGAGTAGGACCACAGTAGCTTAAGTGGTTAGAACAACACAATACCTACATAGGCAAAACTAAGGTATCACTGTCCAAATCCTAGCAATAGCACAGGCTTTTTTGTATTCCACTGCTGAAATCAGTTTAGTTTCTACATTTCAAAGCACACATTACAAAAATGTTTTTAACAGAACTAATTGTTTTATTACGTTAATCTGAGCAGGTTCCTTGACAAATTACTGCATTTAATATTGAATGCTACATATTTTTCTTTCAGTCTTAGGAAAGTAGTTTGTCCTGGAAGATTTATCATCTTGATTGCAAAAATTTAAACTGTATTAACACTGGTCAAATTGTGTACCTCTTTGAGAAAAGACAACACAATTAAAGAACTAAAGAATGGAAACTTCAGAGAGCAGTGCAATCTTAGTATCATGGGATTTGATGACCAGTGCTACAGTGACTCACCCACCAGTATGTTACAATGCAGCACTCTATCTAACTACATATGATCTGAAATCAACCAAATGGTTATCAGTGGCATGCACTCTCAAAAAACAGGCAATTTTATAAAATTGCAAATCCAATAAATTTAAATATTGTATTGATTGTGCAATAATACTACATTCTTTCGACTAATGGTATGAAGACGAAGCATTCTGAATGAAAATAGGACATACATGTCAAAGTTCTTTTGATTTATGGTCACTGATGTGCAATCCAGAAAACATGCAACGACTTTGATATTTGGCAAAAGGGACAGGTTTCCTATCTCAAACTGTTTATCTAGGACCCCTCTACAATCCTTCCTATTTGTGTGGTTGAATTCTGGGACACCTGTACATTGTTTCACAGTAAGTTCAAAGTAGAAGTAAACAAACCCTAATGTATTACTCTGCCATCACATAGCAACACCACATAGAGATATGATGGAAACTCAGTGCCTTTGAGAACAAATTGCCCCAGGCAGCACATTACTCAGTTTGGGGTTCATTATTTTTCAAATGTTTTGTCTTTATTGCATATTTTACCCTAAATCCTTTACTTCTACCACACAATAGTAAGCTTAAACATATAGCATGACCTGAATAGCTCTGCAGCTCTAGTATTCCATTTGCAATTAAGATACTGCATTAAACTGCTCTTAACTTTAGGTTTTATAAAGCCATTCATTTAATAACCAATGTCAGTATACTAATTCTGCTTTAAACTTCTATGAATCAATGAGTCAACACTACCAATTCTGAGCAACAATTCTGCATCATTAATAAATAAATTCAATTACTGATAAACAACCACTAACCACATTCATTGTTGGTAATAACATAAGTGCCAATTTGTGTTGTTACACTGCTCAACTTAAAACCTAAAAACAATTAAGCCAAGTAATTACTTGTATTATAGATAATGAATTGATTTATCATCAATCATATCACCAAAAGAAAACTGTGAAGCACTCAGGCATGTGGATGTCTACAGAGGATGAAATTAGCACATTTAAGAAGAGCATTTTTATGGGGGTGGGGGAAGGGAGTTCATATCAGGCTATAAATAATCATGTTTGTTCAATTCAATTCAATTGTGCTGGACATTTCAATTACTGCTATCAAACAGTTATTGAATTCTGATAATTTATTGGTAATAATATCAGTTGGAGGCTGGAAGAGGCTCAATCCCACCCAGGTTTGAATCATCAATTTCCATTGATGAATCAAAGCCTTCAGCTAAATTCATTACCATGTTTTTTTAGAGAAGGGTGTTTTTCAGAGAATTTGCAAAAACATTTGGCACAATTGTCTTTTCTCCATTTATAATGGCTTTCCACATTTATATCTCTACTGG
Source organism: Hymenopus coronatus (assembly GCA_030762935.1). NCBI lineage: Eukaryota > Metazoa > Arthropoda > Insecta > Mantodea > Hymenopodidae > Hymenopus > Hymenopus coronatus. The sequence continues at coordinate 150,745,132 of CM060900.1, forward strand.
CAGAGGATTGCTTCTCTGTCATGATACTACTGAAAGCATATTTTCACAATACACCAACAATGTATTGAGGAACAAACTGATGGCTTAAATGGAAATCTGAAATGAACTATAGCACCAGTGTGTAACGTCAGAGATGCTCTGCTGTAACAGTTTGTTTACTTAGGTAAATCTCAAGAAACATTTTGTTCCATAAACTGAATTCTTTTAATAATGGGGATTTAAAACTTCTCTGCAGAAGAATAACCTCAAAAAGTTATGATCTGTGCCAAACTGTTTTATGTAGAAGAGGTACTGAAGCAATAAAAGTTGTAATTCATCTATCAGCCAATGAGATGCTCACCTGTTAAATGGTGTTGTTTACATCTCCTTGAACTTGAAGTGAAACCACAATTACTGTTCCTATTACCCTAGAGCCAATCATTTAAACGTTATAAACAGTAATACAGAAAAGAGAACCTATTCAATTTCATTTCATTTTGATGTAACAAACAGTATTTGATGATTTTGTATATTTTTTTAAATGAAGCTGGAACGATACCTCAAATAAACATATATCATGAATTAGTTGATCATTCAAGGACAAATTATTAGTGCTCCTACTATTAAGAGATGACAATTTTTAGCATTTTTATAGCATTTTGTCTAGTTTTACTTTTCATTAAACTTTGAATTTTTCATTACTGCTTCTGTTTTAATATTTGTCAGTGTAACTTAGGAACAAATAATATCCAGGGAAAACTATGTAGACTTAAAGCCTAATAGCTATTCCTATTTTTAAAGAATGTACATTTTGAACTCCACCACATTTCTAAGAAAATATGGTCCAAGAAGGATCAATTACATTTGTTGAACCATTCTCTCTAATGGGAAAATATTCTTTTGCACTGTGTGTGAGATGCCAGTTTTTGTTAAAAAAAAACATGTGTTGCAAAAGAAACAAATGTGCTCAATATTGACTAAAAATATTGTCTTAAAATAATGTGGACCTTTTAAAGTATATATTCATATCATTTATTGCAAAGGTGGCATAATTTGCCAACAATAAAGGAAATAAGAAATGTAACATCATTGGATCTCACACACTCACCAGCCCACCCATGCATACAGCAATGCATATGGCTAGCAAAGCAGTGCCACACTATTTTCTGTCTCTGCAAAGTTCATATGAAGTTTTAATGGTTTAAAACCTTACCCCAAGTGATACACTATCCTGCAGTGTGTATAGCTGTAACATAAAATGTGAGTCTGAAGATTGTAAAAACAAGGAAATCCACTTTCACAGATTTCCAAACTAAGATACAGCTCCTTAGAGATATGGAATATGGGTTAAGTATTGAGAAACGAACACACAAAAAAGCTCTAAACTAGGGAAAGGAGCATTCATTCATTCAGTTCATTTTCAGACATGTGACTATGATCAAACTCAAACCTTAAAAGGACAATTATTGAAAAATGAAAAAAATCCATGGTCCATGCTTAAAAGAAACACCATCCCCTACTGCCAGACCAGCTGTGAAGCTAGTATTCCAAATCCATCCATTTCTTCATTTATCAGTAATCCTTTGAAGGAAAGTAAAAGACACAATAAAAAGGTTTAGGGAAATGAATTATCATCAAATTGTTTCTGAACTTAATGCACATGATTCTAATATTTGTGAAAAAGTTACCAGCAACAATAAATGAAAAGATTCTCTATCTTTTCAAAGTTTCAGAATAGGAATTTGGGGACAAACTGTGTAGAAACACTGTGCGAGATGGCTAATAAAATGCAAGAAAGTTTCCTTAATTTAAAATGGATACTAATAAGGGAACCTCAGATGGTAGTCTATAGTATGATATTTTAAATAATAGCCTTTAGGAACCAAATTTGACCAATGGTGACAGAAGAGACACATATCCATAATTGTCGATACAGCTAAGCTGCCACCATCACCACTGAACTCAGACATACCGGTACATTTCCATTCTCCCTTCTCTGTCTCTCCCGCTCACAATGTTTATTTCTGAGCAAATCCAAATTAGGTAAAAACATTTACAAATGCGTGTTATATTAAATATGTTGTCTAAATACAAAATCATATCCATCATTGTTAATAAAGTTATGCTGCAGCCACCACCACCACCACCACCACCAACACCTTGTATTATAGCACCTATACCCATATATTTCCATACTTCCCTCGCCATCAACAGCTCAAAACGTAAACTTCCATGCAGATTAAGTTAAAAAAAAGGAAAAATCAGCTTAAGTGTTCATTAGGTTGCACAAAATATATAAACCTTTTCAACTTTCATCTAAACATTAAGTTATGTCTTCTTTTTATATAAATGATATGCTAAATTACAAAATCAATTTCTGAAAAATCAGAGTCATCTTATATTCAGATATTTTATAAAATAATACAGATTGAGTCGAACACTCTATATACAGTACATCTGCCTATATTTTCTTACAATTCCTACAATTTTCTATTTGTTCTTTTTTATAAATAAACAACAACATTTTAATGAAAACTTAAGGGAAAAGGATATTGCAATGCATACTATTTGCCACTCATTAGTTTATAATATGTTGTATATTTTAAGTTACTGCAATATCAGATGACTTTTTAACTATATGATAATGCCGGGGTAAAAATGAACTCTGTACATCATGGAAATATTGCTTTAAGATTCAGTATGTATCGGATTACAGGGAAAAAATCAAATAGATGCCAAACAAAAAGAGATTGTTGAAATTCATTAAATGACTGAAGTTGCAAGATTTTTCCAATTATGATAAAAATTTACACTTATTTTTTTTCAAGATTCAAAAGTGCACATTTTGCAGTTATAGGAGTTACTGAGGCAATATTACAAAATGCAATGGAAATTGAATCAATTTATTTTACCATATATTATAAAGAACATGTGTCAACATGTACAAAATAGCATGGAATAAAATGCAATATTGTGAATATCAAATTGTAAAACATAATTTAGCTTAGACCTACAAACAGCCTAAACTGTTAATTCTTTAAAATTTAACATACCAGTGCCAAATTTTGGAGCAAAATAAAAGACCTATTTGTAAATCATATTATATGGAGGCAGTGTAACCTCTAGAAAATCAAATGTGAAATGTGCTTTCCATTTATCAAATTATAATTTAGTTGTATGAACCACACTACTTAAGGTGGATATTTTAGTTACTGTACATGGGAACCATATGAGAAGCTTAAGGTGGATATTTTAGTTACTGTACATGGGAAACATATGAGAAGCTGAACTCCTCTATTAAGAAAACGTCTGATGTATTCCATTCACACGACTTTCTCAGCTGTTCCACAAACAAATTATTGTTACAAAAGATTCTTCTTTTATCTATATGATGCTAATTGAGATAAACATTTTTGCAGAATTGGTCTTATTTTTCTTGTAAATAGAAGGGAAATAAAGCAATTCACTAAGCTTAAGCGATAGCCAAAACTTTTGAAAGCTATATGAAACAATTGAAATTTGCTTTTCTTTGCACGGTCAGTGGTAAAACAAATATGATGAACGGAAATATGATATACCATTTGAGAAAAGTTTAAGTAGATTAAAACTGAAACCTGTAACAAAAGGTATCTGGAAACGGTCAACTGTACAACAAAAAAAAAAATATATATATATATATATATTTAAATTGTGTGTTTTAATGAGATCTACAATATTTGTGTATTAAGTTTTTCTCTCTCTTAAGGTTTACCAGCTAGACAAAAGTCATCCAGAATGAAGAGATGTTCAGAGGCTATTCCCAGAAAACTAAAATATATACAATTATTCATTTATCATGAAAACATCTTGTTAAAGCAATTTTTGAGAAAATCAAAATTTCTTAAAGATGCTCCATGTGAAGGGTAGTTGGGGGTGGGGGAATTTTTCTGACAATCTCCATGTGGCATCCTTGAGAAAATAAAAAAACACACTTATGCATGCACGCACACACACACACACACATGCATGCACTTACACAAATGCAGAACTTTTTCTAAAAATGCTGTTTTTTTGATTCAGAGGACCCTAAACTATCTATTCAATTTTTAGGTGGAATACAATAGCTCCTCTAGCTGCTATGTACATTACCTGTATCTCTGTGCTAGAGAAAGTAAAAATACAATATGCAAAAAATAAACACAAAACTTATGTTTATCAGAAAGGAGGCACAAAACCACCAGGGTAATTTTTGGAGCTTTCCTGTTGGAATATTCAAATACATTTGGGATCTTATTTCTAAAATATCAAAGAAATACTTACATAGTTTTCATAACCAGTTCTGTAACAAGTTACACAATAGAATGGTGACAATGGATTATTTACTCTTGTGTCTTCAATTGGAGGGTTGTAACACTCTTGATGATACATGTTGTGACACCCCAGACACTCGACCAGTTGATTATGTGCTGCTACAGCCATATCCCTGAGAGAAAAAAAAAAGTTTAACAATTAGCTGGGTTTCATACCTCTGAATCAGCACACAATTACAAAAACAAACAAAGAAGCAACAAGAAAAGAAAAGAAGAAGAAAAAAAAAAAAGGGAGCCTGGCAACAGTTTACATTTCTAAGTCTAAGGGTACCCACTTGTTGGAAATGTTGGTTACCTTGTAAATGATAGCAGGTACTGCCCCACAGCAATATTTTGCAATATTCAGCTATACGTGACAAATGCACACAGATAACAGTTGAGATTGTTAATCAGCATACTAATGATGAGATGTCAAAGTGAAATGAACATTTGATCACCATAGTTTACTCCATGGCACAGAACATGAAACTAAATGGAAAGAAATGTAAGTGTAATGCAAGCATAGTATCACCTAAGTTATGAAACAACAGATAATTTAACAGCCTTGTGATTGTGCAGTATGGTTTAACAGAAAATGGACATGCCCAAATGCTGCAAATGTACATTGTCACTGTCCATATTAGAACAATTTTAAGTTTTAACTAATGCAGTGCTGGTTTTATAGTAATATACGAGGGATGATCAGAAACTAAGGTTACTGCAGTGAAATAAGTGTATTTTGTTTCATACATCCAATATAGCCATCTGATGGTACATACATTAAGTTATTTTTCCACATGGTCTCCATATCGGTTTAGGCACTTGTCGCTTCATGGGATGCATTTGAATATTCCCTCCTGGTAAGAATCCTGTCCTTGTGTGTTCAGCCATGTCGTGAAGTGTTGCAATTCCTCATCTAAAACTAACCATCAGCCTAGAGGTGTTCTTTCAAGTGAAGAAAAAGGTGAAAGTCACTTGGAATGAGATCCAGGCAATGATATTCCAGCAAAACTACTTCAACAGCATGGTAGTCTTCTGGGCTGTATGAGGTCACACATTGTCATGAAGGAAGATGACACCCTTGGTGAGGGGTCCTGGCCATTTCCTCCTGATACCTTTGCACAATCATTTCGTGGTCTCGCAGTATCAGTCAGTGGTCACTATGTGACCTCTTTCCAAAAATTCCCATGAATATGACACCCGCGCTGTCCTAAAACAAAGTGGCCACCACTCCCCAGCTGATGGTGCCACCTTAAGCTTCTTTGTCTTTGTAGATGAGGGGTGTTTCCACTCCATTGACAACTGGACCCATGTTTCATCACCGATCACAATGCAGTGAAGAAAACTGTTCCCTTTTGAGGAGAATCATTGCCCCCATGTGCTTCTCCTTGTTTGTTGGACAGATTTTATGGAACCCACTGGAAGCAAACTTTACAGTACCATAGAATATTGTGAGCAATGTGGTGAATGCTTCCAAAAGACATTCCCACTTCTACTGCTATTGTACAAAGTGATCCTCCTGTTGTCCTGAATCAGCTCCTCCATGTGAGCTGTGTTCAAATCTGTGGATGCCATGCAGGGTCAGCCACTGCAATCCTGATGTTTTCTCCACTGGCCAACATTATTCTGCAACATGCTGGCAAGACATTACAGCCTCTCCATAAAACCGTATCAGCTGTCGGTGAAAGTCAGCTGCTATTACATGTTTCATCCACAGAAATTGAATAAGTGAGCAGATTTCTCCACGAGACCAGTTTTCCAAATGAGTTGCCATTTGCATTTACCTAGCAGTAATACTGTAGGTGGAAGTTAGCTGAAACTCTGCACAGTTGCCAACAGCATGTATTAGAATTACCGTACACTATTAAGTTCGCTGTGAAAGATGAAGCACCAAGAATATGGGCCTTATAACCTTAGTTTCCAATCATCCCTCGTATTAAGCACAGGGTAAGAAAAGGCAATTCTTGAAAAATAAATATGCTCATGAAATTAAGTTAATAGAACTATTAATTCTGAATTATTTTTTGGTCCATCCCGTCATCTATTTGGCAGTCAAAACCTCAATTCCTAGTACCATACAATTATAACAATTGTGTACTAGCTCTTTACAATATATGTGGCTTGAAGCTAACCCAAGTTATATTCAGGCCATATCTGCAAGGTGCAACTGGAGTGGCTCAGTGGCCCACAATGTTGGACCTTGAGTGGGTACCCAATGTGTTGGTAGGTGGTGGACAGCCGGGACTTGAATGGTAGAGTTGGTTTATCACTGACCTGCCAGCCAGACCTGTCTCCGAATAATCAATAGGGGACTGTAAACAAACTACCCAACTCTGAGGTGTTAAGCAACCATTACCAATGAGAGGTGTCATTAACAGAGCTTCTGGAATATTTGATGAGCTCTCAGAATATTTAGTCTTACCCAGATATGCAAGGTTCTGTCTGTGCAGGCCAGCTTGCTGTGGGAACAATATAGAAGCTTGTAGTTCCAAACAACTGGAGGTCCCTTCTGGGGACTGCGAGAGATCCAAAACTGTAGGGGAAGCTGGGCCTTTGAAAGAGGGGAACCCCATCCCTGCAGCACAGCATGGAGGCAGTGTCTGCAATTATTGACATGTTGAAGAGCAGACTAACCCTTCTTATGCTTAAGATACAGACAGTTTGAGGGAACTGCTCAGGTTTATCAGTGCCCTAAACTAAAAATAAAGTCCCATCAAAGAGCCCAGAAAAGAAGGAGCAGGAGGAAGGCAAAGCTACTTGCCCAGCAGGATGGTGGAAGGTGAAGTATCTCCTCTCAGGGACCCCCTGGAAACCATTATGGGGCCCTATGACCATCCCATTTACCTCCTCCAAAAGAAGCATAGGGGAGAAGACTGCCTCAATGAAAAGGGAGGCTAAGAAGGCTAGGATCTATAAGCCTCTCAGTTATGCGAGTGACCCAATCTGGGATCAAGGCGATCGTCATAGGGAGTGCTATCCCCACAAGAACAGGACAACTTAATACAGGCAACAATCGACAGGCTAATGGGCAGGCTCTCTGAGGGGGTAGCAGTTCTGAGGTTTAAAGTTTGCTACCTGGCTAAATGTGTCCTGATTGTGGTTTGCCAAAATGAGGTCTTCTCAAGAGTGGATGAAGAAATACATACCTATGTTGCTGACATGGGAGGGAGGGGGGGGGGGGGCTAAGCTCTAAGTGATGGAAATGGATGCACTCCCAACGTGCAAGAGATTTATGGGTTGGTTTCCAAGGCTAGAGGTTCTTCACAATGTTCTCTTCCAAAGGCTGCAGAGGTAGAACCCAGGTCTATGCACCTAGCAGTGGAGGATGTACAATGAAAAGGCGGAACCCAAGGATAGTCCTACTGATTTCAGCCTTGGGAGAGGATTGATTCTATACTGCTGTTTGGTCAAGGCCTCCTTTTTGAGGATCAGGAACACCACACAGGAGGGGAAAAGAAAGGAAGGCACCCAGTGATGACTGTTCATCTGGACATCATTGAGGGGACTCCAAACTCAAGAATGGGATGAATATTCCATGACAGCACCTTGAGTAGGTCCCAGACACTGGAGAGAAACAGGTCCCCTAGAACTTTCTGGAGGCCAATGTAGTGAATAACAAGATGACCTAGGAACAAGCATGCAGACATCATGGGAGGGCTGGCATTTAGTCTCTGAAATTGTGACCTATAATACAGTTAAATGGGCTGTTTTTGGCTTTCAGTCCTATAAAAGTGCGGGGGTGTGGGGGTGTAGGAGGTGTTCCCAGCTCTACTTCAGGAGGGCTGGGAAATCATTGATCCATGCCTCATGAGGATTTTCAGGGCCTGCCTAGCTATGAAGTATGCTTCCTACTTCTACAGAAGACAGGACATAGTGGTTTTTATACCTAAGCCTTATTAGGTAATCATATTGCAGGCCTACAGATTTTTTGACCTATCAGCCCTACATCCTTCATGTTGAAAGCCTGGAGAGGCTCATTAAAAGGTATATGAGGGATGGGGCTTTAGTAGAAACACCCCTCATCCTCAACAAAATGCCCATTGGTCAGGGAGATCCACAGATTCAACATTCCACCACCTTGTGGTAGCACTAGTGGGGACGCTGGGCTGTGGAGAAATGGCCATGGCATTATTTTTAGACACGAAGGGCCTTTAGTCTTATAACATTAGGGACCTTCATGGAATTCTTGGATAACAGGGGTTTCTAAGCAGTAGTTAAGGACTGGATAATGACTTCCTTGGAAGATTGATGGGCTATAATTAACTTGGGGAAGGATAACCTCCGGGTGTCAGTGCCCTGTGGCTGCCCCCTATTACCAGGTGCCCTGTGATATACAATCTACTGTACAGGCACAAGGGTAGCATTCATGAAAGGGCTATGCAGATGATATGATGCCCATATGGGAAATATGCCTATGTATATGAGAAATATCCAAGTACTGTTTCAGAGCTCATTCAGGGCTCATCACAGACTCTGGAGGAGTGATGTAGGGAAACAGATTTGTCATTTAAAAGAGGTTCTTTACAAGTAGCAGGGCTCTACCCGGATTGATGGGGCCCTCTCTCTTTGAGAAGAAGTTAAAGCTATCTGGCTCTGTTATGTACCTGGGAGTGATCTTAAAAGATGGGCAGAGCTGGAAGAAGTGTGTAGAATACAAAGCGAAGGAAGTCCAACATGGAATATGAGGATATAAGAGAATAATATGTCTGAGGTGGGGCATGCGGCTGAGAGTGGTCAAGTGGCTGTACACCACCCTCATTAAACCATCAGTAACTTATGTGGCAATAGTTTGGTGGCCCAGATGGAGATGCAGGCAGTGGCCACTAAGCTGGATTTGCTGCAAAGACTTATCTTTGATGCTAGCCAGACCACCCCACAGTCCACCTTAAGAGATCTTGGTGGATCTTCTCCTTTGCATCTGTCTGTGAAGGGGTTGCAAGGATGAGTGTGCACCATCTATGATCAATTAGGGGTGGAGTTTCAAACTACCTCATAAAGGTCACACTAATTTTAAATAGATTTCATGAGATGTCTTCTATCTCACTGATGGCAAGAGATGGCAGCCACAGTTGTTGCAGCTTCAAATGGTTCCATTATTTATGATGCTGCATCAAGTAATTGCTCAGATCATGATTTTTTAAATACTCAACAGCCTTATAACAGCAACCTAAATGAAGATAACATACATAAAATAACATATACCTTAAATGTGATGAAGGTATGTGCTGTAGGAAACTCTGCAAACAAATGGTATCACTTCCTAAAGTAATGGAATTAATAAGAAAAGATCTCCAGGATTCCAGGGATATAAATATCCAGCTTTGTGAGAACAACTCCTTGAAGTTACAAAATGCAAACAACAAGAATAGTGTTGAAAATAATAACATCACTTCACTGGAGAAAAAAGAAAAAGAACTCGGGGCAACAGGCACTGAATGGAGATGCATAAACAGAAAGACAACAGTATCAAGTAAGCAAGAAAATAAATTTAGCAATGAAATCCGCTTGCAAAATCGCTTCCAGGCACTACAGGGCCTAAATGAAAACATTGTAATATTAAATAAGTCCCAAGAGAACTTCACTGAATATGAATTATCGATCTGCAGTGACAAAAGTATTTTTTATGAGAATATATCAGATATGAAAGAAATAAGACCATAATTTTAAGAGATTCGATGGTAAGGCATGCAGGTAATCACCTCGAGGAAGACAAAGGTGTACTGCTATTCTAGCTCAGCTTCAACATATTAGAAAGCAGCTGGTGAAAAATACAGATGATCCTGACATGGTTATCCATGCGGGAACCAACAACATTAATACGGCACACATCCCAAAGGACATCATGCGTGAACTCGTGAGGTTGTGTCGGTTGGGAAAGAGTTGTTTCCATGGGCTAAATTCTGCATTACCGGGATTGTACATCGTTGGGACGAGGATCTCCGATACATTGATGGAATTAACTCTACATTTGACTGGGTCTGTAAACTTTATGATTGTACATTTGTTGATAGTAATGCATGGTTAGGTAATATGGATTTAGGTAGGGATGGGCTTCACTTAAAACAGGAAAGGAGTAGCAAAGTTTATTAATCTCTTAAACAGGGAAATAGATCTACTCATTCCAAAAAAACTAGATAAGTGTGATAGCAGTAAGATAAATTGTGAAAAACCAGCTTCAAATATAAGTTCTAATATAGAAAGTAAAAATGTTAAAAAAACAGAATATACCCAAATAAATTAGAACCAATCAAACAGGGTAGATATAGTTAGAAAGAGAGAAGTCCTGATAAGAAATCTTTACATACTACACACCAAACTATTCAAAGTACAAAAGATGAATTACTCAATCTAGAAGTGCTACTAAACAGTGACTGGAAAGACATTGATATAATTTGTATAACCAAGCATTGGTTCAATATTTATGAAATTGATGAACTTAGAATATCAAATTTTAATGATGTATATGGTTATTATAGAGATAGTAAAAAGAATGGTGGTTCACTGATCATGGTTAGAAATACATTGTCTGTAAAACCTCTAACCAAGCTTGAAAGGCTGAATGTCGAAGAGCATTTTGAGGCTAGTGCCATAGAAATCATTAACTAATTAGTTATTTGTATATATTGTAACCCAACAAGTGACATAACTACTTTTTTTTTTAGAAACCCTGGACTCTTTCATATTTGAAATGTATAAGACTAGTAAAAATGTTGACTTTCTAACCAATACTAGTTATAAATCAAAATTTATAATGCTCCTAAAAAGATTTGTTTAATTGTATAATTTCTATATTGTTATGAATTAAGTAAATTTATGTTGTAGAATAAATTGATAAAATTATTTTTGTATGGATAGCCAACAGTTGAGGTGCCCAAAAGAGTTGTTGAAACTTCAAGTAGTGCAATCGATCAGTTAATACTAAATAATGATTTAAAAGATTGTGAGTTAAACATAATTAATACTTGCTTATCAGACCACTTTACCCAGACCATATCATTGAAATGGAACCAGAGACATAAGTTTGTGAATCCAAGCATGATACTTGAAAAAGTTTCAAAAAGGCATAGGGAAAATCAGCGCTATTTTCTCTATCTATTGAGCAATGAAACATGGGAAAAAGTATATTCACAGAAAACAGTAGATGAAATATGAATAAATTCCTAAATATGTTTAAATAATATTATGAGGGGCATTTCCCATTGTTAAGTGGAAAATAAAGATTGGGCCTTCAAAATGGATAACTAAAGGTACAACAAATTCTAAAGAAAAACTGAGATTTCCGAGTGAACTAGTTAAACATGAAAATGTAACACTAAGTTTCAAAATGTATTACAGTATATGTAAAAAAATATATAGTCATCATAAAAACTGCAAAATTAATGAGTAATGATAAAAATGTTAGCATATCCAAGAGTAAACATAAGGCAATGTGGGATGTAAAAAAAAAGTAACAAACCAGAAACTAAGGTTTTCAGGTAATATTCAATTATGAGGCGTATTCCAAAATTAAGGTCCAGTGAATAATGTCACAGGTGATAGGCTTCAATGACATTTCATGCCTGCAGTGCTGCCTACCAAATCCTGGGGAACATATAGCAGTGCTACTGTGCCACAGTAGGTGCTTGCCTGTCAATGAGAGCAGATCGAAATGGTTGCGATAATCGTAGCTCCTTCCACTTGTGAGGTGCATGGTGTGATCAGATTTGTGCTGGCAAAAGGATCGTCAGCTGCGGACATCCATTGTGAGTTATGTCTAGTGTATGGGCTGGACACAATGAGAGACAAACAAGTTCGACACTGGTGTTGAGCATTTCAAAATGGCCACACAAATATGCAAGGTGAACAGAGGAGTGGCAGGCCCAGTATTCGGACTGATGGCATTGTTGATCAAGTGAACCAAAAACTTTGAAGTGATCTGCATTTGACGATTAGTGGTTTGACTATGTAATTCCCAAATGTTGCTTGAAACACACTTTACAGGGTTGTCATTGAAGAGCTTGGATATCAGAAACTTTGTGCAAGGTGGGTGCCAAAAGTGCTCACTGGTCAGCACAAGGAGCAATGAATGCATAGTGCATGACAGTTTTTGGAGTGCTATAGACAAAATGGAGAATGGTCTCCCACATTGTTACGGGAGACGAGACATGGATAGTGTATACCAATGCAGAATCAAAACAAGTCATTGTGGTGCCATTTTAGTTCACCTAAACCATAAAAGTATAAGCAATTGCCATACACAAATCGCAAAATGATGGCTACTGTTTTGGGATGAAAAGGGCATCCTGTTGGACCGTGGGACAACCATTACAGCTGACATGTACTGTGTAATGCTCATCAAACTGAGACGTGCAATCCAAAATGCTGCAGAAACTGTTGTCTGGCATCATCCTCCTGCATGAAAACACAGGCCCACATACCGCTGCCCAAACCAAAGATTCAAGAGTTTCGTTGGAACCTCCTTGACTACCCTATGTACAGTCCCAATCTTGTACCAGTGACCATTTCCTCTTCCTGCATTTGAAACGATGGTTTAGGGGACAATGATTTCAAACTGACAAACTCAAGACTAGCGTTACCAACTGGTTCAAGTCCCAGGCGGCAGACTTCTATGCCGAGGGAATAAAGAAGCTGGTGCAAGAAAGTGCATAGATGTGAACAGTGATTATGTGGAAAAGTCAATTAGATATGCAGTCACATATGACTGTTTTTATTATGATCAAATGGACCTTAGTTTTATAATAAGGCTTTATAAAAATTAATGATAATGTAATTAATAACCCCAAGGAATTATCTAATGTTTTCAATAATTAATTTGTGGAAATTATAAAGAAAATGCGGAATACAAACTGTGCTAAAGGAATTGAGAACATTCACAAGGCTGCGAATGTCAATTCAATTTTTTTGGAACCAGTCACTGAAAAGGAAGTATTGGCTGTCATTAGAGAATTAAAAGATAAAAACACAGAAACTGGAATGGGAGCTCAAACGGAATCATTAAAAAATGATGTAACTACATAATAGAACCCCTTTGCCTCTTGATTAATAAAGTAGCTGGATAATGGTCAATTCCCAAAAGAAGAACGCTATAGCAAAACCTATTTTTAAAAAAGGAGATGAATCTGAAACTAATTACTGACCAGTAACTTTATAATCAGTTTTTTTCAAAAAATCATTGAAAAAAATCATGTATAGAAGGATGATTAAATTTTTTACTAAGTTTGATATAGTAAATTATTGTCAGTTTGGTTTCCAGAAACTTAAAACAACTAGTTCAGCAATTATGAATTTTGTTGGTAGTATTTATGATACAATGGATAAAAGTGAGCCAGGGGTGGGTTTATTTTTTGACTTAACTAAGGTATTTGATGACAGATCATGAAATTTTGCTAAATAAACTCAACTGTGGAATAAGAGGTATTGCTTATAATTGGTTTAACACATATCTAGAAAACAGAGAACAAATAGTAGAAATTGATTATCTAGATACAATAAATACGACACTCAAAAAAGAAATCTCAAAAAAATGAAAGGTTTCCTCTGGAGTACCTCAAGTTCTTGATCTACATTAACAATCTACCTCATTATCTAAAAAGTGAATCTGATGTAAAAGTTACTTTATTTGCTGATGACACAAGTATATTCATAAGCAGGAAGGACAGTATGAAGCTTGAATCCAACATATCAAGCACCATTAACTAAGTTTCAAACTAGTTCAAAGTAAATAAACTAATAATCAACGAGGGAGAAAATTATAGCTGCCAAATTCCATGATAAAATTTTAAAGAATCAAGGATTGCCAAGCATTAATTTTGAATTAAAAGTAATTCAACTAAAAACTGAAGCAAAACTTTTGGGTCTATGGTTTGACCAATATCTCAGGTGGGACAAACATTGGAAACACTGATAAATAAGTTAAGTACAGTATATTTTATCCTCCACCAATTAAAGTCTGGTGTCTCTTATATTATTATGCTTAATTACATCACCATCATCATAATCATATGGAATAAAGCTATGGGGAAATTCTAGTTACAGTAACTCAATATTTGAACTACAAAAGAGTGTTGAGAATCATGTTGGGAATTTCCCATAGAGAAAGCTGTAGAGACATTTCAAGCAACTAAAAATACTCACCTTTCCTAGTCTGTACATAGAAGAAATGTTAATTCAATGTTAGAAGTGATATGAGTAAAATAACAGCAAACTCAGATATTCATGCACACAACACTAGGAACAAAAATAAACTCCATTTAAAGACCTACAGAACTATACTTTTTCAGAAATTGTTCAAATGTATCATTAAAATATTTAACCAACTTCATAATCCCTTAAAGAGTATTAAATCTGTTTCCAAGTTTAAAAAGGAAATTCACAATTCCTTAAATCTTAATAAATTCTTCTTGGTGGAAGAATATGAGCTACAGAGGTAAGACCTGAGAGACTACTTTGAGCACTGATTCTGTAAGTAAGAGATGTACTACTGGACAATTGTGATAAGTGTACTTATTATTGTAAGCAAATGTTTGTATTCATAACTGTGAAGTTTCCTACAGCAGCTGTATATATAAATTCTTGGTAATATTGTTTTGGAATTCATTTTAATAATCGAGAATTATTATGTGGATTAAATATTATATAATGTATTTTTAAAAAAATTGTTAACCACTGTATGAAATATTCATTGGTAAATACCTATTTTTTTAATTTGTAAATACCTTTCTACATATCTGTTAACACTGACATATCCTTTATCATGTATATCTACAGGACTAATAAATTAAACTGAATTCATTTGATGGGGGCCAGATTCTCTCTAAACCCAGCATATACAGTGATGATTCCAACCACGAAGGAGTGGGACCCAGAGACTGGGTTTCTCCTGCAGGCAGGGAGCTGGACATGGTACACTGATGGTTCACGCTTTGAGGCAGGATAGGGGCCAGACCTACCATTCCCCTTGTAAGGTATGTTACAGTGTTACAGGCAGAGGTTTATGCCCTCTCAGCCTGTATCATGCACATTTTAAACATGCCAAGTTGATGAAAAGACATCCATATCTGCTTAAGACAGTCAGGCAATTCTGAAAGCCCTTGACATTCAGATTGGTGTGCGAGTGCCAAAGGATGTTGGGTAAACTTTGTACTCATGGACTGATTACCCTTGTCTGGGTTCCTCATCAGAGGCAATGAGATAGTGGACAGGCTGGCTAAGCAGGGAGCAGGTCTTGTAGAAGCCCTTTAGTGGCATGTCCCTTGAAGGGTCAAGTATGAAATAGCCCAGCTTATGGCAAGGGCTCATCTTGAGATTTGGGAAAAACAAACTACTGCACACACTTCATTTCAGGGCCAGGCGGCAAATTAAGAAGTTTCTCTTGAACCTAACCAGAGATAAGCTCAAAAGGGTTGTTGGCTATATCAATGGACACAACACTCTACAAGAAGAATCTATGCATAATGGGGCCTACTGAAGCCCCACTATGCAGGAAATGCAGGTTGGATTTTGAGACCTCTCAACAAGGCAAGGCATTAGCTATTCACAGGTATGTAACCCTGGTCTCCTCCTCTTGGAGCCCTGGGGATATATGAAGAGCAACAATCAGGGATGTGTTCCAATATATCAGGACCATTAGACTAGAGTGAAGCTAGCTTAAGAGGCACAAAGGGCTCCAAGAGCCTGCATGTGAGGCCTTGATAAAGATCTCTCAGGTGTCATCTGCATTCAGTTCTTACAAGAAACATATAACCCTACTTTCCACAAACTACCAAAATATCCAGTTCCTGGCCATGCTACACATTTTTTGATGGATAATGAAACAAAACAGGGAAAAGAAAACTCCAAAAATACAGTTTAAAAAACGGCATATTTCTTAAAACACATTCATATATAAAATTAGGAGCTTTAGATTTTGATAAGGTATATCTAGTAATTTCCTACTAAAGCATTATGGTAATGTAGCACTGAGGTTGTGGAATAGCTTGGCATTCAAAGCTATCCAACTGTTTAGTATTTTAACAAATTCAAGTTATTAGTTGCAATGTTTCTGCTATGACACCTAATTTTTATAGCACCATGACTCTTGATTTTTGCAATAAAGATTCACTGTAATTTGTGGATATTAGTTTTCAATTGGCAGAAATTCTTTATTCATACATCTTTGTATTATCAGCAATTAACATTTTCATAAACACAACAAACAACTTTGGCTTATAATCTGCTTTGATGTTTTCCTATTAACTCATATCACTGAATTTTAAGTCTAGCATCTATCAGAATTTGTAGTATTTTGTTTCTGCTGCCACCTAGCAACATTTTTAATAAAGTGGCAAAGCTCCACTGAATTACAAAAACTAGGTGTGCTACACTTATGTTGGTTGTGTTGACTACACTTAAAGAAAAGGAGATTGATAACAAGTTATGTGAATGTTAGAATACAGAGAGACAGTTTTGTAAACGCGATGTGCAGTGTTTCCTTTAACAGTAAATCATTCTTCTAAAATTTATTTTCACAAAAAATTATACAAATATAGAGGTCATGTAATTAGCTGATATTGTTACAAAATAACTTATCTTAAATAAAATGAATGAACATGTAAAACTGTATGCAAGGCAATATTTTTTTGTGTACACAGGGTTATTTTGGAGACCCTAGATCTTGCTCCAGCACTTATCATGAGAGCATGCTTGTCTTATCTCAGCACTAACTGGAGTTACAGTGGTAAATCTCATGGACTAGTTTCTTCTATGCATTGTGCTTTGAAAATGTGTTTTGTTTTGAAGAATCAATGAAAAGTAGTATATCATACTACAAGGCATTCTGTTAATTGGTATAATGCCTGCTAAAGGAATAAAGCTGGGAAATGAGGTGGTATAGGCTTAAAGTTCACTGAATGTCGTCTTTTTCTGACACATCGGAGAAAATGCTGGATGTGTTGCTTAGTTTTACTCTTCTGATGCCAGAATAAGTCTTTTAAACTTATCAGATGAAGCAATCTCAAAATTTTCTAATTATGAGGCAAAAGAATAGGTCATGTTATATTACCTTTAGTTGTATTACTCTGACTTTGGTCCTGTTATATTATTGTTACAATTTTGATGCAGTGAAATCAGAAACTTGTCCTTTTTTACAGGAAAAGTGCTGCACTAATAAATATTTGTCAGAACTTACTGGCTGATTCTGAGCTTTCTCATCTGACAATAACATGGCTAGAAAAAAAGGTGAGACGATGGACTCAGTTCTTGAGACCATGCAAAGTATGGGACAAAGTTTGGGATATTATGCAAGAAAAATTGGTTAAAATATTAGCAGGAAAATTAAAACTATATTGCAAAAGAATGTTGGTTAACAGACAATGTGTAAAATGGATAAAATTCTGTAAGTTAAACATTTTTACTTCAACATACTTGCAGAACAATTATTACACTTCATTGCCCATTTCAGCAACTATGTATGTACTTTTTCTTGAGTGCTCTGCTCCCTAGTCTTCATTTGGTAGGTTTTGTGCAATCCTGGAAATCGAGCAAGGCAACCACTCAGACAAAGTATACTATACATCCTGACATGTAGTGGCTTCAATGCTATAATTTCAATCTGTAGATTACACTTCATGGACATACATGGTGTTACATTTAATAATTCTGCTAGTTTGCAGTAAATTAGATAACCTATTCACCATAAATGGCTGAGGGATTCCAAGAAAAACTTTTTTTGGTAGACAACACTACAGCTATATACATGGCAGAGAAAGTAAAAAGTTATGGTTTCACTCTTATCTAAGCAATAGATACAATATGCACAAGGATCATTTAAATGCAAATGGTAACTTTTTTTTTAAATATATTTATTGATTAAACATATACAGAAGTGACAGCTTCACTTCTTATTCAATCATGGCTGTACTGACACCAAAACTTAACAAAGCAGTTAACCAAGCTAGTTCCACCTCCCTATCACACCAACCTTTAGTCCCCCACTCCACCATCCTATTTGAATCTGCTTGTGCAGTACTCAACTTCAATTACCCCTTATATTTGATTCGTATCTCCCTCATAGCATCTTCTCTGTGCTGAAAGCTGAAGATAGGTTCAGCTTCAAGAGTTTTCTAAGAATGTCAAAGATGATTTCAATTTTTTGCAGACAGCAGCCATATCCGCTGAATTGACTTAACCTCTTTTCTAACGCTCTTGTAAGCACATTCAAAAATATGAGCAAACTCGCAAACACTCAGCTTTCTTGACTTTACTTCTACAGTCTTTTAGGTACAGGTATACCAAATGATAGTCATTAACACCTGCATTGTCACTTCTTTTGTCTTCTCCATTTTCTCACTAGTAAGCAAGGAGAAGGCATGCACTACAGTGGTCTACATGTCTGGCCATAAATGATAGTTCTGCATAAAGTTAGCCAAATACTTGTTGCACTCCTGTGTTTTCCACTGCCAATGGTAAACAATTTTGTTTAGCTGAATCAACATGTTTTGCATGACTTGTTGGTAAGTGCAGTCACTGCTAACTGCTAACATGTTGAATCAACATGTTTTGTTGATATTTGAGATAGTTGAGACCCAATGAAGAGGATTAGCTCAGGCCACATCAATACAAGAGTAAAGCATAAGGAGAGCAACTTTGATGTCACTTGACACTACTGCAACAGCAGAATTAAAAATGAAGAAAGGGCACCTCTTGAAACAGAAGATGAACACATGTTCGATAAGGTTGGCCTGCAGCCATCAAACTCATGAATCACAATTGTGTCTGACTCATTAATTAAAATATCTAAAACGTCCTCAAGAGAATTATGTTTCAGAAACTTACAATTCCTGGAATCTTCCATTTAAATCAGTAGGTAGAAAAAAAGACCCTGCCACCATTGCAACATTGCCACATTTATTTCATTTCCAAGTATCTTATTCATCACCGCTGCTGCAGCTACTTTCATCATTAACTATAATAATAATAATAATAATAATAATAATAATAATAATGCACACCTATTCAACCTCATTGAAATGTTCCAGTTCTTTTTCCTCCACACATTTAACACATTTATTCCAGTACACCTAGCCCACAAATTATTTTTCACATCATTAAAAGCAGAAGAATATAAGAATGAATATGAACACACAAACTCTGTAGCAGTTAACAAGGGCTTCAATCTGCAACTGAAGAAAAATTAAAAGTTCAAATAACAAAAGCAGACCACAGACATCACAAAACTAAGCCAAATGAAAACAAACCCATCTTCAAGAAAATTACAAGGGCTATTCAATAAATAATGATCATAATTTTTTACAGTCATAACTTCTGTCACTGGAATTTAATCTTATAATACTCTATTAGCTTAATGTGTAGCAAACGTGTCATAGTAGTTTCACTGTTGGTACTCCTGGTTCCTGCCTGTGAGAGGCAGGCAAACAGAGATGTGTTCAGTATTGCATACCTCAATAATGGAATTGATGAACAAGGAACAATATGCAGCTCTGAAATTTTGCTTTCATCTCAACAAATCTTCAGCTAAGCCTTATACAATATTACAGGTGGTTTATAGTGAGCCTGTTCTTCACTACAACACAGCTCAGAGGTGTTTTAAATTTTTAAAGAGGGGAGACCATCAATTTCAAATGAATATGGAGCCAGCACTCAAGTTACTGCTCTTACGAAAGAAAAAAAAAAAAATTAACACTGTCACTGTAAGAGAGGATCAACGAATAACCTTAACACTTTCTCAAATGCTGAACATTTCACTGGGTGCCACCCACAAGTTAGATAGAAAATTTACACATGAGACGTGTTTGTGCATAATGGGTTCCAAGACTGTTGATTCCTGAACAGAAGGACACATGCAAAATGAAGCTGCACATCAATGAGTTGCAATCAAAATAATGAACATGTTTAGTGGGATATTTTGTCAATGTTTTGGCATACAGTTACAGAATTTTCAGGGCAAATGTATTTCTTGGACTTTTCACAAACATATCTGGCATTTCTGTTCTGGCTTTTGTAGTCCACACAGCATCTTCATGAGCTAGCTGTTGATTCATATTCAGAACTTTCCACACCACGCTCTTCAATTCTCTCAGTTATTTATTTTTCCAAAGATTTTAAAATAGTCTTTGCTGGAGATTGTCTTGCAGAGGTACAAAATGGAGCTGACTCAAAAATCACCACCTTCACTTTTGGCCAATACTACCTAAATCAACTGACTAATTCTCTCTTCTACCTCATAAGTATATGCCATAATGTAGTTGCAATACTTATAAGATGTTATAGTAAGGAACCAAGCAACATATAGTCTATTCTGACACCAAAGAAAGCCAACAGTGCATACATGCATGTATAGGAATAACTAACTAAAACTAACAATAAACTGTCACCTGTGCAAGTGGCTGGTCTGTGATACCCTAGAGCTGTTCTTGTAAGCTTACCAGAAGTGTTATTGTTGAAATACCATATACACTATACCAAATAAATCCACTTAAAGATACTGAGAAGACAACTTCTTGGAACTAATTGTCAAATATTGTATTAATGTGAAAATATTCTCTATAGTCTTACAGAGAGCCTGCATGCACTTACAGGTTAAATACAGAGACAAATCTGCCATTGTCCACATCTTCTGATTATCAAATCATGAAATAAATCAAAACAGCACTTATAAAACCTGTAAGATGTGTAGCAGAATTATAAATTTGGGAAAAAAGCTGTATAAAGAAATAAGACAACAATGATTTTCCATTTGCCACCACACAGCATTCTTTGAAGTGCATAAGAAAACCAATCATCCCAAAAACTAATAAAAGTGCTGTGTCAGCTGAATGCTGAAGTTGGGACACCTCATGTCTCAAAACGTGTCCAGGTAAAATTACCTTTTAGTGATGTTCTAGTGTTACTAATTCCAGCTGTGAACAATTTCTAGATTTTATCACATTTTGCCAAAATTCCAGTTTCTGCATATAACATAAAAGAAAATTTAAACATAAACATATGCAAATAAGAATGAATGATGGACAATTGAATCCCATTATTTCATGCTGCTCTGTAGTCTTGTAGGGCACATTAACATCAGAAGACCTTGATAAATCTTGAACTGATGTTCTAAAACATTATCTAAAGAGGATCAGGTCATTAACCCCAAACTTTAAAACCAATGATGTGATGGCTGGACAATAAGTGCATTAATAATCTCTCTGATGAATACGAGATGTACAGCTACTTCGCATATTCGAATGTCAACTCCTACTTAAATGCACGCTGCCACTTCTATAAAACAACAGTAGCACTAAGTCTGTGACTTTACATAAGCAAAGTTAGCCAACCTCAAAATCCATGTATTTTTATAACTTAAGATGAAGTGAAAAATGTCTTCTACTATGGGAGTCCAAATCAAACATTATACATAGATATTTGATATGCAATCCTTTCTAGATAAACGTACGTAAAGTGGCAACTTTAGGGTCTGTAAATTTTAAACTTAACTGATGCTATTCTCATCTCACTCAAATTACAAGTGTTAAATGATATTTACAGCAATACTTATGTTTACATATTACTGATTATTTTTAAACCCTTTTATAAATTAAATCTGATTTTTGGAAGAAAAATGTATAAAACTGCAATTAATAGGATTGTCATTAACCTAAATAATATGAATAGAATTATCAAACAACAAAGTGAAGCACTAAGCTAAATTAATTTACTAAATTATAATGCAAGTCAAATGTACATGAGTTGTTTCACTAACAATTAATTACCTGAACATGTTTCATAGGTGATGGTGATGATGTAAGCAACACTGCCTATGAACATATTCAGGTAATTAATTGACAGAAATTCAACTCAAGCTACAATTTAGTTTTGTTAGAGAATTTATTTTACCTGCAAACCACACATGTTAAATCATCTGCCAAAATATCCAAGGAAAGATTTTCCTCAGCCTCAGTCTGGTCCAGAGGTTCTTCTTTCACATTTTCTATCTTTATGTCCTTAGGTTCTGTTTTTATGACCATAGGTTCTGTTTTTATGACCATAGGTTCTGTCTTTATTGCTGTCATCATCTGTTTATCTGAGGCTGATAATGCACCAGCCCCAATTGACGTTTGTTTGGAACGTCTGGGCTTCTGAATATCACGGCTGCCAGATTTTTTCTTTGCACCAGAAGATTCACCTACACTCTCTTCAGCCAACTGAAATGAGGTAAAAAGTTTATTTGTATGGCTTCAAGGCTAAAGGGAACAAGTCAACATTTTAACTTATGAGAATACACAGCTTAAAACCTTAACTTCTGTTTAAGTTAAAATGTATACTCATATGATTTCCTATAAATTTCAGCCTTAGAAAATATTTCTAATTCCTTTTTTCGCAAGATTAATTGACTGTAATAACCAGCTGAAAAATTTAAAGTAGCAGCTGGGATTTGAATATTGTGTTTTGTTGTACTGTGCACATTTCACTTATGAATTCATCAGTCATTTATTTAGCCATTCACCTGCATCAGGAGAAAGCTCAACTTGACTTCATTAAGTTGCTGCAAAGTAGTTAACAGAACCACAACTTACCAGAAGGATGTGCACAGCAGATTTGAGTATGTATATTGGGTATCTTGAATAAAAGTCTTACAGTGGCACTTCAGGAGGACTTATTAAAACATGTAAGATGATCCAAGTGTCCTCGTGGCAAAGACAAGAAAACAAAACAAGAGTTGTTCTATATGCAAGGCACAGGTATGTGGAGATTGTAGAAATTATGTTTGTCACGATTGCCTGAATTTGATCTAAAAGAACTGGTGCACTTTTGAACAATGGGGTTCCTGTCTACGATATAATTTGTGTAGTATTCTTTATTTATTGAGACTTAATGTTGTTTTGATCAAAAATTATTTTTGTTCCTATTTTGTTTCTTTATGCTAAGATAAATTGTATTGAAGAACTTATCAAAGTAAAAATATTTCTTCAGTACAGTGTTATATTCACTTACAATCAATTAACTAATGTAATCCTAAAGTTGAATATTATCACAACTTACTTTAAAGTTCATTAAATTGTCAAATGATATGTACATGTTACTTAAAAGAGCTTTTTTATGATTGGTAGAAAATACTCCACAGATTATGTGACAAAATACACATATCCCAGATTATGGGTTAAACAGGAAGAGCTGTAGTTCTGCTACCAGCCAATGAGGTATTCCCTTGTCAAATAGTTTTGTTTACATCTCCCTTAAACTTAAAGTGAAACCGCAATAGCTGCTTCTTTTACCATGGGTGCCAATCATTTAAACGCTGTACGGAATAACCCAGGAAAAGCGAACCTATTCAATTACATTCCATTTTGAAGTATATAATAAATAGTATTTGATGATTTTGTATCTCTCTTAAATGAAGTTGTAAAGATACCTTAAATAAACACGTATTATGAATTACTTGATCATTCAAGGGCCTATTTTTTACTACCACTACTACCCTTCTTCTTCTTCTTCTTATTATTATTATTAGGGCTTCTTTGGGATCCGCCATTACTATTAAGAGTTGGTTGGTCATTTTTGGCATTTTTTATAGCATTCTGTCATGTTTTACTTTTCATTAAACTTTGAACTTTTCATTACTAGTTCTTTTTTAATGCTTGTCAATATAACTTAGGAATAAATAATACCCAGGGAAAACAATGTAAACTTAAGTATAATAGTTACTCCTATTTTTAAAGAATGCACATTCTCAATTCCACCACATTATTTCTCCTATTTTTAAGTAATATGTTTACTGAATCGATCCAGGCATGTTTATTGTTCCTTACCTTTAAATTAAAACAATTTGCTACACAATATGGATATACACCTATAACAGTAAATATTGACATTATTATTTGCTGCAAATGTGGCTTTGTTTACCGACAATGAAAGAAATAAGACACACTCACCAGTCAACCCTCGCATACAGCAATTTGTGTATGGCTAGCAATGCAGTGTCACACTATTTGCTGTATCTGCAAAGTTCATGTGAATTTTTATTAGTTTTCTAAAATTTTATCCTTAGTGATATACCATTGTGCAGTGTGTATGGCTGTAATATAAAAAGTAAATCTGAAAAGTGCAAAATCAAGGAAATCCACTTTCACAGTTTCCAAATGATATGGGGGGGGGGGGGGCCTTAAACTAGGGAAAGGAGCACTCACCTTTGTCTTTTCATTTCAGATGCATGATTACAATTAAACTCAAACACTTAAAAGAAAGAAAAAAAAAAAAAAAAAAAAAAAAAAAAAACATTATTGAAATATAAAAAATTCCAAAGTCCTTGCTTAAATCAAAGCTCAATCCCTATTGCCAGACCAGTTGTGAAAGCTAGTATTCCAAATCCACCCCCTTCATCCATTAGTTATTTTTGATGGAAAACTTAAGACAGAATAGAAGTGTTTAGGAAAAAGAATATAAATTGTTTTTGAACTTACTTATAATTCTAACATTTGTGGAAGTATTACCAGCAACAGTGAATGTAGAGATTCTTTTTTAGGTTTCAGAATAGGAATTTTGGGAAAAACTGTGCAGATTAGATTAACTTGAGATCTGTAGGTTCATGATGGCCAAACAGGCCTTGTACATAGAACATGCCAAAGCATACAAAATTAAATACAGATTTAAAGTTCTGCATTATAATCAATAGTAAACATCTTATACATTCAAGGGCACTAAAACTTAACGCATGTATTAAACATTAAAAATTATATCATTGGATTTTACAGTGCTTACATCTTATATATAAAGGTGTCCGAATTTAATGTTAAAGTCTACATTATGAAAATATTAAATATGTACATAAAAATTTGTCAATGTAGTTTTGAAATTGTTAGTTGTTACTCTCAAACTACATATACAATTAAACATTTCAACTTACAGTACTAAAATATGCATGCAATAAACATTAATTTTCTAGTCCATTTAATGGCTACTAAACATAAAAGACTTCACTTGATGTTTAGTCTGCATCATATCACTTATTGTTTACATTTTTACTTATGCTTATGGAATGTCAAAATTTGATATTAAAATATTCATTTTTAGGTTAAAATGTGGGTACATTAACATATTAAAGGCACTTAATTTTTACATTAAAGGCGGTAAAAAGATGTGCCACTCTCGCTCATTACTCATAGCCCACGCCAATTCTGGAGAGAGTAGCAACAAGAATCTTGTGTATCGAGAACTAGTGCTCACGAGCGAGGCAGTTCCAGTATTCTTGTAACTACAGGTGATGTGACGTATGAACCATGGCATAAACTGGTTACTGGGCCTGGATTTTTTTTTTTTTAATTTTTTCCCCTTTAAATAAATTAGAGCATTTCAGAGTAATTTTATGTTTCAAGCCATTTGGGTGCTAAAATGTGAATCTTATTCAACCTAAAAAATCTAAATGGGACATTAAGAGCTAAAACTTGCTAAACTTCAAGTTATTTTTAACTTCAGTAGAAAATATCTCAATTTTTTTCTCAATCATTTGAATTACAATTTTTTTTAACAACTTAGTTCTATTTTGAGTACATGTGGGGTTAACCAGGGAAAGGATTTATCATGATTTTTATCTTGGTATAGAAATTGCGTGTATGAAGTATGCACCAATGACATCTTGTAATGTTGAAAGATCCTTTTCTGACTAGAGGAATATATAGGGTTACTATACATCTATACATCACTACTTACAGTTATACTACACACCCAGTGCAACCAAAACCTGCAATACTCATGGAACACACCTGGACTAACCTTACATCGACACGCACCACAATTACCACTAAGATCACAGGCTTTGGTACTCATTACATAATTCTGTTTACTAACTCTTGTATGGTAAAAGATCACAATACAAAAGAGAATGTTCACACATTACTATTTACCTACAACACTTCATACCACCACACTACTTTATTTCAACAAAGCACAAATATACTAAATATACTATAACGTGTGTAGAAATAAAGAAAAAGGAAATTTCTCATTATGTTACAGGTACTATGTTATAGGTTAAAAATTGTTGTGGCGTAAGTTGTTGACTAAAGAAGTGAGTAAACAAATGGTACACACCCTTAGAGCATTATATAAGGAGAGTAATTTTTTATATAAGATTGGAGGAAGGGGTTGTAACAAGAGAAATCCAACAAGAGAAATCCAACAAGAGAAAGGTATTAGACAGGATGTAAGTTAAGTCCAGTCCTATTTAATATATATGTATGTATTAAAGGAAATTGGGAGAAATAATAACTCTATGCCAATAATTAATAATATTCAGATTCCAGGATTACTGTTTGCAACTGATCTAGTTATAGGTGCAATTACAGTGAATGGCTTAAAACAATCCTTGCAAGCATTAAATAATTACTGTAAAGAATGGAGTTTAAAAGAGAACCAGGACAAGACACAGACTGTAATGTTCAAAAAAAAAAAAAAAAAGAGGGGAATTGAGCAAGTATGAAAGATGGAAGAATGAGAATAAAAAAGAGTACAGAGTAGTGAGAGAATGTATTTATCTAGGAGTTAAAATAGACATTGGTGGCAATTGGGAAAAACAAAAGGAATTTGCATTAGTAAAAGGAAAAGCAGCTTAACAGCTATTAAAAGTTGCAAATACAAAGTACCTAATATAAATATTAGATGGTTAGAAAAAGTGTGCAATAGGGTGATTGAGGCAAAAATGCTATATGGGATAGAAGTATGGGAATTAGAAGGAGGATGGGAAGTTCTAGATGAGGTGTATAGGAAATTTTACAAAGAAATGCTTGGGTTACCAAATGCAACCGTTAGGCAGGTAGCACAAATAGACGGTCTCAGAAATAACTTGGAAAGTAGTGGGTTAGGGGAAATGTGGAGAAGAAAAAATAATGTGAATAATTTCTGGAGTTTGGCAAGGAAAAATTTTTGGATATAGAAATACAAAGAATATTTAGTGAGATAGCTTAAAAAAGATATTCAGTTTTTGATATACCAAGACTCATGGGGAAGGAAAAAGATATAGATGTGACAAATAAAGAGGAGCGAGAAGGTATTGCACGAGTTAAAGCAGGAGTATGGAGGTTAAAAGGTTTAAGGAGGGGTATTCCACAAAACCAATGTCCCATATGTGGCGGAAATGAAGATATGGAACACATTTTATTTAAAGTAAAGGGACTGAAGTTTGGAGAAAAGAGTATATTAATTAGAAATAGTTTCAAATGGATAAAAATGTAGCGGTAGTTGAAATGTTTCAAAAAGACAGTAAGAAGATTGGACAAATCTTATACAGAATAAAAATAAATGGGTATGGATAGTAAATAAAGACAAATTGGTGTAATAAACTAGAATTAATAAAATATGAGTATGACCGGTAAAGGGCTGGACACCAGTCATATTCACCTGTATACAGCTTAGCATAAATAAATAAATAAATAAAAAAAAAAAGTGTTAAAACAATTTGTATTTGTATCTGTTGATATTCTCACAAAATGTCTGGGATGAAGCCAGAAGGTAATGTAATAAATGCCTTGCTACTTTCTGGCATACTAAACAGTTCCGATCATTCTGTAAATTGGCACATATGTCTATTTTTAAGTCCTGTACATGACAAAATTATTCACAAAATAACAGTACTGTTAGAAAAGTTAGAATCAGGAAAATTAAAATGTTTACAATCAATAAGAAATAATCAAGAGAGACTGGATATTAGGCAAAATGCTAAATTCATAAAAATGAAAGTTCAATTTGCAATTTTTGGAGCTGCTTTTTCATAGAGATATTCCTGCCTCTTTTTGCTAATAATACCTATAATTTTCTGTTTGCCTTTTATGGCTATTGGAATGCACACAATTTGCATCTCTTGAGCTAATGATATGTTGCATATATAAGTTACTGCAATGTCAGATGACTTCGTATACATGGGGAGGTTAAGGCAGCACTTGACATCTTGTATATTAATCTTACATAAAACTCTAAACTGATCCTCTGTTCCTCTTATTCTTCAGCAGAACTGTTTAGCTGACACATTGCTAACACTGGTGAGGCATGTGACAAACCACCTGTTGTAGAACTAGGTGATAATGTTACACATCAACCAACAGATTATGATAATACAACTTTTTGACTCAAAGATACTCAGAAATTTTTATTTCATTCAGTGAAAACCGATATTTTGTTCTAGAGATAAGACAACTCTGTTATTTGCTTCAACAAATCACTTCCTCTACCATGCCTAAATAAGGGCAACATTACAAGTAAAATTCAATGAAACAGTTCAGTAGGGGATGTTCTCAACTGATGGCTCACAGCTGTTTTGCAAACTATGTGAAACATCAGTGATCTGTGCAAAAAGGCATTACATTCTGTAGCATGTCAAACTGCAAAACATAAATAATCTGCATTTTGTAAAATAGCAAATAAAAGTGAATTAAAAGCAACTCTGATCTCCTGTATCTCTGAATGGCAATTATAGTTTAGAGTGGACTCTGCAAGGCAGTTATTACAGCATTCCTTTGCAGAAATATACAAAACAGGAAATCTCAAGAGGGTCCTGCAAGAAGAAAATTCACTGTTGAAGTTTGTCAACTCCCCACCAAAGGAGAAGTCGACCACTACCTGCATCTGGTAGTCATATACAGCTGTTTTAGGACAAATCCTATGATACAGTTCTGCTGTGTAAGTAACTAGTTTGATGAAGCCTTATGTAAAACAACACATAATACATTACTATTAACTGAGCTTACAGTATATCACTTCCAAATCATTATTACTCTTAACATACATATATTGGCATATGAACAGTTACAAAAAACTTTTAGTCCAAGGTACAATGTTCAACTCTGCACTGAATATATTTATGGTCTGAAGCAGTAACACATGACTATGATCTTTTGTTCACTCCTGACACAGCAGCTTATATGAAGAAAGCTGGCAACATACTCAAAATTTTGTTCACCAAAATGTTGCATATCACATGCCTCAACCATGCACTGCATCAAGTATGTGATGAAATTGTTTGTTTTTCCAGAAATAGACATTTTGATTTCCAATGTCAAAGAACTGTTTATTAAATCCCTATCTAGAATGATTGTTCAAAGAATTGCCCCTAAATTAGTCTACATCCACAGCCAGTATTAACTATATGGTGAATATGGATAACTGCAGCATTAGGGAACAAATTTAACAAGACTATTAGTTTATTTGACAATGAGTCTGGTTGAGAATGAAGGAAACTAGTCCTTCGAAACATGTTCAGGCAAAAATCCCAAGTGCTGTTTAGTGTAATTAATCGGCTCATCAAATAAATGATTAATCCATAAAAAGAAAAGTGAAGACTGTTAGTGTTTAACAGCCTATATGAAGACTCAGCATGAATATGCATTGTAAAGCATAAAGGGGACCACGCGAAACGACTTGGCTTTCATAGCAGATCCCTATTCTATCCTGCAGATGCCATTAATTGTCTTGAGAAATCACTGGTATATTTATGTTGCAGACATTATTGTGGAGAAAATTCAAATTGTTCCAGGTGATGCAGGTCAACCTGCAAGAGAAAAATGGTAGCAGATTCTTTGAGCTGATAGAAAATTTCAGCAATTTTAAGACATAGAAGTGGTTTTAAGGGATGAAAACAGTGTTTAAAAAAGACACACAAATACACTCACACATGGACGTTTTTCTAAAAATCTTTTGGATTCAGAGGGTCTCAAAACATGTATTTCTGGTGAAATGAAGAGTTGGCATATAAACAGTTCATGAAAAACTGAATAAGAATATTGATCACACAATAACGAATGTAAAACAATTTTAGGGCAAAATAAAAAAGATATGTATAAGAGGCAAGTAATATAAGAGAGACAACTTTACTGTGGTGCAGAAAAGCCCAGTACACAATAATACAAGAATGAGAACAGGAATGCATATCAATAGCAAAGCTGTTGATTCTGCACAATGAGATGTTTTTAACCTGCTTCCAATTTAGCCAACATAATGCAGATTAGCCAATGTCAATGGAGGCATGCAGAGACAGTAGGTGATATGAATAAATATGAAATGCATCTCATAGAAACGGCTCACTAGTTAGGTGAGAGATTCAAGTCATTGGCGAGATGGAGCTCATATGTAGAGGAATAAAACATATTTATCTCTAATGCAATGCATCTCCTAGGTTTCAGATGTAACTAAATGTCCTGGGTATAGTTAGTCTGATTTGAGTCGACATGATAATATGACATCAAAATACTGGAATGCAAGAGAGCAAATGGCTTCACTGCCAACTGCTCAGCATTAGATGCCAACCAACCATAGTTAGTCTGATATCTATCAGTTGATATTATGGCAAACAATGCCTGACAAGTGAAGGATTTTAAAATTTCCCTCCATCTTCCAAATTTTTCTTATTTAGTTTACTTCAAAACCTTGGCAATGGAGGAAGAAAGTACAACATTTCAGATGTACTTCATTGATATGATATGAGAACCTCCTGAAATAGTTTTCTAAGCCTCAGCTTCCAGGAGTGTAGGAAGAAAACTACTGCAATGGGTTGCATATATGACAAACATGACTTATTAAATGTTAACAAAGGTCCAAATATCGAAAAAGATAATAAATATGAGAAGCTGTAAGAGCTGTGTTCCAAAAATGTTAAAATTGTTTTAATGTTAATATTTAAATTGTATGTTGCAAATTAATAATGCATGGCAAATTAAATTTAGGAGAGTAAAGTCTTATACAATGGGGATGAAATTTAATTTATTTCTGCACATAACCGATTATAACCGACTACTAGAATTCCATTTTATAAATCATCTAGAGTTTTTTTTTTTTTTTTAATTCATAACATTATAAGCATTAATCAAAGGAATTACTTTGTTGTTGGTAGTACTCAGGCAGTAAACTCTGCACAATATATTTTTTTATACTTAGGATGCTCATCATTGGTAGAGCACCCTTCAGAATATTCTGTGTGTATTTTCATAATTATGCTACATGCCAACTCCTCTTTAACAAAACCTGTAGCAAATGTGAAACAACAAATTTCATCATTGGTAAAGTTATATTAACACCCAAACATATATGATGATAAAAATTGCCCAATAGTTGGCATAACTATGTGAATATTACCAGATTGTAAGCAGCTATGATATGTAAGTCATCATTAAGATGTTCTCTTAAGTTATGAGACATACCCGATAAAAAAGAGGAATTAGTTGGAGGACTGAATATCATACTGACATGTTGTCACAGTAGCTTAATGGTTAAAGCAATCATGAGAACAGGAGAAGCATGTTTAAATCCTAACTGTGCCATTGAATTTTTCAATTGGTTCCAACTGTAAAGCACATCCCCTTGGTAGGATGTTTAACAACATTACCAATATATTATTTGTTTATCTTACAAAAACGCTAAACTAGGATTTTCAATAAAGCACCTCCACTCCAATCACCCTTCACCGAACAGTTTTCATAATGTTTTTCTCAAAAATGGCTAAAAATTTTTATTAAAATGTCACACATTTAAGATATTTACATGACAAATAAAATATGCATATATAATGAACCTTCTTGAAATGCCTGTGAAGTTCACTTCATTCAGAAAGAATTTTGAATTATCTTGTATAAATGGTATGTGTTAAGTGATGGTTGAAAACATACCACACAAAAATACACACATTTATTCCAATCTTTCTTGTGACCTAAGTCAATTCCAAGATATCCATTATTACTGGTTAAAATTGATGATTATGTTTATCATTATTTTAAAGCTCTCATGATTTTCAATTGTTTAGTTGATTGCATGGAAGGAGTGTGGAATTTTAAGACCAGCATATAATGTCCAGCTCTTAAACATTTTACTATCACTATTCCCTTTGTATCTATAGTAAAATGCATAATGTAGCTATTTATGCATGATTCTCATTAAAATGTAGTAGTTAGAAAAACTAACTTTCACAATAATAATCTGTATACAACTAATTAATGATAGAGGGTAGAGAAAGTCATGAAATGTAACATGTTAGATATTTTTCTTGTGATCATGCAAAACAACTAGAATTTCTAAGCTATCAAACAGTAAATCAACTCTTAAAAGATTTGTTTAAATTACACCACATTCTCCCAATCCCTTTTTGTCTACAAGAAGTTATAGAATAAAACCATTTCTTCAAATTATTATTACATCTAGGGCCCGGATTCTTATGAAATGTCAAGTTTTAATTATTTAATCATATTCATTATTGTGTACATTAATCTTTACCATGAGTCCCGGATTATGAAAATGCATATTTATTAGGTTAATTTTACTCACTTTATACAACTTTCCATTTTTGGCAATTTTCTTTTCCTCCAATTTGACATCAGCATTTTATTTTCTTGCCATTTGCTTCTTAATTTAGTTATTTTCTCGAGTTATATTGAATATATAAAGATTTTTATATTATTGGACAAGTATAACTTTTCAAAAGCTGAAATTTTATTAGTGTTATTAAAATGAAGGTCAAAAAATAAGCTTTTTGTAATTCAGTTGAACCTAATTTATACATAACCCAGTTGTAAGTAATTCGCAATTATACGTAAATTTTCATAGGTCCCAGCAAAATGTAATTTAGAACCTGTTAACAGAACCTTACTTATACATAATGCATTTATACGTAATTCACCGTTATACATATTAAATTTCAGTGAAATACAACTGAGTTTTACATAATTATAATGAGCAAACGAAATACACTATCTTAAAAGAAACTTGAGGGTATTTTCCTTATCTCTGTTGACAAAGATGCAATCTAGTGGGCGGCTTTCGGCCGCAGTAGACAATAATATGTTTGCTGGTAGAGCATGACAATGCAGCAACAAACGAGAAGCAATAAATAATGGTTTGTCTTTCAGTTCTCAGTTGCTTTTAATCAGCCATGGAGAAGAGAAAAAGGAAATATATATATACTAGATCAGAAAGTAAAATTCATACAAGAGGTGGAGCTTAAGCCACACAAAACCAAAACCGAAATTGCTTCAGACTTACGAATTGCTTACTCCATGCTATGTTCAGTCATCAGTAACAAAAATGTTATTTTGGACGAGTTTTTAAAATTGGGTGCCAAATCAACAAAACATAGCCGTCAGCAGGAAGGCAGTTATGCAGGCCAAGGAATTTATTTTGGCTGCCTGGAAGCAGGTGTCATCCTCCACAATCAAATACTGCTTCACTAAATCTGGTGTCTTACAAGATGATGGTGACGATATTGGTAGTGATGAGCCTATAAATGAGCTAGCTCTACTGGAGGGTGCAAAGTTTGATACCTTTGTGCATTTTGATGACAATCTAGCTGTATGTGAGGAACTACAGAATGAGGAGGTTATTGCCAATGTGTGTCAAAAACATGGTGGTGATCAAGTAAGTGGACCAGCTTCAAGCAACACTGACAGTAATGCGGGTGACGACTCAAATCTTGAAATACCTAAGGTGAGTGAAGTGCTAAGTGCAATAAATGTGTGTAGGCATTTCATCAGTGCTAAAAGTGGTACGAAAAAGCTCTAAGTTCATTAATAAGTTTACAAAATGAGATTTATGCACTGAGTGCAAGAAAAGTGAACCAAGCTAAATT
The DNA here is from genome assembly GCA_030762935.1 of Hymenopus coronatus. NCBI lineage: Eukaryota > Metazoa > Arthropoda > Insecta > Mantodea > Hymenopodidae > Hymenopus > Hymenopus coronatus. The sequence goes on from CM060900.1 coordinate 150,779,008, forward strand.
AACTGATTTCTTTAAAGCAGGACCAAGTTCATGTTTTCTTCATACTATCTTTGTTGTTTGTAAAATTTTGCACATGTAGACCCATTGTATTGCCTTCTTTTTTTTTCTTTTAATATGTATGATGCATTATCAAAATCTCAGTAATTCTGGGTTACAAGTAATCTTCCCTCGTTCCCTTGTTATGTGCATAAATCTGGTTCAACTATATTAGTTTATTGAAGAATGGGCAGAGAACATTGTGTGAATGAACACTTCAGGTTTTTATTATTCTAGGCGCTTTAAAAGTAAGTATACAATTAAAAGTCCCATGTACATGTGCTAAATATATTAAATTTATGAAAATATGATATATGACAATGGAAATAAGTAAATACAGTTAGCTGATAATGGCATTGGTACAATGGAAGAAAAGGAGTGCATGCTCTTCCAGAGAAGAAATATTCCTGTAGAGTAACATATTAATTAAGTTTAGGGCTTATAAAAATAAATTACAGTGCAACCAACGGATGGAACTTCCACATAAAGAGTATTTGAAAAACAAAATGGGTTAACCATTCCACATTTCCTTTCCTGAATTGATATGGGGTACTTTTAACCATATTCAAGAGAATCTCTCCATACTTTATAAATGTTTCTTCTGCATCAGAGAATTATTATAAACATAGGTATCATGCTTTCAACCTGCTCTCCATTACCTTGAGTTACCTACAGGACAATCTCAAGTAACACAGAGATGCATCACATATTGAGATGAAACTATGGTTTATTCATATACAATACAACATGCATCTCCTTAATGGATTTGCTCTATGATACATCTCAAAAGGCAGATAACATCACCGAGACTAAGGGTCTTTTTAATCTATAAGCAAGATGCATCGAGATTTGAGAGACAAATGATGCAACTTAGTTTATTTTTATCACCCAACATTTTCAAATGTTCTAGCAAAAGTATTTTACAATGCATCATTCCTCTATTAATGATATATACACTAATATGACTAAGTTATGTTCTGTTATTTTTGTTGCCCTTGTAGTTTTTTGAAACAGTAAGACCAGTTTTGGTTTGTGTTTAAATGAACTCCAACTGACAATTTCACTAGAAGAATACAATAAATCTGAGTCAGGATACTTATTTGCTAGAATTCCTACAAGGTTGATTTGCCCAGCTTGCCATAGACAGCATTTTTGAGATATGCCTTTCTTGAATAATTTTGACAGAGAAGAGCAGGCTGCACCATGGCCGAGTGGTTAGACCACTCGCCTCTCGCCTAGATGGCCAGGGTTCAATCCCAAGCGGCCACATGTGAGATTTGTGGTGGACAAAGTGGCGCTGGGGCGGGTTTTCTCCAGGTACTCCAGTTTCCCCCGCCATCGCATTCCACCAGGGCTCCATAACCATTCATGAATCATCAGTCACCACCTGCGGTGCCATAAGTAGTTAAAGCAGGCATTAAACACTATATATAAAAAAAAAAAAAAAAAAAAGAAGAGAAGAGCATAATATGCAGAATACGTATTTAGTGTACCTTTCCTGAAATGGAAGCAGACAAACTTAAAATTTGGCCAGGGACAGGGCCTACTAAAGCTTTCCTTTAAGTGCAGTCACATTATAATACATATGTTTTAACTTCTTTGTTCTCGTTCTGGTTTCTGTTCCCAGTTATTGTGAACCATCCCTATCTTATGCACCTATGTTTTGCTAGTTCCACCAAACTTTCCTGCTTCTGTGACACAACTGGATGTATAATGGAACCCGAGAAATAAAATGCCTCTTGAACCTCTTTTATGCTTTTCATTCCTTTGTTCTTTTATGTATTTAACAATTATTCTGGAGCAAAGCATTTTTCCACAGGTTCAAACTGATGTAATGCAACACAAAATTTTCTAAAGAAAAACAAAATCTTTCAGTAATCCCGTTGCTAATTTGTTATAAGATAATTAGAAACTGGTGCTGTATATATTTTGTAATGTGTAAAATCCAGGTCCTATAAGAGTAAACTTTATTATAATGGTGTAAAAAAACAGCCATTTTTAACCCCCTCTTCTCCAGTCCATTATCCGAGCACTCCATCTTAAATTTCACTTCCCTTAGTGATCCTGGTATAATTACAGAGGCATATAACCTGATCTAATGCAGCACAGCTTCCTCATATGAAAATGATAAATAGTTCATTACAAGGTTTCCTTAAGTATAATATTAACAAGATTGCCATTTTAGACATCCCTGGATGTGCCAAGTATGTTAATACCTTCAAAATTACAGTACTAGTTATTCAACCAAAAAGTTTCCAAAAAATAATTGTAATGGTGGAAGTGGTACAGAATTACGTGGATGGGATGGATGGATGGATTTACTTCATCTTTTCAGTTACAAACTTCATATATATATATATAAATTTCTTTCCTGGAGTTACTGAATTTGGTATCATATACAGTCAACATCCTGGTTATTTATGTTTATGTATCCTTCCCTCTAGTTATACATTTTTATACCCTATTAACTTAATCTATTTATTTCTTTTATAGGTACAACCTCATAAGTTTTATTATTAAGATCCTCTCTTTGTTTGGTGATTTTCCTCCCCTATTTCTCTCTTACCTTCCTTGTATAATTACCTAGTTGTTTCATAAATTCTTTCTTGTTTCCAAAAAGTTTTCAGTACACTATTTCTGTCTGCAACTTTTCCCAGTTTTTATTCCATATTTTTTTCGCTCCCTATTTTTGTTTCTGTGCATTCAATTATACAGTGTAAAATATTATCTACATTGCCATATTGTGGGCATAAATATTTATCTATTTTTAGACCTTTTAATAACATTGTTCCTGTGTTTGCCCATGCTAGGCCCTCTCTATCCACTTTTCCACAGACATCAATGTATTTTTCTCTTCCTCATTCTTGCTTAACATTCCTGCTCTTATCCCTTAAGCTATCTAATATTTCTTGTTTATCTATATCATCTATCCTCACTTTCACTTTATTTTACAACTTTTGTCCCCCTATTGTATGTTGATTGTCTAGCTCGCCCAATCCAACTTCCCTTACAATTTCCTTCAACTGACATAACCAATTCCTTTGCTGATACTTGTGTCATGTAACAGACTTTAAGAATATTTCCTTCCTCTAGTGCTTGGATCCTGCTACAGTATTTCACTACCCATTTAACTACTACCCCCTTCCTCACAGTTTTCCCCAATTCAACTAATGCTGCTCCATATGGAGCTATTCTTAGTAATCCCAATCAGAATTACCTATATAAAGCTTCTATTTATTTTTGAGAACATCATTTCAAGGATACTGCAAGGAAGACACTATCCATTAATATTACCATCAGGTTACTACTGCTTTACTTTATAATGAATATGAATAAACTCCACAAATGTGTTACCTTTTCTGTTGCTCTCTCTGGTCTGCTTTCTTTGCTCGCATTCTGTAGATACAAAACATAATTGCTTTACTCACAATTCATACTTTTATGATAATGATAACTGTTTCATTATAAAATATTTTTCTTACCTTTCTCTTGAAATAAGCAGTCAAGGTTCTTTCAGGGCCATAACGCTTTTCTATTGCCTCATCTAACAATGCTCTTAGTTGTTGCTCTGACTCCTCTGAATCAGAATTCATCAGCTTAAGCGCACGGCGCAATTTGGGATCTAGATCCATGTTCTGCAATGGAAAAATTGCAACCTTCATTTACACAGCAACAATGTACATGTGTACCAAATATTGGAAAATGTTTTAAGTTGATCTTGTCAATATTGAAATAATGTGTATTTCTTGCAAGATGATTTATGTACATGAAAATAAATAGCTTTTTATAGGGAATGTGGATAGGTTTGGAAAGTAAAGCTGGATTTTTTTTTCTCTAACATTTACTTTCATATTCTTTTTATCTTCTTTATTACGCCCCCTTATTACCCCTACCTTACCACATTTCACCATCTTTATATCTACCAATCTTATCTTCATAAGCATGACAAACCAATTTCTGATAGGCAGAACATGTTTTAAGATCACTTTTTGCAAAATGTAATTCTAGTATGAATAGGAAGATATTACTTAAACTTACATCCCAGCAAAACAGCATAGGAATTCCCTTTCTGCAGCAGCATAGTAAAGCAATGCCATATTTAATCTTAAGAAACAAACTATCTGTTACCAACAAAGGAGCTTAAAATTACATATTTCCTGCAAATTTAACCAAAGCTGCAAAAGAGATAAAGAATAGAGTGCATCATTTCGTGCATATCTGTGCTTAAGGTAGTTCTATAATTTTTTGTGGCTGCAAGTGTATAAATCTGCTTAAAACATTTTCCTTGCATTCAAAATGGGCTACTTTAACATTACTTATAGTTAGTAATGATTAATTATTATCTAACTGTAGTTTGCTTATTTAAGCATCACATTTTCCATCATTAATTCTTGGGTACTTTTTCTAAAACAATAAATGGATAAAATATGAACATATTAGGTAAAACTGTTTAAATTTAAAAATTGTGACCTAAGACATTTTGCATTTCACCCACATGAGTAGACACATGTCTAGTTGCTGTTGGCTAGTTCTTTAACATTGAAGCCACAGACTGTTACATCTGCATATGTTTAAGACACCTGTAAAGGTCTGCACATATGATTGCTGCTGGAAGAGGTACAAAAGGAGAGAATAAACCCTGCAGAGCGTTTAGTTTCAACTGAGAATGCATAGCATGCAGCAGTTGAGTCAGTTTCGATGGGAAATTTGGAGAGTACAGTAGCAGCCACCACCACAGCCAGCATCAAAAGGAAATAACCCCAACAGAATTGCTGCAAAAGCATCAAAGAAAGACCTTATTTGAAAATGGATTTTCATTTGTAATCAGTTGAAGGAAATAGAATTGTTTGCTGGAGTAACAAGAGTTTTTTTTTTTTATCAGTGACATGTTGCTCAAATGATCTCAAGAGTCCATGGAGTTTAAAGTTACTCAAAATTCGTCCTCTCAGGATGAGGTAAAACCCTGAAAAAAAAAAAAAAAAAAAACTTATCTGGGCAACTCACCCTAAGCGAGAGAGTTTTTGTTACACTGGTATCAGGAGTGGGAATTAACATCATGATAGAGATGATGAAAACTTTACTCAGAGAAATAAAGAACATAAAAACCAGAATGGGCGAAATGAACATGAAATCAGGAGAGGAGAAAATGACAAATGAAATAACCACAAACTGCATGATGAAGATCGATTTCAGCATGGACAAGCTGAAACAGGAAACAAAATCTGAAATGGAGAAAATGGAGACTTGAGATACAGAACAAAATCAAGGAACCACTGGTCGACATTAAAAAGGGTATGGAACAACTTGGGGAAAAGATGGAAGAGTTTACTAGTATGGTGAAAGATATGACGAATGCCTGGAGGATGTAGGGAAATGACTTGATGCACTAGAGGGAAGGGACAATAGGAGTGCCAAAGAACTGAACTCCATAATGGAAAAGATGCTGGATGGAAGACTTGAAGTTCAAGATGAAAGGATGCAAAACCACATCCTCACAAGTCAAGCCACCCAAATTTGATGGAACATTTGCTTTCAAAGTCTTCCACCAACAGTTCTCTGCCATCACCCCAACAACCGATGGTTGTCAGAAGAAAAAGCTGCACAGCTAATAGCAAGCCTCCATGGACAAGCAGCAGAAGTAATGAATGATATTCTGACATCTGCAATGTCTGAAGACATCTGAGAGACCCTCAAGAACAACTTCAGGAACCATCACCTGGCTGCAACCGACCACAGTCAGCTTAAATCGAAGCTGCAATTGCCAAAGGATATGACGCAGGAGTTCACCCTGACGATTGAACAGCTGGTGAACTTACCACTTAGTTACGTATCTACGTGTCCCATGAAGCTGCCTACACTGAACATCAGGAGGAAACGCATGGTGAGGGGCACATCCTCACCACCCCCTCAAGTGATGCTTTGGGTCTTGGGCAGAAGAGTAGATGACAGCCTCATTGCAAATGGTTGGGTACAAGGAAAGCTGTGCCAGATACATCCATGACTAATTGACCTATCTGGGAACCACCAATCATGTTCCATTGGGAGAACATGTAGAGGTACAGAGCTTGCTGGTAAACATGAGATATCAGAACTTGGTGCTCCCCTGTAGTCTTGGTGAAGAGGAATGGTGAGCTATGCTTCTGCATGGACTATAGGAAGCTGAAGGCCATCACTAGAAAGGACTATTTCCCTTTAACCTGGATTGACAACACCCTGGATATACTTGCTGGTGCCCAGTGGTTCTTGACTTTGGACTGAAATCAAGATACTGGCAAGTGGTCCTAGGTCCCACAGATAAGGAGATTGCGTTCTTGACTGGCCAAGGGCTTTGGCAATTTACATTTATGCTCTTTGACCTCTACAATGTGCTAGCCACCTTATGCTGCCTCAAGAATCAGTGAAGAGAGGACTAACTGACAACGCTGCCCGTTATATCTTGATGACATTATTATAGGCCATAGCTTCAAAGACCATCTCAAGAGCCTGACCGAGATGCTACAAAGCTGCAGGCAACTAACCTGAAGTTGAATGCAAAGAAGTGCCAACTCTTCTGCAAGGAGGTGAACTATTTGGATCACATAGTCTCACTCTCTGGTATGGCCACAGACTCGAGAAGGCTCAAGCAGCGAGAGATTGGCTTCACCCAAAAGACATAAGAGAGCTGCAAATTACCCTGTGCATATGCCGCTACTGCTGCTGGTTTGTCAGAAGTTTCTCAGTAAGGTATCTGAAGGAAGTACATGCAGGGACTTCAAAAGGACATTTGAGACCCAACCAAACCAATCACAAGCTCAGACAATAGTACCACTGGCTGAAACTACGGGCAGATGCTGGGAGGTAGTGCCGCCAATGTCATAAGTCCAACCTGGTGAGAAACACTGGATAGACTTGCAGTGCACAAGAGGTACAAAGCTCTCCACCCACAGTCAAATGCATGGTTGAGCAGTACATCAAGACCCTAGAAGAACATTTGAGGAAGGTTGTGGCCAATCACCAGAGAGATTGGGATAAGAGATTGCCTCTTTTTTGCTGATCTTACTGCTATTTAACCAATGATACTACCAGATTGACTACAGCCAGTTAGGCCTTTGGCAGCTAGCTGCATTTCCCAGGTGACTTGATGTTTAGGAATTATCCTGGGATAGAACAGCCAGCCGTTGACTACATGCATGAGATGGCACATCAACATATCCAGATAGTGAGCAACTGAACAAAAACCCATCACAACCAGCAGGCCAAAAACTGAGATTCCCAGTAGGGTGATTTGGTGGGGCTGTATCACCCTACCCAGACTAAGGGATGCTGCACAAGGTTCGATAACCATGGCAAGGACCATTCTTGTGGTGAAGAGGATAAATGTCTATCACATCCAGAGGCTGCCCCAAGGGAAGAGGCTGGCAGTACTCCCGTATTGTCTAGCTCATTACAATAAGGAAGCAGAGTGACTATGCCTTGTAGCTCACTGCACGTGTGAGCCAACTTGCTTCGGAAGTCATAGCTGATTGTTGCCATGCATTCCTACACCTGTATGAAAGGACACATGTACCATTGGCAAGTTCGAAAGCCTTATTGAACGTAAAGTACTGGTTTGTCATCCACACTTACATTGGGATGTCATTAAACTATGGTTACTTTGTAGATGTATTAAGAATTAGTGAAGCAAAAACATTCTATTATATTTTCAACTTAATGTATGGCATGATTTTTTGTGGAAACACTTTAGTACCCATAATGATTTCTTTCTTAATATTTCCTAAAACTATTAGGCAAGAAAGTTTTTAAATAATTTTCTGCAATTTGAAGTTTAACCATTTAATCTACACCAAATTATGTTCGTGGCTTCCAAATTATATATATATATATATATATCATGATCACTAACAACTATATACATAAATACAACACAATCCAGCTGTATAGCATCAGTGGACAGACATTGGACCCAGGAGATGTGCTTATGTGTGGAACTGCAACACTAGCATTGTGATGGCAGTGGATTGAAATTATATTTTCCCGACAAACCTCATACTAAGGATAAAACATCTAACTATATTGGAATGAATATATATACATCTCCTTAGTCCATCGTCTGTCCACTGACACTATATAGCTGGATTGTGTTGTGTTTATGTTTATAGTTGTTAGTGATCATTCAGAATGTTTGACAATTTCTAATCCCACCAACTGTGAAAGGTGTTCCATAATATGGCTTTTGAATACAAACAATGTTAAGCCGGCTGAAATTCATTGCTAGCTTGTAGAGATTTACAGTGAAAACATAATAATAGATGGAATGCTAAGAAAGTGGGTTATGTAATTCAATGATGGATGATACAATGTTCATGAGGAAGCAGAGTGAGCAGGGCCTTCTGTTTTCACTGTTGGTTTCGTTGAACAAGTGAATGAAGCAATTTGTGAAAACAGATGGTTCACAATAAGAATGATTTACGTTGTGTTTCCATAAATTTTAAAAATTCCTTTGCATGAAATTGTAGCAAAGCATTTCAATTATCACAACCTGTGTTCCTATTGGGTTTCGAAGGTGCTTATGGATGTACACAAAACGAAGTAACTGGACAGTGCTTTGACATTTCTTACCAGATATAGTGATGAAACAATGCTGCCAGCATGAAAAATTATGTGCACTATGCTCTGAGACAGACAAGAGTATTCTGCTTTAGTTCCTTCCCAGAGATGTTACCATCAGTGCGGTAAAATACTGTGAAACATTACAAAATCTTTGGCACACAATTCAGAACAAAAGGCATGGAATCTTCAGTCAAGGCATTGTGTTGCTTCATGACAATGCACATCCCCATGCTGCTGGTGCCACAGAAAAGCCTTATTCAACAATTTGGTTTGGCAGCAATTCAATCGCCTGCCATACAGCCCCAACTTCGCATCTTCTGACTACCAACTGTTCTTGAACCTGAAGTGTGAGTTTAGAAGAAGGTGCTTTGACAATGATTACAATGCAAAGTTCTCAGCAGTGACATCCTCACTGGCAGCAGCTTTCCTTGAATGCAATCATACAAAATTTGATTCCCTGCTATGAAAAATACCTGAACAATGGTGGCAATTATGTCAAAAAATTGGCTAAGGAATGCTCTTTCATGTACAAATAATGTTGTGAATAATATTTTATTCCTAAACAATTACTTTCTAGACATACCATATACAAACGTTTTGTTATTACCTGTTTTCAACCATTTTAAAAGGATATATTTTTGATAACAGATCAAAGGTAGATTATCCCTTTTGCAAGTGTGCATTATTAATGTCTTTTAAGACTAAAGAAATTGGCAAATAAAAAGCATGAAGTCATTTTTAGGCATTGTTAAAAGCATACTGTAAGTCTTTAATTACTTCAAAATGAATTACAAAACAAAGTATTTATTCCATTGCATTCCCAACGTTTCTGCAGTACAATTTTCTCTTGTCACTTCAATGCAACTGCTGAATGCTGTAAACTCCAATTGAAAACAGGAATTACCACTCTCTACTTTTTATATCTGCCAACGACGTCAACATAAGCTTTGAAAAAACACAAACATTGTGGCAATTTCCATTCCACCCAGGTGTTGCATTTCAAAGCTCTTCCCATGTTAATTTCTCGAGCACCTCTGACAATAGGTACAGCTAATTAAAAGAAACTGAACCAACACATGCAATAAAGCCATATGTTTGAAAGCAACCCATTTACACACATATGGAAATTATGGACTGACAAAGCACAGTCTGTCTACTCCCTGTTCCACTTCTCTCAGGAGTGGCCCCAAGACAAAGGCTGCCAGCTGTTCCCTCCTCAGCCCTGCATTATCCCATCCAGCTACAGGCAGAGCTGAAATCACACAAACAATTGTGGACGGGGTCTTCTGGATATGATATCTGCATTTTAGTGAATCCTTCCTTTCCAATGTTCTGATGTTAGGTTGCACTTATGGAGCCTCTGGACCAAATGAGCTGTCTGGCCCTCCAGAATCTGGAACCTAAACAGCCAGGTGAGGGTGGGGTGGTCAGTCCTCAGACAGAATGGCTGACTTACAGGTTGTGGAAGTGCTCCAGTGACTTTACTACTGCCAAGAGCTCTTGTCGGGTAATGCATTAGTTCTTTTCTGCCTTGGAGAGTGCCTTGCTATAGTTGTTTGTAACCTGCTCCTGGCCATCCTGGACCTGCAAGAGAATGCCTCCAATGGAGGTGTCCTGGTGTTGGTTTCCATTATAAAGTCACCACCAGGTTGTGAAAAATCTAAAATAGGATCACTGCAGAATGCTAACTTAAGCACCTGGACATTCTTTCTACCTATTCTAATCACATGTTTGACAAGTGCTTTTCTGTCAGACAAGCAAGGCGCTTCACAATTTTGGAGAAATCTTCGACAAGCTAGTGATAGTAGCTCCATCAGTCCAGGAAACTTCACAGCTATTATTTGCCATTTGTGCAAGGACAAACTCTCACTGAACAAGCCTTCTTTGGATCCATTGTCACCCAGATGGCCCAAATAGTTCACTTATTTGGAGAAGAGTTGGCACTTTTTCCCATTCAGCTTCAGTTAGCTGCCTGCAATCTTTACAGTATCCGGACCAAGTTCTCAAGATGGTCCTCAAAGTTGTTTCCCATGAAGATTATGTCATCCAAAGAGAGCAGGCAGGTGTTGAAGTCAACCCTCACATCATTGATTACATGAGGCACTGGAAGGTGGCTGGTGCGATGCAGAGGCCAAAGGGCATAACTGTAATTTCCTTAACCCTTGGCCAATCAAGAATGTGGTTTTCTTCTTTTCTTTGGGATCTCGGTCCACTCGCCAGTATCCCTATTTCAAGTCCAAAGTCGAGAAACACTAGGCAACAGCAAGTATGTATGGGGTGTCACCAAACTGGAGTAAGGTAGTCTTTTCTGGTGATGGCATTCAGCTTTCTGTAGTTCACACAGAAGTGTATCTCACCATTCTACTTCTTCACCAAGACTAAAGGGAAGCACTAAGAGAGGTTGGACTCTTAAATGATTCCCCTAGATCTCAAGTTCTCCAGCATGTCCCATATCTTTGCCTGTTTCTTCAGAGGAAAATGTTTGGCGGTTGCCAAATAGGATGGGCATCTCTGGTGCTGTTATGGAGTATTCAGTGAGTGCAACCACATTCACCATTCTCGTCGCTGAAGACACAAATTAGTATTGGCTAAGTAGATGTCAAACCCTTCAGTTGTGAAGTGGTCAGTTGGATGACCACCCTCTGCAGCAAGTCTTTCAGTTGGAGCCCCAGATATTGCGATGGTATTGACTAGCCCAATCTGGCACACAGTGATAAACCCTTAGCTGGCTCACACTTTCCTATCTACATCTCGGCTTGGATGTCCTGATTGATGTCCATTGGCTTCAGCAGCCTCATGTGTGCTTCTTGCCAACAAGGCAACAATGCCCAGGCAATGCATAATCCATTCAGTAATATCTGCCAGTCCAATACCAGGCTCTTAGACCATTTGCCCCGCAGATGTGCCTTCACCAACTTGCTTCTTGCTTGCACAACTATATCATCCCTCAGGATCACCCTGTAGATCTGCAAATGCACATGGAGGCTCCATTGCAACAAGTCTCATCTGAGTTGCAAAATCTTTCAGCTGATAACCATCATCTCATGGCATCTGAAGGGATTGAGCCTCAATATCACACCCTCAGCAACCCTTGAGACAAGAAGCCAAAGATTAAAGTGTTCCTTCCCAGGGTCAACTCCAGTAGGACCTCCTACTCCACAGATAAAATGTTGCCCAATGCTGTCACTTGTTGGTAGGGTCAACTGGGTGTTCTTGCTGACAAGCCCTTGCCACATCAGGTCTGACTACAGTCACAGCTGCACCTGTGTACTGTCATTCATACCTCAAGAATTGTCCTGTAGCCACTGTGCAAAAGGCACCATCATATCCCAGCATCATGCACTCTGTCGACAAAGGAGTAGACATTTTCCTGGGACACGTAAACCAGACCATAGGTTTACCAGGACCTTGCTCACTAGCTGTTCAATCACAAGAGAAAAATCCTAAATGATCTCCCCTGGCTGTTGCAGCCTTGATTTAAGCTGACTGTAATAGACTGCGTCCGGGTAATGGTTCCCGAAGGCCTCCCAAATGTTTCCAGACATCACCATTAGGATTGCATTTAAGTATTTCTGCCACCCATCTTGGAGTCTTGCTTTCAGTTGTGCAGCTTTCTCCTCTGCAGACCACTGGTGGTGATGGTGATGAACTGATGATGGAAGACTTCGAAGGTGGGTGTTCCATCAAATTTGGGTGGCTTGATGTGAACAGATGTCTCACATCTTGTCCTCTCGACCCTTAAATTTTTCAGCTTTCCATCAGCATGTTCAGTTCTTTGGCATTTCCATCAACTGTTCCTTCCAGGGCATTAAGTTGTTCCTAGATGTCTTCCAGGCATTGGTAAGTCTTCCACCACTCCACCAAGCTCTTCCACTTTTACACCAAGTTCGTCTATGTCCTTCATGCAGGTCAGTTGATCATCAATTGTATTTGACATCTCAGTCATCTTCTCCATTGCAATTCATAGTCATTTTTAATCTTCTTCATTCTGGATTCCATTTGTCTTCACTTGTGCCTACATCTTCTCCATTCCTGATTCCTTTTTATCTTCCATTTTCTCCATCCCAAGTCTCAATTCCTCCACACAGGATTCCATTTTTGTGTCTATTTTTCCCATTACTAATTTCATGTTCTGGATTTCTGCCAGTAAGGTTTGCAACATCTCCTCCATCTTGGCATTAAATCCTACTTCTTACTCCAGTGTAACAAAGGTCTTAGGTTTTTATTCAATTGCTTTCTTAAAACTTCAGCACTACAATTTTCTCTCATCGCTTTGACATACCACAATTCTTGACGTTTCAACGTAACTTTTTATACCTGTCAAAGATGTCAAAAGAAGTTTCTAGAAAAACCAAACATTCTTGCAATGTCACCTGCACACAGGCGTCGCATTCCAAGGCTTTAAGGTAGTGCCACTCCTATTCCCATGTTAATTTCTTTAACACCTGTGACAATGGACTTCTTAAAGGAAGCCAAATATGTGCAACAATGCCATATGTCTGGTAGCAAGCTGTTCACACATGCAGTGATTACAGGCTGACAAGACTCTGTCACAATACATTTACTACAGTTTTAGGTGGAACAATAACCACAACTGCAAGAATAACAATAAAATAAAAATAATAAAAATAATAATAATAACAACCATTTGAAAAGCTGTAAACATTTGCAAATATCTCTAGTTATTTTAAAAATGGAAAGTTTTCTCAATGTAATGGTTGAAAAAATACCAATGAATATTTCCATAAGTTTCAATGTGGTGAAATTGTACTTTAGAAGTTTGGAGCATATAATTATGTGAAGCAACTTAAATCAAAAAGTTAAGCATTGCATTTTAAGGCCATACATTTCAGTATTTAGACAGTTTCCAATTAGCAAACAAAGAATTTGGGAGACACATTCCTCAATCCTGCCTCATCTTCTCCTAACCTCCACTCCTGCCAGCAATTAATGTAAGGGCCTGTACTATGATCACCAAATAAAAGCAAGGTTTAATAATTCTAAAAGTTACATAAGAAATGCGTACTATGACTCCCATATATTCACAATCTGGGAGAGTATCTTCTAGATTAGCTAATTGAAAGAGTGAGCACCTCATAATGGGATCTGGTAGGTAGAGGCCAATAGAGACCAAACAACAGAGATGGCTGTATATCGATCTATAGATTTTAGGGTTATTTTTGTGCCAAATATTTGTTGTGGTTCAAAGAGCGAGATGTATCAGACCCCAGCCAAAAATTTTGAAGAGTGGGACAATGAATTTTTGAGTATTGGTTTTGAGTACTTAAACTTACTACGCTGCATCTGCTAGCTGCATTCATATCTGTAAGAAATGTGTAATAATTATGTAAATTATACCTAATAAACTATAATTGTGTGTTTATAGCTTAAATATGTTACCATTACTTTTATTTGATTTGTTTATACCTCTGTTTATGGTGTGCTGGCATATGTGTTGCGATTAAAGTGAGCCTTTGGCAATTCAAAACTTCAGATCTAATAAATACAAGAAAATAAACCCATTACACAACAAAACAGTATAAAGTGTTAATTCCGAATCCAAACAATCTATAATTTCCATCAATCTCTGCTGCAGGCAAAGTGAAGTTAAAAATTTTAAATTTTAGTGCAGCTAAAATTGTCAATGTTTCTATAAGTTGCTTTAGAGCTTAAGTGAAATATAAGTAGATATTAAAAACTAACATAAACTATACAACAGCTGTTGCAAAGTTATATAAATATCAAGATTTTTGAAGTAGAGATTACAATTTCTTTGAAATTCTAATCTTTTTTACAGCTTAAGTTGTTATATAATCTCTGCAAGCTTTTTATAGCTAAAGTGAAGTTATATGCATTATACTATGTTACAAATGTCAGTAATCTGTTCAAAAGCTGTTGCTAGGTTAGGTTAGTATCAAGTTTTTTTTGGAGCAGAGGTTACAAATTATAAGCTTTTGTACAGCTTAAGTTGTTATATACTTGTTAAGTGGTTTCATAGCTAAAGTGAAGTTAATATTATATTAACAGCTCTTGCAAGGTTATGCTAATATCAAGTATTTTGCAAACAGTTCTGTAGCACAATTGGGATTAGTGTTATGACACGAAGCAGCTGTTTTGCACCAGTTAAAGCCCTCAACAAAATTGTAGTAATCTGTATAAAAAAACCTGTAAACCTGTTCTGCAGTTCAGTGAGGTTATACCTAAAATCCTAATAATGGCAGTTAAGTGTTTATGTGAAGTTTTGGGTTAACTATTCTGCAGCTGAAGTTTAGCTATAGCTTACTTTTAGTAAACTTAACAGAGTAGTTCTTTTTGCTTATTACAAGGCTTAGTGCATATATTTACTGATACATAGTGTGTCAACACCACTTTATATTACTGAAATGTAGCCCTATTCCTTTAAGTTACAATTTGCTTTTTATTTATTTATTTTTTTTAATTTTCTTTTCTTTCTTACCAATTCAATTACCTGTATGTATATTTAGAGAAGGTAATTATAGACCTTAAAGTTCTTCGGCTTTCACGGCCGGTGTCAATACTAGCTATAGTATAATCCAGGCTTGTGGGCCGTGGTCTACTGGGCTCCTCTTTCTTCCCAGACGAAATGTCTGGGATGGAGGAGGTGCAGCCTAGTAGACCGCGGCCCACTAGCCCAGATTATACTATAGCTAGTAATTATAGACCCACTGTACATTTTTTCAGAAGGCATGCATTAATTCCTATGGCCCAGCTAGGATGTTGAAATCTCTGGGAGACTTCTATGGTGCCCACAAACTGAGAGTAAGAACTGTACAATCAGGCCAAAGCTGATTACAATGAATCTACTTCTTCTTACTTACATTAAGAAAAACTGATAATTCAATAGGAAAGGCTTTTTCTCTATTAACATGCAAACAATATTACAAAGATTGTGGTAAGATAGCCTGGGTCCACCCATAAGGCCACCATTTTCAAAATTCTGAGAGGAGACTTTGGCAACTCTGTTCTGGTTTATGACTCAGGTTATGCTCCAAAGTTGCATCTGCTATCTCCCAGTCATGGAAAGCAACCTTATAGTAATCAATGTTTTAACAATTTGACTATCACTTCAGTGCTTTTTATCCCTCTTACCTACAAAATGTATAAAAACAATTTTGGCAAACGTTTTATCTGAACTAGGTATAAGAATGCACATGCTCCAAATCTGGTGTCCTATGCAATATCTCTTTGAAATCCATTTTTAACTGATATTGGAGCAGTTTCCATATTTAAATTTGCACAGTCCTATTATATTTTTTGTCTGTCTATGATTTAATTACATGCCGAGAATGACTGTGCAAATACAGAAGTTACACAGATTTCATTTTTAACATGTTTGTTTCTTTCAATAACTCATATATAAGATCAAAGTGACTATAACTAAATTGGATGAACTTAAGCTCAAATGATCCCAGGGTTCATTTAACTCTGAGATAGCAAGTAGAACAAAATTTAAAATCTGTAGTTCATTTGAATTGATGTTGAATTCAGCACAAAATTATTAATGTTGTAGAACCAACAGCCTTACCTGCTCTTTCTCTTTGTCCCCTAAATTTTCTGAAATGTTAATAATAGTGCATACATAGTATTATTGAATTTAAGAACTGAATAATTACATTATGCATTGCATAAAGTATAAGCATGTAAGTAAATTATTCGGTAACCTCTATAAATAACTTAGGCAAGATGCATTATTCTTATCATAAATTCATTATACATTCTGCATGGTTCAAAGAAAGCTATTCTTTATACTTACTACACTCAAGGATTTAACAAAAGATTTTATGTCCAATTACTACCTATGAAATAATCAAAATCACAAATTTCCATTATTGATATGGCAAGTGTTGAGGACTCATGATTTATATGACTACTACAGACCCGATAGACCTGTTCAATTTTAAAATTTGAAAATTACAATTTTTTTTAAATAAACTGTAATTATTTGCACCATTTTGATGAAAATGCATGTAAACAAACAAAATCATTAAAATACCAACAAATGTATAAATAAGTAACAAATTACAGGGAATTTCCTTGAATCTGATTGCAGCACCAACTACCAAGTCTAGCTGAAATTAAAAAAAAAGTATCTTCAATATTTTGGTATTACAATCGCAGCTCTACCTACCGGATTCAATGTAAATCATCCAAAAATTAAACACATGCACAATGTATAATTTTTAATTACATTGCAAAACGCGTCACACATTAATTTAATATTTTCAATTAGTGCAGAATTTATTTTAATGTAATAAGAATACTACTAAGCTATAATGCAAGTAACGAATGTGGGGAAAAAATAACAAACTTACAGCAAATTTCCTTGAATCTGATCGCAACATCAACTGCCAGGCCTATCTTCAAATATTTCAATACCGTGATCGGAGCGCAGTTTGCCAGATTCAATGTAAATCATCCAAAAATTAACCAAGAAAAATAGTCAATTTAATTAAAAAAACATTATCTACTGCTTCGAATTGTGAATCTAAACCATTCTCGAGTCCACTTGAATACACAAAAAATTTCATAAAAATTGGTTCAACCGTTTAGGAAGTGTTCAGTGACATACACAGGAACATAAGAATTTTATATATATAAAGATAGTATCTACCATGATGCTTTATGGTATAGTAAGCACCTCTGTACAAGATTAATTTTATCAGATAATTATGGTTTATACACTTTGCTAAAATTTGAAATCTGTGTGTGGCAATACATTCTTTCAGAATTAGCTAGCATATGAATACAGTTTCCAGTCTAATATAATGCTTTCTTTAAAAAACAACAATTTCTTATTGTTAGCATATAGCTTTTAACAGTTTCATTACAAAATGTTTTTAAGCATTCTTTTATGATTTATACATGGAGGAATTGCTTTGCGGACAGCTCTGCTATTCAGTTCGATTACAGACCTTTTTTACATTTGCTTTATTGAAATATTTAAATTGTTTGGCAATGCTTTTGATTGCTACACTTGATTTAGAGGATTTAAAATTTTTACATAAAATTTAAGTACCTGTATTTAAAGTACCCATGAAAAACAATCTTTGCTTTTCCTTGAAATAGAATTGTTATTCAAACACATACTCCTGGATTGTGCAACATATTATACCATTTAAAAAAGCAATTTCATTGCAGCCACTTTTGGCATGAAACAAAATATAGAAATGCCAGAAAGTTCAATAATGAGTTCTGTAACTCAAGAACAGAAGTTCACACAATATTTGGAGGAAATACACACTTTTATATTTCTTTTCAAATTAAATTTTACTGAGGAAGGGTTCATTAATGTTCATTAAACTTGGAGGAATAGCCCTTTCCCCTTGCTAAAAACTATATAAATAGCAAAATCTAATTTTAATTCCAGTAGCTGCACCTTAATCTATGAATATAAATTATGTTTTTAAAATACATCAACTCTGGTTAATTCATGTGTATTATCTGATATAAAAATTGTTTAACAATGGATCCCAATGTGTAACCCCTTATTATTTTTCTGGCTATGCTACTGATTGAAATTACAGGGAGAAATTGGGTTGAATGAATATAAAGATCTGCCCAACCAATATCTTAGTTGTGCATAATGGGAAAAACAATGTTTTCAGGGATAGAAGAGTTGTTCAAGTTAATAAACAATTTATATATATTCTGCTTCATCTTTTTTTAGACATGAGAGTTTGCATTTTATTTCCCATGCTGTACTTGTGCAGTTCCCTCTGTATCTGCAAATTGCTCCCTTGGTAGCTCTCAATGCAAAACTACCACATCAGATTTTGCAGTGACTCATGCATTCATATATTGGCTGATTATTAAAGGTGGGCTGGTATACTTAGTTGGAGATCTGTCAAGACATGAAAAAATACATCAATTTTCTTGAGAACTAAAACCTACCATGTTAAATTTATTTATACAACAGAACCCTATTTACCCAGACTGAAATCAAACAAAACTCATATTCCTGCCTTTTCTTTCACTTTGATTTGTTTTTAATATATGAGGTTGTAAAAGATTATTATTTATGTGAGAGTCTGATGTTCACTGTTCCTCAGTGCAGTGCCTAGGATGATAACTCACATTAACTGCCAAAAGGCATTGGACTGGAATCAGATTCTCTTTATGAAATATCTTGTCTGATTTCAGAAAGTTATTTTAGCATAAAAATACGAGGGCAAATTAAAAAGTAAGTTACACTAGCTTGCTGCAAGAACATACTGTATGTCATGACGTGGCCATTGTGTAGCAAGCTAGAGTTAACTGCTAACATGTCTGCCAGGAAGGGTGGTGTGGTATGCCACCATGTTGTGTGTGCAGATCGGGCTAGGATCAATGGCACATTAAATGGATGTTCACTCCAAATTGGAGGTGTGTGCAATGATCAGATTTCTATAGACTAAACAGCTCAATTGCATGGACATTCATTGTGAAATTTCTGCCGTATATAGTGGGCGTGCAATCTCTTGCCTAGGAATTGTAAATTGGTGTAAGCAATTTCATGCTGAATGCATGAATTTCACTGACGAATATCGCAAAGGCAGGCCCACAACAGCCAGTACTGTTGCAAATGTTGACCATGTGGATGTGATCATTAGACAGAATTGGCACATAATGCTGCAGGAAGTTGCCAGCAGGCTTAACGTTTCACATGACAATGTGTTCTCCATTGTTCACCGGCACCTTAGATATTATAAACTGTGTGCCAGACAGGTCCCACAGCACAGGTCCACTGCGCAGTCTCGGTGGCCTTCATGTTTGAGGGCCACAAGGATTATCTGTTAGAGTGGAGCTACAGGACTGAGCAGGTCTGGACGCTACTTTGGCATCAGGGTTGCCCTTATTAGTGAGACTTCTGCACGTTGAGGCCAGGAGCGACACTGCCCTGTCGTCGCTGCTGAGCCTATGGGCATAGCCAAGATGCCTGCTCTTCACTGCCGAGATGCCACTACTGTGGCACCAATGCCTACACTTCGGCGTGCACTGGGCACGACCTCCGCTGCCATCGCCAGTTCTGTGCCACCTGTGCCACTTCACCGGGCAAGCCCAGTGCCCCAGCTACCCCACGAGCAGGCAAACATCACCACAACCAGCCCGGACATCACCACTACACAGCCAATGCAGGCAACAGTACCATCACCACCAATCAACCTGCTGCAGGGATTCCAGGGCCTAAGTGAGGCCGTTCAGGACCTCCACATGGAGGATCTGATGCTTACAACCAAGCTGACAGCCTTGGAGGAACAGAATAATACCACTTCACTTCAAGACAGAGATTCTCCACCAAGCAATAACAGCAGCCGTGAAAAACGATATCCAGCTCATCTTCAGGGAGGAGGTGAGAGCCTTACTGGAGGAGAAGTCGGAGCCTCCAGTAACTCCACTTTTCGGTCCAGGCCGTAAACCTTGTAACTTTAGGCATGAAGACCTACCTGGGTATGACGACTGGATAAGAACAGTTAACCAGTACTACCTCCATCCTTCACCCCCAAATCCCTTCATTCCTCACCCCAAATCCGCTGCAGTGACAGTCTGGGCCTCGGTCAAGTCTGTCTCCCGGCCCTCATTCACTCCACTGACTGCGCTCTGCAGTCCGATAATTATCACCTCGAATCCGCAGGTGCAATCATGCGGTACCGCCTCTCCTTATTTCCTTCTGATACCAGTGGAGGAGTTTTTTAGTCGGTATGCCCAAATGGGAGACCCCGACACTCCGGGGTGGATTTTTCCCCTCCACTCGAAAAAAAAAAAAAAGAGAAGGACTCTGTTCCCAGCCACCAGAGCGTTACCAACTCTACTAGTGGCATGGTGGCATGACTCAGTTCTACCTTGATACCAATATTCCTTATTAAGTGCCTGTTCCCGCCTCAAGGTAACTCATGCCAAAGTCGACGATTCTGTTCTATATTTTGAGCTCTTTTGGGGTAACTGCTGATTGCGTGTCTCGATGCAGTTCTGCGGAGCCTACTAGGTATGGGCACACCTCTAGTGGCAAACTCTTCCGCCTAGCTGACGATCCTGACCATTACCTATGAGCTCACAGGGTTTCATCCCTCAATCGCGTATCTCGATACTGTTCTGCTGAGCCTACTACCCGCTGTGAACTCTTCCTACGTGGTAAAATCGACCCCGCAGCCCCAAAGCACACACACGGCTTGGTGCATACAACAATGGCAGTAGTATTACATATATAATAACTGGCAAAGATTTCCAAAAGGTATCTTATATGCCATGGATTTTCATAGATGCATTACCGTAAGTTCATTCCAAGGATGCCAAAGAAGATTTTCAACAAAATCCTACCCCAATGAACTATTCTTTACATTGTAACTTTATTTTCTCAAGAAAGGCAAAAATTTAAACTAAAACACCATATGTTTAACACATTTTCATGTCAAATGAAATGTTAATCTTGAACTTTCTGGGAATAGCTTCTGAATTCCTCTTCAATCTGAGAGAGCTTTGCCTAACTAATGAACTGCAATAAGCAAATTCTTGCTACAAAAAATAAATAAATAAAAAAAAAAAAAAAAAAGGTAGCTCTCATTTAAGCACACAAATTATGCCAAAAATGTTGTGGAGTTAGCTATTCCCAAGATATTCCTTGTTATATAGTGTATACCTATACATTTCTCAAATGGGAAGTAGCTAAATCACTTTTTGTTATTTCATCCATGCAAAGAGTAGAGGCACTTCAAAGTATCACATAGTGACACATCCTTCAAAAACTGGACTAATACTTACCTAATATGCAATGTCTAAATGTTTAAGGAAAGTATCTCTTAATAAGGATGTAGACAGAACAAGCTTCTGTATTTTTTTTTTGGAAAAAGTTTTCACTTTCAGCTTTCTCCTTTAAGGAGGTTGCCACATGGACAAAGCATGCCAAATAAACAAGATAAAGAAAACAACTAACAGTATCAAAGCAACACCATAATTGCTACTATATGCCATTATTATTCAACCTCTAACTGCATGGGAGGGAGGATTGCTATTGCCCATCACCCCTGTCTATGTTAACCTATTTCTTTACATGCACTGTAAGCAAATATCTAGGCAGTAATTAAATTTCTAAATTTACCGTTAAGAATCCCCAGTCTGCGACATTTTAAAACCAAAATGACTGTCACTGCAACAAAATGTAATATGCCTAGACCTAATGCCTGTTGTCCTTCACCCTGCCAAATAATTACTGTTATTCTCATACCCATTCACCCAAACATTGGGGTAACAACCATTAACTATGATTGCACAACTTCAAAACAGACTATGAATAACGTGTAAGTCCCAATCAAGGGAATGCCAAGGCTAATACATGAATAGTTTACTTTCTCAAGCATATATGTGCATGTGTAAGTAGAGATGGTATTGTATTCCACCCAAAAATTTGATACCGAGGTTTCACCAGAAATACGTGTTTTGAGGACTCTAAATTAAAAATAAATTTTAGATAAGGGGGGGGGGGTGTTTGGTGTGTGTGTGCAGCACTACCCAGTTAAAGTTGCTTAAATACCAAACTTGGTAATAAATTGATGATATTTGGAATTATCATTGTGAAGCACATACTAACAAATAGTATACTGAGTCGACAAACACACTTCAGCTTCACAAATTTATTCAATTACCTTTAACATATTTCAGTGAGGGCATCAACAACAACTTGTGTTGACACTAATTGCTGACGATGCCCTCAGGTGCATGTGAAACATTCAAAAAATTGAATAAATTTGTGAAGCTTAAAAGTGTTTATGTCAATTCAGTATACTATTTATTGTTACCAAACTTGGCATTTAAATTCAATAGCATCTATGGATGTGACAAAGATTTTCAGGAAAATTCCCCCCCCCATGCCAACCTACACTTTATATGGAACATTTTGGGAATGTTTGATTGTCTAAAAAACAGCTCCAACAATTTGATTAAAGTACTGTATATTAACCCTGCAGTGGTTGCGTGGCGTATTTACACGTTGCTATTGAACAGATACTCTGGCTGACTTGTGAAGCCATCTACCTTCCTATTAACTAAACACAAACATATTTTGCTCATCAACTTCGCATTAGTTTCAATTCAGTGTTCGAAGGAAGAGATTGTTTCCGGACCGCGTTGCTGGAGTCTACCAGACACCACGCGGCACTGAAGGTGAATGTTTTATTTTTTATTTTATACAGTATTTTACGCATGGATACTAATAGTTGCTAAGTAAGTAATTTTGTTAATCTTCAGATACAATATGAGGCCAAAGAAGACCTACAACTTGGAAAATGCATGTGATTGAGAAATAGTACTATGGCTGTTGACGAGTTTGATATTTATAGTGATTAGGAAGAAGACGGATTGGAATCGAAAGAAGAAAATACGGACACTGAGCAAGACGAGGACTCCAATGATAGTGACAGTGATAACCTTGTCGAATATTTTTTGGGAAGGAATAAATCTTCAAAATGGTCAAAAGTGTGTCCACCAAAAAATGTTCGCACACGACGACAGAATATTGTCACCCATTTACCGGGAGTGAAAGGTGCCACGAAAACACTTATGGAATATTGGGAATACTTTTTCGACAATGAGTTGTTATCTAGTATTGTTGAGTACTCAAATAAAAAGATTTCTGAAGTTCAAAGACATTATTCCAGGGAAAGGGATGCTCACTAGACAGATGTATTTGAAACCAATTTCTGAATATTGTATATATGCGCGTCTAGGAAAGACACCCATACACACACCCAAGATATATGGGCTTCAAATAAAATGGGAATTGAGTTATGCCGTCTGATAATACCTGAAAGTTTATTTAGGTTCCTATGATACTGTTTGAGGTTTGATAACAAGGATACTAGAAAAGAAAGATCAATTTAGCCTCTATACGTGAAATATTTACTTCTTTTGTGGAAAATTGTAAAAATGCTTCAGTTGGGGAGTACTGCACTATTGATGAAAAGCTAAAAGCTTTTAGGGGCAATCGTATTTTCAGGCAGTACATCCCTAGCAAACCAAATGTGTATGGACTTAAAATATTTGCTTTGGTGGATGCTAGGATGTATTACACAGTCAACCTAGAAATTTATGCTGGTAAACAACCTGCAGGGCCATTTGAAGTTAGCAACAAACTGGCAGATGTGAAACGTCTCATTTCTGTGATCTCAGGAACTGGGCGTAATATAATCCTGGACAACTGGTTTAGCTCCTTAGATTTAGCTATTTGCCTCAGAATAACCTTACCCTGGTTGGAACCATGAGAAAGAACAAACCACAAATTCCCCCGAAGTTTATACGAGAAAAAAACCGGGAGGTAGGAACAACATTTTTTGGGTTTCAGAAAAATGCAACCCTAATATCCTATGTCGCCAAGAAAAACAAAGTGGTTCTGGTCCTTGCATCATGATAATGCAATTGATGCAACGCTTGGCGATAAGAAAAAACCGGAAATGATAACCTTCTATAATATAACCAAATCGGGCGTTGATACTGTGGATCAATTGTGCAGCACGTACAATGTATACAGAAAAACCAACAGATGGCCTATGGTAATCTTTTATAGTAAGATAAACATTACAGCTATAAATGCACAAATAATATACCATGCAAATAATTCTGATGTTAGCAGTAGGAGCAGTGAATTTTTGAAACTTTTAGGACATAATCTAGCAGATCATAACTTGCGTTTACGTTTTCAGTGTTCATCATTGCCAAGAAACCTCAAACGAGACATTCAAAGTCTTTTTCCAGATGAACATGCAGTGTAAACTACAGAAGAGGACAGAGGCACAAAAAGACATGCTGTGAATGTGTTCGCTCAAAGAACCGATATACCAAATATAAATACTGCAGCTATAACAAATTTTTGTGTTTAGAACATGCCCAGCAAGTATGTGCTGATTGCTAATTGTACTGCTGGATGAATAAACTGCATTATGTATATTATGTTAAGAGTACATGAATAGAAACATTTGTTTTTCGATAAGGGATTTTCACCCATAGTTTTTATTGAATGAGAAGAAGTTTCATGCAGCAAACACCTTTGTGGATTATATGTATAACTAAAAATCACAATAATAAAATATATATATATATATACTAGTGAGAATGTAATCTTCTCTTTAGTTTTATATAAAATAGTACGTTTACACTCATAAATTTGAACTGAGTTAAAAACACAGACAACGCAGAAACATATTGGAGTCTGTGAGACGCCGCACGACCTTTAATGTAACTATGAACCACGCGACCACTGCAGGGTTAAAGATATTTACACAGCAAATAAAATATATATCCTGAATTTCTTGGGAACATCCTCTGAAGTAGTCTTCATTCTGAATGACATTTGCATGACTGGTAAGCTGCTGGACATAGACAAAGCCTTACATAGATCTTGTTTCAAACACCAATGTTGCATCATAGTAGTTGTTTTTTTTTGTAGAATTAACCATTTCAGAGATATTCGCTGTTATTGGTTTTAGTTTTAAAATATTTAAAACATTTTTTTTTCAAATGGGAAGCCATCATCTCTTTCATATCTCTCTTGGTTTACTGCTAACCATGGAAGGAAAACATTTAAATGACAATCACAGAGCAACAGCATTCAAAAGAAATGACTGTCACATTAGCCTAGTGTATTCTCTAATTTTTATTCTACTTAAAGGAACTAAGTAATATGGTCATTACTGGTAATATTTATCCTGATTAACATGATGTGGATATAAGAATAAGTTTTGTAATAATAGTTTGTTTGCAGAACAGATAGACAAAGTCACCAGATTTTATTTTTAAATCAGTTCCATGGACCAGAATTTTCATTACACAATTCCAATGCTTATTACACAATTTGTAAATGATATAGGACTTTTGTGCCTTAAATTTAGAGCTCAATGGCCTGCAGTTCAGAAAATCAATATTGAATGTGTGAATGAGATATGTAAACCCTCTATTGGTTGGTATGCAGGTTAGTGCCAATTGCATATCAAAGTTTAAGTGGGCATTATCTTCCAAAAATCACCATTTATGTGATACTATTGACATAAGCTCCCATTTTTATGTAAAAAATGGGTGTGATAACTATATCAAATATAGGGTTGTTTAATTATTTCACATAATCCACATCAACAAAAATTAAATAGCTTCCAAGCTATACAGACAGGAAATGAAATAGCTGTTCAATTAATAAAGTGGGCAAAAAATCGTGGACCAAATTCAGATAGCTACAAGGTACACAGTTACTAACATTTTTTTATGCTATATGGTTCATGGATAATGAAGCGGAACAATATATGGATGTAAAAAAGAACTATACTCCATGGTTCAAAAAATTGAAAATAGGAATAGTTTCCATTTCAAGAATCAGATTGACTATTGCACAATCTTTGATTCTAGAAAATAGGTTAAGCAACACTGTAGCAGCATAAGTTACAATGAGCAAATATGATATTTGGGTGTAAATACAATAAAGGAACTTGCTTGCTTAGTAAACTGTACAAATTGGTCTTACCCAGATCTATTCAAATTAACAAATCTTTTAAGGACTTCCCCTAAAAAAATATTTTAAATTGCCTTACAGCACTTCAAAAATTGCAAAATGAAAACTTAGATAACAAGTTAATTAAGAGTACTTATACCCCTACCCCTTCACACTTGATAGCTAGCAGTTAAGTCGGTATATTCACAAAAACCAGATGAAAAGCTTTGCCCATTTGACTTCCTGAAACAATCACAAAGGAGCAGTCTGGTAGTTTGGTCAGGCAGCGGAAACAGCTCTGTTGCCAGATTTGCCTATTCCCAAACACGTACTTCAGGTATCTCCAACACATTTGTCGATTTGTGTTTTTCAAGCTACATATTATTCATTATTATATACAGTATGTCCCACTCATTACCAAACCCAGACACTGCTCACTATTCTGTAGTGCAGTTTGGAGTAGCAACAATCTGCTGGTTTATTTGTGGTTGTTGCACTGTATGTGCAATCGATTGTATTTATTTAGATTTGAGTGTATTGGAAAACAGATGCAATACAGTTCAGTTCATAGAATAGAGACAAGTCCTAATGCAGTTGAAAAGAATCGGTATACTGTAGAAGAGTGTGAGTTTATTATTCAAGTGTGTTGGAAGAAGACTCAATACAAGCATGTCACAGGCAGTTCTCGACAGATCTGGAGAAAACTGACGCCCACCATTTGGATCTTGTTCAAGAAACTTGAAACACATGGAACTTCACACACAGATAACAAATGACACAGGAAGTGATCGCAAATGTAATGGATATGCTACTGGTGCCTCTCTCTAAATCACTGCCAACTTTTGCAACTAGTAGATTGTCCAAAAGCATCTATTTCACTGTGGTGCATGAATTAGAAGAAACTGACAATGTGCAATGAGTACCATATTGTCTTGGATGAGCCATGATTTCACTTGGATACATAAATAATATGCATTTGGGCAAGTGAAGATTCCTGTATGACACATGAAGAGCTTCATCGATAAAATGTATGGAGTGCAATATCCCAGTGGCAATTAGATGGTCCCATCTTCAGCATGGCCATTACAACAAATACCTTGAAATATTTGATACATTTGTAAATCAACTATACAACCAGAAACCATCTTGGTATATTTCCAACAAGACAGTGCAACATGCCTACATCAATCACCGGCATGGATGAAAATCAGCCCATTTTTGGCAACCACATCATTTTGAAAGAGCATGGCTGCTGCCCTTTTCCAACTTGGCATCACCTGATGTTTGGAGGAAGGGGGGACATCTGAAAGGAAACTTAGAACCATAGACACTTTGAAACAAAAAGCATCTCAGAGATCCAGGCAATAAACAGACATCCTAGTGGAGACGCCTGATAATGCAATCCAGCAAATTCAATTTTTCCTGTATGCAAATGGCAGGAACTTACAACATCTATTATGTCACCACAATAATTATTCCTGCAGGACGAGGTAAGTCAAGCTCTATGCCAATTATCTTCATTAGTGGTGAAATTATTAAAATAAACTCCATGTTTGGTAGCACGCACCCACCTACCCACACACAGATTATATACCATTCATACTATTTGTACAAGATTTGAAGTGCAACAATGCCTAAAAAAAGTCACCAGTCATCAAGTGATGATTCGCCAAGGAAAACCTTTTGTATATAGATGTGTCACTTAATAGTCAGCTTTTGGAGTTGTCAAGACTGACCCAGAAATTCTTTGAAAAAGAGGAATAGATGAAGGTTAATGGGCATCCTTCTAATCCTGCTGATAAAACCATTCAGTGAACTGCAGTGGCTCATAGACTAAGCAAGAGAACTGTAATTAGCAAAGGGGTAAAACTTCAAGAGGAAGACCAATCCCTGAAACTTCAGGAACACAGAAAGTATTTTAATTCAAGGGATAAAATAAATGCAGCCTTGTCTAGTCACAAATCTGGATGTTTTCCAATTAGATGCCATATATAGACACGCATATGCCTAATATAGTACAAATGAGTTTCCGATGAAACCAAAGCTCCTTAGATCTCTTAGAGCACAGCTTTATACTGGAAATAAGATATCTCTGAAAGCGGCCCTAAAATGTACTGGCTTTTGATACGAAAAACTTAAGGATACAGAGTGCTATTGGAAAGCACACTGTAATAGTATGAAGTGTGTTTTTGAACAAAATCTTGGGCAAAGACCTGCACAAAATAGTGTGGCTGGAAGAAACACAGGTCAATGATGGAGAATCCATGACAAAATGCTGGATAGACAACCCCCCAAATAGCAGAGGCAATCAGCTGACAAAGAAAGGAGCCCAGTTAATTGTGACCCAGGCCAGTTCTTCAGGTGAGTTTATTAGAGAACATCACTATAGAGATCCTGGTCTTCAAATCAAATAATACCTGCTTATCATAAAGACTTAGAACATACTTGCTTCCAGGAGTGGTACAGGAAACTGTTGTCACAGCTGGACTGTCCAATTATAGTGATGGAAAATATGCTGTATCACTTCGTGAAGCTGGACAAGGCTCCTACCTCCAATGATAAAAAAAGAGGTTATGGTAGAATGGCTGAATAAATTGGGTGTTGCTGCAGACATGAGCATAACAAAGCTGCTTTTGCATTCCCTGGTGAAAGACAATAAGCCTGTCACACCAACATATTATGCTGTAAATTAAGTAGCCAGGGAACTTGGTGAAGTGACTCCCCATTGAACTAGTATGCAGTATCAAGACTTATGTCAGAGAAAGCAATCAGACCTGACAATTACTAAGGTGGAAACACTTTTGTAGGAAGGTATGATAATGGTGGATAAGGCTTCATGGAAGAATATGACTCATGTTAACAAACTAATTCAAAAAGCACAGATTTTAGACAGAATCATTAGCGAGTATAAACTACTAATAGGCCTTGGTGAGTATGATGTTTCCAAGAATGATGGAGACTTCTATGGAACTAAGCCCTTACAATTTTAAACTAGTGAATGAAAATCACTTTATTATACCATGCTCATACCGGTTTCATTTCATTCATCATAACAAGCAAGTCAGCATTAATTTGTTCTATGTTGTGACAAGTACATAATGTATTCTACATGTGTGATAAGATGTTATGTGTGTATAATTTTCCATTAATAACAAATTAGTTGTTATTCATTGGCATTAACTACTATGTTCACTGTTTATATGAGACTTGAGGAACGATAGACTCATAATCTGCTGTTTACCAGCAATTCTGGCAACATCACAACCACAATATAGCCCACATTATGCAAAACCATCCAAACTGTCAAGTACAAAGGTTCAGCAGTTACAGCTATGAAAATGTCATTATTAAAAAAAATAATCTGGTATGTACCACTCGTATGACACACTCACCTGTTACTCAAACTCTTTCAAAAATTATTTCATCTGCATCATGTTGATAGATATATATATATATATAAATAAATATTCTAGGGTCAAGCAATTGTAAAATCTTTTAGAACTGGTAGCTATGTGAAAATTGAAATTCGGTTCTCTTTGCATGACCAGGAGTAATACGAGAGAGAGAGAAAATGAATGACATCCCTTTTGAGAAAAGTTTAAGCATTTTAAAATTAAAATAACAAGGAGTATTTCATATGTGGTTAACTCTACAAAAAGAACTTTTATTTTAACAAGATCTACATTTTTTGTCAAGTTTTTATACATCTCTTATGGTTTGCCAGTTGTTCAAAAGTAATCCAGAATGGAAAGGACTTCAAAGGCTATTCCCAAAAAATTCATGGTAGAGATTTCATTTTGAATGAAAGTATCTTAAAATTATGGCATTTCAGTCAAAATCTTGAGAGCCCTTTTTGAGAATAACCAGATTTCTTTTTTTTAAATGTTCTATGTAAAGGATAGTTTGGTGTGGGGAGGTTTTCCTGAAAATCTTTTGTGTTGCATCCTTAGCAGATACTGAACCTAAATACCAGTTTGGTATTTACCCAACTTGTAAGTTTTTTTAAGTTGTGCCATGCATGCATGCATGCATGCACATGCACACACATTTTCTAAAAATTACTTTTTTTATTCAGGGGCCACAGAAAATGTATTTCCAGTTAATTCTTGGTAGCAAATTTTGGGATGGAATACAATTCTATATATAAAAATAAATATTCTAGGGTCAAGCAATTGTACATTGCGCATGTGAAAGTAAAAAGTGAAACGTGACAACGTCTGTGCCAAAACTCAAGCAAATGACATATTTCTCAAAATTGTACTATTATTATTCAAAGTTAATTTTTGTAAGAAAACAATAAACCTCAAAACATAATGAAGGTCAGACCTTTGATTATCTTGGGCATAAGAAAGTCCTGTGGAAATAAAAGAAGTGTAGTCTACTTTATCACACAGGTAATAATCTCATCATTAAAGCACACTACAAAACATATTGCAAAATATTTAAAACAGTAATTATTGAATAAAAGAGAAGGCATTGCTCACTGTTAAATCCAGCAATAAAATGAAAGTAATGTAGAATATAATAAAAACTGAAACAGGAAGACAATACTAACATTAACATTGCTTAGACAAATATGAAAAATAAAGTTAGCAATTACTATGACATGGCTGCCTTTTAACATACGATGTCCCAGAATTCAACTGCACAAATTGGCAGGATTGTAGAGGGGTCCTAGATAAAGAGTTTGAGATAGGGAACCTATTGTCTCTTTTGCCAAGTGTGAAAATTATGGCATGTTTCCTGGATTACAGATCAATGGCCATAAATTAAAAGGATGCGGATGTGTAAGTCCTACTTCTCTCGGAATGCCTCATTTGTATGCCAGTAGTCAAAGGAACACAGTATTGGTGCACAATCAATGTGATATTTAAAATTATTGAGCTTGTAACTTTGGTAAAATTGCCAGTTCTTTAAGGGTGTGCATTCCTCTGATTTCAGTTTGGTTGATTTTAGACCATATGTAGTTAGTTAGAGATCTCTGCCAAAACAGACTGGTGGGAGAGTCAGTTAAGTGCTGGTCATCCAACCACATGACACAAAGATCGTACCACTCTTTGAAGTTTCCATTTTTTAGGTTTGTAATTGTCTTGTTTTTCTCAAAGAGTATACTATTACAGCAGCATTAATATGCTTAGTTTACATTTCTGAGGCTAAAATGAAAAACCATTCAGTACAAATTACTTTCGAAAGACTGAATGAAATCTACAAAGCATTCAATATTAAATACAGTACTATCAAGGAATCTGCATAGATTAATGCAATAAAACAATTAGGGTTGTTGAAAACATTTATCTAATATGTGCTTTGAAATGTAGTAATTGAACTATGATTTTAGCGCTGGAATAAAAAAAATTTGGGCTATTCCCAGGATTTGAACACCAGTACTTTGAATTTATCCGTTTATAAGTATCATGCCATTTTAACCACCTGAGCTGCTGTGGTCTTGCGAGCTTGTGGCTCTGAAAATCTTGTCTAAATCATACACATTACTACTGTGAGAATTGCTAAACTTTGGGTTCATATTGTAAAAGTATGCACATTATGTGTAAAAAAATAAATTGATTCAATGAACAATGAAACAGAGAGCATACAGTCTAATTAAGATAATCTAAGCTGCGAACTTCACAACTCATGTGCCTTTTTGCAGCCACATGGCATCAATGCACATACCTCGCTACCAGATTTCCATTGAATCAGATGAACAATTACTGACACAAACTTTAGCTTCTTGTGGTGAGGTTCACAACAATCTTGGAATTTTTGACAGGGTGCAAGCTTCATTTCTTCATAGGTGCACTCTCTGCAGGGTTGTTGCAGGTCGTCACATCAAAAACTTCCTCTGGTGTCCCGTTGTATTTTGTGTTTCAGATATTGTATTATTTCTCAGTATCTCTTTATTTGCTTTTCATGCAGAGATGATACGGTAGAATTCACTTTCCTGATTAGTTTTATGTAGGTACTTGTTTTACTACAGAGATAGTTGTTCATTTTTATTCCATTTGACACAATGATACTGTTTTGTTAATTGTAAACTGTGTCTACAATTGTAATGTACATAACACCATATTTTATAAACTTCTTTGAGGGGTACAGGTGTTAAATGCAATTGGTATTGAATCGTCCTCCATTGCACCTATTTGTAGTACCTACATGCTAATTGTACAGTACATTTATTTTATTTTTTAGTATGAGTAAATCATGTTGAGTAACACAGCAAAATATGAACAGCTTATCATAAAATTAAAAGGAGACAACTGAAAATAAATGTATCTATGGAGGCTTGAACCCTCAACATCTAGCACGATGTCCTCATGCTAAACATAGTGCTAAATAATGCCACTATACCTATGCTATCTGAAATCCAGGTGCTCACTTCATGGTCCACTGAAGTTTGATCACCTTTAACACATTTTATGCTATAGTAAAGGATTTAGAACTCTTAGCCCACAGGTTTCCTATCTCAAACTGTTTATTTTGGACCCCTCTACAATCCTGCCAATTTGTGCGGTCAAATTCTGGGACACCCTGTATTTCCGTAATGTAGCAAAAAGTGAAATAAACAGATTTAATCCAAACCTAGCTATGATCAAAATTTTGAAAAAGTCATATCCCAAAATAAATTGTAAATTAGAGATGGACTCCCACAACTCCCAGAGGGATAGAAAAGATTAACTAGCTAAGAAGCAAAACTCTCATGGATGGGATAAGGTAAGTACCAAATTGTTAAACTATGGCACACAAGAGTGGAGTGGGCCTCTTAGTCACATATGCAATAGTTTCTTTTGTCAGGAACATTCCCAGAAAAAATGAAATACTTATTGCTGTTAAGTTTTTATACAAAAAAGGAAACAAAAACTGACCAATTATGGGCCCATCTCTCTGACGGTCTCTTCTAAAGTACTAGAGAAAGCTGCATATAATTGGGTTATAAAATACATGGAGTTAAACAACATTCTCTTGGTATCCCAGTTTGGATTAACTAAAAAAGTGTCAACAGAAAATGCCACATACATGCTCACTTCTAAAGTATTAACAGCCTTGGAAAAAAAGGAACTATAACTATGAAATATTCTGTGACTTAGAAAAGGCATTTGACAACATTACATCACACCACCTTGCTACAAAAGTTAAAATGTTATGGCTTAAATGAGATCTCTTAATTTGGTTCAGATCCTGCTTGAAAAATAAAATCCAGAAAACTAGGGCAATTGGTTGTGATTTTGAACCAGGAGTTATTGCTAAAAGTGCCCCACGGGGTTCTACACTTGACCCTATGTTTTCAATATTTATGAATGACTTGCCATATAATCTTAGCAGAGAGTCAAGAGTGGTGCTCTTTGCAGTTGATACTAGTGTATCTATATTGGAAAAATCAAATCATGGAATAACAGATTCAGTCAATGAAGTATTTGAACAACACAACATTTGGTTTGAAGATAATAAGCCCTCATCAAACAGTGATAAAATAAAATTTATTCAATTCAAAACAAACCATACCCAAATAAATTACAGCATTAGTAAAATATATAATGCAAAATTTCTGGGATTATGAAGAGCTCAGCTAGAAAAAATAGATAGAAGTTATGCTACCAAAACTTAGCTTTGCTTTAAGAATCTTAAAAAAATCTCCTTAACCCAAATGTCTGCAGAACCACATATTTTGCCTACTTTCACTCCTTTTTGTAATATGGAATAATCTTATTAGGTAACTCAACACAGCAATAAAGTGTTTACACAACAGAAAAAGTCATGCATTATCAATGGTTTTGGGCCCTACCATTCAAGTAAGCCCTTCTTTAAAACCCAAAAAATTTGTTTTCTTCAGCTATCTTGAGATAATTACACTAACTTCACCAAATCTGTACATGACCACAATATAAATCATGCAGATGATTTGCACAGACCAGCAAATAGTCTAAAATTGTTCCCAAAAGGACGTTACTGTGCTGCATTACAAATTTAGAAGCTTCTGCTTTACTTGTCTGCAGATGACTGTGGAGTTTTAGATGGGCAATGGCCCTCAACATTAGGCTACACTAAAGTTCATGCCAAAAAGCGTGACAAAGCATTTTACCTCAAATTTATAAAGAAACTTACACATCAACTTTCAAAGTGAACAGTATTGATTACAGCTTCACAGGTAATCAGGCATGTCAAGTTTATAAACATTGAGCTTTTAGCCATTCTAAACTTTGTGGCCTCCTTCAGGAACAGAATGAAGTTTTTCAGTTCCTTGAGAAGGCCATGTAGTTTATAATGGCTAAAAGCTAACATTTATAAACTTGACATGGCTGATTACCCATGAAGCCATTTCAATCAACCTTCATGTTACCTAAAACTACTTGGCAATCCTAATCAACAAAGTTTTTAGAATATTATGTTCTCACTCCCCATACACTGTCAAGAAATTTGTCCTGCAACAGGTAAATATACCATAAATGGAGCACGCTGCATGTATCCATTAAACCTGTTCACTATCGTTTTTCTTTAATTATACATATTGGCACATTTGTGTTGAAATGGTGGTAGTTAATGATGTATTCCATTCACATGACTTCCTCTACCTTTTCTAACAACAAACTTCTTACAATAGATTATTACTCCTTCTACTCCATGCTAATGGAGATAAGAATCAGTAGAATGATCTTATTACTTAGTCCCTTATAAGATGAAGGGAACTAATGGAACACACTATGCTAAAGCGATAGTCCAACATTTTAAAAGATGTCGCTATACATTATCATTGAAATTCACTCCTTATGGACACACCTGTTTGTGAATAAATAAAAGTATTTTAAAATTGAAACCAATACTAAGGATACCTTGGAAATGATTAGTTCCACAAAAAAAATAAAAAGGACATAACTTGTTTGGACAATATCTACAATTTTGTGTAGTAACATTTTGTCTCTATCAGTTTACCAGTCATGCAAAAGTCATTCAGAATGAAAAGGACTTCAGAGGCCTTGAAAATTCAAGATATACATTTTATTTGTCATGTAAATATCTTTAATATACAGTATTTTAATCAAAACCAATGTGAGCTATTTTTAAGAAGATAAAAATTCAAACATTTTTTCATGTAAAGGTAGTTTGTGGTGGAGGGATTTACTTCAAGATCTTCAAGTCACATCCCTGGGAGATACTAAATTTAAAAACCAAGTTTGATACTTAACAGACTTTTAGTTTTTTAGTTATGCTGTCCACAGACACACACACACATACACTTTTGGATTCAGGAGTCTCAAAACATGCATTTCCAGCGAAATCTCAATATCAAATTTTTGGGTGGAACAGAATACCTTCTCTATCTACAACATTCATTGTACATAGGTGCTAGAGAAAGTAAAGATGAGTTTGTGTGTATTAGTTATGCTGCATATCTCATAATTGTACGACATATTCAATATCACAGAGTGTTGCTTGAAGTGGGACCAAACAAACAATATTAAGAGCTAGATTGCTGTTCTGGTATCATTGGAGCCAGTGTCTTGTTTGCTGACGATACTGGCATAATAATTACATGCAATAAAAAAAGAAGATTTTGAACCAAAATTGAATAATGTACTCAGCAAAATGTACAATCATTGCTTTAAGGCCAACAAACTCTCTTTCAACATTGACAAAACTAAGGCCGTGAAAATTGCAAGATAATTAAAAAAATCTTGCTCTGCAGATAGGCACCGATAAAGTTGTATCCAAAGAAACCAAAGGTCTCCAGGTTGACATCTAAATTGCAAAGCTCATATACAGAGTATTATCCCTAAGTTAAGCTTGGCAATATTTGCACTTAGGTCATGCAATTCATTTTGCCTAATCCATACATTAAAGCACTAAACTTGTTCAGTAATGAAATATGTTATATTCTGTGGCAATTCAGTTCAAAGTAAGGAAGTATTTATATTACAAAAAGATCGGTTATTATAGAGAACTTCGGCCCCTCTAGAAATTAAACAAAGTGTGGTTTGACTGTAAGTTTGGTTTATACTTGTTACGTTTTCACCAATATTTTTTATCAGAAAAGCTCCGTAATTAAGTTAAATGCTAATTTATTAAGTGCGCGTAGCGATCCTTTTTTTGTGAATATTTATTAAGTATGCTGCCTAGAAGGAGTAGAATATAAATAAAGAAGTCTTGAAGTACTTTTGCAATGTAAATATATAATAATACTACACACTAAAGTGCATAAAACCTGAGTGTTATTGTCGGCGGCAGGCGAACAGTGTTGTGGAATGCAACACCGGCATATGTCGCTAAACGCTGTGCTGATGACAAGTATGTTTCACGCAGATACAGCTGTTCAGTGAATTTTATTATGCAGAACTTCAGCCACTCTAAAATCGAATGAAACTAAGTGCGATTGATTGACTTTGTATTTATGATGACAATTTCAAAGCCTGTGGATTTCAAATTTAGCGCGAGGTTAGGTTCCAATCCGTTTAGGTTAGTGTGTGAATATAAACAGGTAGCAACATTAGTTTTTTAAACCATCTCCCCACCCCTAATCACCCTCTAACCACACCGGTCCCGTTAGAGTGTAAAACTGGTATAAGTCGCAGCGGAGAGAGATAGCGGCCCAACTTGTAAATAATTACCAAAAGATCTATCAGAACCATATATTGCATCAACAATTCAGATCCATGTAAGGTTCTATTTTAAAGGCTGAACATTTTGACTCTTCTTTGTGAATACATTTTCAGGCTTTTGTATCTCCATTTAAAAAAAAAAAAAATCAAGAATACTTTGCAAAAAATGTAAATTTAGATGATACACTTAAATAAACCCAGTGCCAGTTTAACTTCTTACCAAAAAGGAGTATATTATGAATGTGTCAGAATATTGAATGCCTTTCCGAATAACTTAAAATTACTATCTTATGAAAAATACAAGTCAGCTCTCAAAAAAATATTTATGCAGCAAGGTCTATTACTTGATACAAGAGTTCATGGATGATCAGTAAAATGTCCTCTGCCATTAGGGAAATGTAATGTGTCATTGTATTACACTCTCCATAGACATACGTTTGTTGCAACTTCTTAAATTATCTTGCATGCTTGCCTGGTGTCTGAGCAAGTATGATTGCATGTCTCATTTTCATCCAATTAGTTTTTGATCTTGTATGTTATTAAAGCAACTGTTTTCATGAATATTGGTAATCAGTAATTGTACAATATTAAGATAGTAGAAATTGTTAAAAAAAAAAAGGAAATAAATAAAATAAATTTTAATGAATTCCTAGTAGTGGAATATTTAATGGTGGTGGTTAAATTGATTATATAGCATGAGTTAGCAAAGTGGATTTTCTGCTGATGTGTACAATAACCCTTATTGAATGAATAGTCACCTTTTCACACTGTAACCGGTCTTCACAAATGAAGACAAAGTTGGAGCAAAAAGTGTAAAAAAGGTGACTTAATTCATTCACTATGATGGTGTTCCAATGTCTAAAATACTTCTTTATATTTGATATATCCCTGAGCCTTGCTTGCTAGAGTTAAACAATTTGTATGTTTATGACACAGTCAATTGTCAGAATCATATTAGTGCCAGAATTTCATTCTGCAGTTCTTTTACATGCCAGTAAATCTACTGAGCTACATTTGAATCCTCAATCTTAAGATCAGAAGGCCAGCATATTTTTTAGAAAACCTTATTGCTTTAGAGCTCCAGAATCTCATTTAATGCTAGAAAATATCTAGAAGTCCATGACAATCACTTTTCTTGGCCTT
This sequence comes from Hymenopus coronatus, assembly GCA_030762935.1. Lineage (NCBI taxonomy): Eukaryota > Metazoa > Arthropoda > Insecta > Mantodea > Hymenopodidae > Hymenopus > Hymenopus coronatus. Next base: position 150,816,829 of record CM060900.1, read on the forward strand.
AGACTGGACACTAAATTAAGTTGGAATGAACACATTAAGAACATTAATGATAAAATTTCATCAGTAACCGAAATTTCAATAAGATTAAGAATGTAGGACTACCCAGAACAATGCTAAAAATTATACAATATGCACTTATTAACCCTCATTTATGGATTAAGTCTGGTAGTCCTACTCAAAAAATCAGTTAAATCAAATTGAGATTTTGGTAAACATTTTGTTTAACTTCAGAACAGATTTATGAATTTTTGCAAGCTTAGGGTGTACTTTCGCTTAATTTTGAGCCATAGCTCTATTTAGGGCATTTCTTGAGTAATTAAAGTGTTTACTAATTTCTAGGGCTTAGCACATTTTTGTGTCTAAGTAATCCCACGGCTGTCAGTGATTCGGAAGGTGTGCTCTAATTAGTTAATTGTTCTGCCAAATGGTATTAGACGATGTTGTGGCCAATGATATTCAAAGATTTGATCACATGATAATTCACTCAACATTTAAGCTGGCTTTGAATTAGAAAAGAAAGAGTAATGGTCACGTTATGCACATGTGAAAGTGAATCTGAGTCGAGCTATTTTTACTGTATTGAGTTTTTCTCAGAGTAAATTGTTGAGCTATTTATTAAACACAGATATATAAATGGTTATTGCAGAGTGTTTGTTCAAGTGTAAATATGAACCTAAGGAAAGCAGCTAATGTGTTGTATAAGCAAAATATTAAGGTAGGTAAGCTAAGGTTGAATGGATCTTCTGTTTTCTGTTTCTTGAAAAACGAATGAGGCAAATGGAGGCCATTGGGCTGTAGCAAGCCAAGGCAAATGATAGGTTACCCTGGTAACAAGATTTTGTCAAGGTTAGGTGTATGTAAAGCAACTGGATCGAAATAAGGGTAATTAGTATTTTCCAAAACGATTTCAAAGGGCTTTTGAAAAAACAGTGCAGATTAGGGTTTTTTTATTTTTTTTGTAGAAATAAAAGCTTGAAATCCATTCGGTTATTATAGAGAACTTCGGCACCTCTAGAAATTAAATTGTGGTTTGACTGTAACTTTGGTTTATACTTGCTACGTTTTCACCAATTTTTTTTATTGGAAAAGCTCCGTAATTAAGTTAAATGCTAATTTATTATGTGCGCGTAGCGATCCTTTTTTTGTGAATATTTATGAAGTATGCTGACTAGAAGGAGTAGAATATAAATAAAGAAGTCTTGAAGTACTTTTGCAATGTAAATATATAATAATACTACACACTAAAGTGCATAAAACCTGAGTGTTATTGTCGGCGGCAGGCGAACAGTGTTGTGGAATGCAACACTGGCATATGTCGCTAAACGCTGTGCTGATGACAAGTATGTTTCACGCAGATACAGCTGTTCAGTGAATTTTATTATGCAGAACTTCAGCCACTCTAAAATCGAATGAAACTAAGTGCGATTGATTGACTTTGTATTTATGATGACCATTTCAAAGCATGTGGATTTCAAATTTAGCGCGAGGTTAGGTTCCAATCCATTTAGGTTAGTGTGTGAATATGAACAGGTAGCAACATTAGTTTTTTAAACCATCTCCCCACCCCTAATCCCCCTCTAACCACACTGGTCCCGTTCGAGTGCAAAACTGGTATAAGTTGCAGCAGAGAGAGTTAGCGGCCCAACTTGTAAATAATTACCATCCATTCTGTAATCAAATTATGGTTTTACCAAGGTTTTACAGAAAAGGACTATTAAAATAGTGTACAATTTAAATCATAATACCCCTGTTAAATTTTTATACACAAAAAATGCTGGAATTATTCCATTATTGTTAGTCTAAAACTATCAATTATACTATTTGCATTTATAGTATTACAAAATGCATTCCATACCAATTTAAGTATGTTGCATATAATAGTGTACACAATGATTTGACCAGGGGACAAAATAGCATTGTAATTAATGCAATGGAGTCATCTATATATGGCATTGAAGGGATTCTTAACAGAACGCCAGTCCTATAAGTAGTCAATACATACAAAAAACACAATTAAACTGCCGATATTTAAAATACGAATAAAATCTCATCTTTTAAGTGAATATTACAATACTTAGCTTGAACAATATGATATAGTATTTAAATGTGTTATTAGCTAACGAGGTGATTTTCTTAGTTTCATAAATTATTAAACCTAACTCATTGTTGTGAAAATAAAATAGTTTATTTATGTACAAATGTGTACCCAAAGGACATAATTCCTTACAACCCAGAAATTTCTTGCTGTATATCTTAATATGTTTGCATTATACACCACTTATGTTTTGTTATTTGTAGATCACTGTAAAATGTATTTGACTGCCCCTAATAACGAGCTTTGGGATCTTTATTCAAATAAGGAAATAAATGAATATTCGCAATTGATTCCACATGCTGCTAAGTTCGCAGAAGAAATTAAGGTACACTAATCGTTCGCAAGCCGAAAAACGTAAGCCATGTTGAATTACCATACAACAAAGAACGTAGATTTGGTCAACATCGCCAGTTCATCCCAAATAGAAAGTATTGGCATTATTCGACCGTAGATCTTCCATTACAACACCAGTAGCTTCCTAAGTGGAAACGTGAAAATTTGACAAGCTCTATGCTCAGTGGCATGCCGGCCACAACGAACCTACAGAATGCTTTCTAACATAATCATATATACGAACCCAAGTTTAAGTAAAGCAGTATTAAAATAAACTAAAAGTGGTTACAAATAGAGTTAAAGTAATAAAAATTGCGAAGTGTGTATAAGCATATGATTTGGTACCAAGAAGTAATTTACTAACCGTTTCCAGATTCCATACACGTCTTATACGTTTGATGTTCCCGATTGTACTTGTTCGAGATTAAGAGACGCCTTGACTCAGCCTTTCTATTGGTTGTTGAAACAATATGGCTGCCACTGGTTTCGAGATTACGTTCAGCTTAATTCACGTTTCGTTAGGTGTATTTAAATGATCTGGCTAAAATAAGAGACACAAACGAAATTTATGAAAATCGGCTCTTCTTTCTAGTGCTACATGCACAATCTTCCCCGCGTTCTGTCTGCTTGCGCTTGCGTTGCCATGTTGGCCTATGGACTATTTGCCAACAGCATAGCCAACTCATTAACATAAAAATTGCTAAACTACTTCAAAAACATATCTACAAATATCTAAAATTACAAATAAAAATATATGGTAATTTGCCGTTTAAGGGTCAGTAGGCTGCGTAACGTCACCTTTGCATCTGAAAGGTGTAATGTTCAGCTTAATGGGGCATACATAGTTGGTATTGCGAAAAGGAAAGAAGTCAGCGCAGTAATAAGGTAGTGTGCAAAGCATGAAATTTACAAATAACTGTATATGCCTTATACGCTGTGCTGATGTATGACAAATATGTTTCACACAGATACAGCTGTTCAGTGAATTTTATTATGCAGAACTTCAGCCACTCTAAAATCGAATGAAACTAAGTGCGATTGATTGACTTTGTATTTATGATGACCATTTCAAAGCATGTGGATTTCAAATTTAGCGCGAGGTTAGGTTCCAATCCGTTTAGGTTAGTGTGTGTATCTGAGCAGGTTGCAACATTAGTTTTTTAAACCATCTTGCCACCCCTAATCCTCCTCTAACCACACTGGTTCCGTTAGATTGCAAAACTGGTATAAGTTGTAGCGGAGAGAGTTAGCGGCCCAACTTGTAAGTAATTACCACCCATTCTGTAATCAAATTATGGTTTTACCAAGGTTTTACAGAAATGGACTATTAAAATAGTGTACAATTTAAATCATAATACCCCTGTTAGTCTAAAACTATCAAATATACTATTTGCATTTACAGTATTACAAAATGCATTCCACACCAATTTAAGTATGTTGCATATAATAGTGTACACAATGATTTGACCAGGGGACAAAATAGCATTGTAATTAATGCAATGGAGTCATCTATATATGGCATTGAAGGGATTCTTAACAGAACGCCAGTCCTATAAGTAGTCAATACATACAAAAAACACAATTAAACTACCGATATTTAAAATACAAATAAAATCTATCTTTTTTTAAGTGAATATTACAATACTTAAGCTTGAACAATATGATATACTATTTAAACGTGTTATTAGCTAAAGAGATGATTTTCTTAGTTCCATAAATTATAAAACTTAACTCATTGTTGTGAAAAATAAAATAGTTTATTTATGTACAAATGTGTACCCAAAGGACATAATTCCTTACAACCCAGAAATTTCTTGCTGTATATCTTAATATGTACGCATTATGCACCACTTATGTATTGTTATTTGTAGATTACTGTAAAATGTATTTGACTGCCCCTAATAACGAGCTTTGGGATCTTTATTCAAATAAGGAAATAAATGAATATTCGCAATTGATTCCACATGCTGCTAAGTTCGCAGAAGAAATTAAGCTACACTAATCGTTCGCAAGCCGAAAAACGTAAGCCATGTTGAATTACCATACAACAAAGAACGTAGATTTGGTCAACATCGCCAGTTCATCCCAAATAGAAAGTATTGGCATTATTCGACCGTAGATCTTCCATTACAACACCAGTAGCTTCCTAAGTGGAAACGAGAAAATTTGACAAGCTCTATGCTCAGTGGCATGCTGGCCACAACGAACCTAAAGAATGCTTTCTAACATAATCATATATACGAACCCAAGTTTAAGTAAAGCAGTATTAAAATAAACTAAAAGTGGTTACAAATAGAGTTAAAGTAATAAAAATTGCGAAGTGTGTATAAGCATATGATTTGGTACCAAGAAGTAACTTACTAACCGTTTCCAGATTCCATACACGTCTGATACGTTTGATGTTCCCGATTGTTCTTGTTCGAGATTATTAGACGCCCTGACTCAGCCTTTCTATTGGTTGTTGAAACAATATGGCTGCCACTGGTTTCGAGATTACGTTCAGCTTAAGTCACGTTTCGTTAGGTGTATTTAAATGATCTGGCTAAAATAAGAGACACAAACGAAATTTATGAAAATCGGCTCTTCTTTCTAGGGCGACATGCACAATCTTCCCCACATTCTGTCTGCTTGCGCTTGCACTGCCATGTTGGCCTATGGACCATTTGCCAACAGCATAGCCAACTCATTAACATAAAAATTGCTAAACTACTTCAAAAACATATCTACAAATATCTAAAATTACAAATAAAAATAGCTGGTAATGTTGCCGTTTAAGGGTCAGTAGGCTGCGTAACGTCAGGCAGCCCACCTTTGCATCTGAAAGGTGTAATGTTCAGCTTAATGGGGCATACATAGTTGGTATTGCGAAAAGGAAAGAAGGCAGCGCAGTCATAAGGTAGTGTGCAAAGCTTGAAATTTACAAATAACTGTATATGCCTTACGAAGCGTAACCATAGCAGGGCGGGGAAACCCAGAAATATATACAATGAGGCAGTGCATTCATAGGAAGGTGTCGGAAACGCTGATATATGCAATTATATGCGTCTGGGGGCGCAATATGCCTTACGAAGCGTAACCATAGCAGGGCGGGGAAACCCAGAAATATATACAATGAGGCAGTGCATTCATAGGAAGGTGTCGGAAACGCTGATATATGCAATTATATGCGTCTGGGGGCGCATATACTGTTCTTCTGTATATCTCCTACTGTTCTCAACCTCAACAGAGAGAAGAGATCCGGATTCCAGGAAGGAGGAAATTAGACAAAGAAATGGCGCTAAAATGTTGGAGCTGGAGAAACGAGATACAGTGAATAATTTTGAAATATTTGTGAATATTTTCGCTGAGAAACTAAAGCTCAGAAGTGGCAATTTAATGTAACAGATAATGGTGTTTGGTTTTTCTTGTTAAACATTGATTTGGATATTTAAGTATTCTCCAGGCTCTGTATCGTGCGTAGTGTAATGCTGCATTCACAATGAAATGCAAGTGCAGACATAATGTAGCATAAGCGCAAGCAAGTTATATGCAAATTACCACCAAGCTCTCCGCAAGTTACAAACTGAATTACATAACCAACAATACCACATCAGAAAATTCACTCAATCTTTTACAAAATAAATACATAACATACTAACAACTGACGCACGCTGCAGTGATGTCACAATAATTTCTCATTCAAAATTATTGAATGGAATATTATAAGGTAGTTCCCTATTGCAGACGGCAGAATTAATGGAGCCGATATAGAAGTATTGCCGAAAATAGTACAAGCATAGAGACTGTATTAAGTGATAAAGGTACACATTTAACGAACTAAGAATTATCTCTCTATGTCGTAGATTTATGAAAAGTAATAAATCTATACACAGATGATAGTTACATCCATTAAATCAAAGAAGGATTCGCAAGGAGACTGTCATGACCTCTTGAGGGAGATCAGAGATTGCACGGCACGACCACATAGAAAAACATGCATGTACAGCAGGCCCTCTAAAATCTTATAGTGCGGTCTGTTTTTTTTTTTTGTTTTTTTTTAGCTTAACGTCCTTTAATCTGGTTGGTCATATCGGACGATGAATAAAATTGGTGAAATGATGCTCAAATGATCTCGGGGTCCATGGAGCTTAAAGTTACTCGACATTCGTCTTCTCAGGATGAGGGGGGGAAAAACAACTTATCCGGGTAACTCACCATAAGCGAGATTCGAACTCGCGACCTGTTGAACGTGAGGCAGACACGTTACCCAGGCGGGCTAAGTGTCTGTTGTTGATTTCATAGGTAATGCATAGAGAAAACAAGCAAACTTCATCCTGCTTCATTCTCTTTGCACGCAACGCACGGATCAAGTTTGGAGTTTGCAAGCTCTTGCGTTGCATTGCATTACGTTTCTATGTGATTGCTTACATTAAATAATAGGAGTCCAAACTCTTGCGCTTACATTGCGTCTGCGCATGCATTTCATTGTGAATGCAGCATAATGGTTGACAAAAATATGAATGTGAAGGTATATTTAAAACACAATGAAATACCCACAAATGATTTGAGTGATATATTTTTATGTGGTGTCAAATTACGTAAATGGTCACAGCCAGGTAACTTGTTTGGGAAGTACTTTAACCCTAGCATTCACTTTGTTGAAGTGCATACGGTTGATAATTGTAAAAGCAGAAAGCGAGCGTTGCTTTGAAAAAAACAGTAGAATTAATTGTGTATGAAGGTTTCCCCAATAAAAGTCTGTATAGTTCTTGCTAACTCAGAAGTGTTATTTTAGCAGTTCCTACTATATCGCTGTCTTTAAAACTCAACCAACTCTTTATACATATTTCATTTACCATTAAACACACATCTATTTTTTTTTTTTTTTTTACAAACATTTTTAGCAAATTGTTGAAGATAATGTTCTGAATTGCATGCATTACCTATTTTGATAAAATTTGCTGCACATACTTATTGTGTGGAAGTATTAAGTAATCTCGCAACAAATTATAGCATTCAAGTGACAGAGAAAACAACATAAACGAAAATATCCATGTAACATTGGAATATTACTTCTTATTCAACATCAATCTTACTTGATCACTTACAATTTGCAATGTTGTCTTACGCCGGATTCACAATGGAAGCGATATTGGCGACGCGACATGGATCCCATTGCGACACCGCATTGGCCATGGAAACAAGCGTTCACAATAGAGCGGTACAATTTGACATTACTGAGCGGTGACGGTGCATAACACACTTGAAGCAATGGCGGATCTATAACAAGTTCTTACTCTGTAACTGTAAGAAGAAACCACAGAAACAATCATCAGCTCCATCGATGTTGGGTTCAACCTATATTTAAGGAGCGTAGCCAATTTGGGGATTTTCATTCCCTATGGTAATCACGGTCTTGAATCGTATTGCAATTACATCTTGAAGCAATGGCGGATCTATAACAAGTTCTTACTCTGTAACTGTAAGAAGAAACCACAGAAACAATCATCAGCTCCGTCGATGTTGGGTTCAACCTATATTTAAGGAGCGTAGCCAATTTGGGGAGTTTCATTCCCTAATTCCGAATATGGTAATCACGGTCTTGAATCGTATTGCAATTACATGCGAATGACACAATTTGACGATCTTTTGCACATCATAGGTCCTCATATAAGGTAGCACTCAATTCGAAAGCCAATATCTCCAGCAGAGTGACTTTGCTTAACTTTGAGGTTAGTATGTGCTTATTTATAATTCAGCCAACAGCATAGACGTGGTTTTAATCAGGTGACAAGATTATTCTACAATGAAGGTATAATTTTGGTTGTCCAAGACAGTTTCCATTTTCTGTAGCATTTGCATTACCATTATTACACAGTTAAAAAAGCATAATAAAGATACATGAATTGAATTATTGGCAGGTATATACTCTACGGGTCCCTTCATCTTTTATATATATATATATATATATATATATATATATATATATATATATATTTTTTTTTTTTTTTGTCATTTTCAGGCTTCCCTCTAATGACCTAACTGCCCCCACCACTTGAGTTTTAAAATATGTGCACCAAAATGTAATTGCTTTTGGTGCAAACTAACCTTGATTTGCCCCATTCCTTTGGAATTATTGAACATATGAAAACAGGAATTAAAATTGAGAAATAAGGAATATTGACTACATGAATACTAAATGTGGGAACTTTCAATGAAAAATTGATAACTTGTTTAGAAACTGTAACGACTCCAAACATTTGCTGCCTCATGGTGATGGGGAAATGACATGGTTCTGAGGGGAGGCTGAAAATGGCATAGAAGTGATTACGACCTGAATTACTACATAATTTCCAATTTTATTTCCTAATCTTTCTAAAAATTTGTTTTAAAAACAAAATTCTAAAAATTACTTCATTTGCTTTTACACATTAATAGAGGCCTAGTAACCTGTTACGTAAAACACTTAGTAAACCCAATTGTGCTGGGTGTAGTCTCTCATAATGCATGTTGATAATATCCTAGAATGTGCCCATTGAGCAAAAGATCGTTTACAGTCAGGGAAATCTTTGTGAAAAATAACAAAATCTAATGAAAATTAATTTAATTACCAGACAAGAGACTCACAACACCATTTGAACCATAGAGATCTTCAGTTTAGATTTAACACTAATTAAGGTTACTCGGGCAGACTGGTTATAAGACATTTATTTTTCAAAATTAATTTTGAACCAGACATTTATTTCTTTATTTTTAGTGTATGATAGCATTGCATTTGATGTTCTTTACTGATTGTTCATTCCTTGACCTTAAATGTACCTTTCAGATACTTGGCAGCTGGGGACTCTCTTCGATCTCTTTCTTATGCTTTTCGCATAGCTCCCTCAACATTTTCAGCATTGTTGTGGAAACATGCGAGATAATCTGGAAGCAGATGAAACACATCTCATGTCGGAAACTTTCCGAAGAGACTTTCCAGAAGGTGGTACAGCGATATTGGGAGAAATTTTATTTTCCAAACTGCATATGTGCCATGGATGGAAAACACTGTGTTTTTCAGGTATGTCAGTTATATACGTTCTTTCAACTCACACCATATGACACTTTTAGGAAGCGTTTTTTGAATTTATTTAACAAATGTGTGTAAGCTTTCTTTCAAATGAACAACTGCAAAACTGAATGAACTAATCAGAAAACCAGTACGATTATATCAGTTTCAAAATTAATGACTGAGTTAACCACAGTTTGGGTTCTTGCTGCCATTGACATTAAACTAAATATATAGGGGATGGAAGATAGGAATTTCCCCTAAAATTTATAGGCTATTTAACAGAATATGTAAATTATAATACAAATTTCATAGATAAAAAAGCACAAAGATGGAAATAATTTTTATCAGAATATTGTGAAGTACTGGAGCAGCTGGTTACTTTAACAAAATACTTTAGACATTTATAGGCTGTTTTACAGAATATAACTTAAACATGATACAAATTTTATAGACAAAAAAGCACCGAGATACCAATAATTTTATCAGAATATTGTGAAGTATTGCAGCAGGTGATTACTCTAACAAAATACTTTAAAACTTTAGGGAAACAATAGGGATGTCTAATTGTAAGGTTCTATTGCCAGATGGTAGAATTGATCCACTTTGCAATAAAATAGCATCTAAGCTACAGTTTTGCTCCACCTTTTCAACAGCTTATCTATGCATATATGCTGATCAGTATAGAAAATGTAACACTATGTATGTTATCATCGAGGTAAGCAGATTTGGGTTTACAAATGCCATAAAGTCTCAAAGTATGTCGCTCATCTCGCAAAATATACATACAACAACTGCTGGTGTTGGTTAAGGATATCAACATAAGTTTATATTGGCAAATTCGATAGTGTGGCCAGAATTTTTGATTAAAATTCCATTACAGGTCAAAGATGCAACCATTACGCGGGAATTGGGAAATCCCCTAATTCTAACGGTTAGCTGTTCATCTGAAATATCGTAGCCCCTACACGCCTAGCTGCGCAGACTAGAAACGCTGTCGTAATATGATGAAGTTAGATGGAGGGCAAGAGACTCCTTAGGTCGCGCGCAATACATTGTTTGTAATGGGAAAACACTGAAATTTAAAACAGCTATAAATACGTCATAAGGACACCTGAGCAGGAAATAATTACGACAACACGTTCTTTATTATCGCCAGCATCTATGCACAGGGATTAGACTTTGAATGTCCTGTTGGAAGTTGAATAAAATCACTTCATTGACTAGACGGACTTTCATCCCACAACTGAACAAAACTGAAGTAAATATTATCATTGAACTTGAATATCGCATACCTGCATTTAAAGTGTTTTACGAACAGGGTGTAACCGTCACAGAGAGCATAATTCAGCTTTCATTCCCTTTTCTCAGTTTCTTCTCAGTGAATCCATGTAGGCTATACTTTCCGCTTTTTACTTTAATGCACAAAGTCATCAACAAGAATTATAAAGAGGATTTGTTAAAAGTGTCTCTGCAGTAAATTGGTCAAAATGCTGAATTAAAAATGAAAAAAATGCTGGGTCCGATTCTAGGCAGATGAAGCTATTCTTATTCCCCACCTTCAAGAGCCTGGAAATATGAATGCGATACTCAATATGTGTTAAGTTAATCGAGAAATACAGTTTTAATGTGCTGCTTAAATTTAAGTAGTCGTTAGAGAAGATCAAAATGGTAATACGACGATATTACCTAAGGCAGTGTATAAATAAATAAAATGATTTAGAGAAAAACAAAAACGTATGCAATATTGGATTTTCACAGATCGCACACACAGTATAAAATTAGGTACATTACAGTGAAATTAGGTACCTGTATTCCGCTTCAGTAAACTATATTCATGATGTTAAGTAAGCATTTTCTATCAGTATTAGTGGTATATTTGAGTTAGATAAGATAGGTATATTAATATGTGCACAACAGGACAGTATGGTCTGTGCTTCCTGAAATAATTTACAAAAAAATCTAAGATTGGAATCGATTATTAACATTCTTTATGTTCTAACGCTTTTGCAAAATCCCTTTTTGCACCCTGTGTAATTTTGATTCAGTCTGAAATTACAGATTTGAAAAATTAACTTAATCTAGATATCGGTTTTTGTTTTTGCCTTTTTTTTTTATATAGGACAGATTATAATATTGAATCTAATATTTTAGCACTGCCTTCTAATACAAATGAAACATATACAAAATAGTTATAAGAATGAAATTAGTGTTCTCATTACCTTTGTCAGGTGAGAAGGGAAACTAAATAATGAAGAACTGTATCAAGGTTTAGCATCATGTTGCCTTTATTCTCATGGAAACAATTTCTCATTTCGATGGCACAAATTTGTTACGTCTCGGAGCAGCTGACGACTTACTCAATAATTGTAGTCTATGTATTAAGAACCTAAATTAAATTACTATTCGCTTAGTGACCGAGGAAACCCACGAAAATAAATCGGAGTGAATTTGGAATTCAAATGTTACTATTTATTCTTACCGATGGAAAGTGATCTCGGAATCATTTTTCCGGTGGTTGGTACAATTATGCAATATAGAAGTGCACCATATTAATTATTGAACCTTAATACCCTTAAATCACCTCACTTTTAATGCATTTTAAGCGTACTGAACATACAGCAGAAAGTACGTTTGCCATTCACCTACCGATGCGCGAGAGGTTTCAATAAGCGACAGCGACATCAGCGCCAGCGGTGAGTCTAGGTAATATATTCCAAGGTCTTTGGAAATATCAACGTTTCAAGAAGCAGATTTGTATATAATGTGGAATAAACTGTGACGGAAAATAGATGAGTTTAATATACTATTGAAGCTGACAGTGTAACATAAATAGTAATATATTATTAAGAAAGCCGTTGGAAACCAAGAGGAGGATAAGGAGAATACATTTTTGATTCATTAGGTGAGGTAATGTAGCCTTTTGTTTAGCCATTATTGTTATTGTTTGTATTATTATTATTATTATTATTATTATTATTATTATTATTATTATTATTATTATTATTATTATTATTATTACTATTATTATTATTGTTATTATTATTACTATTATTACTATTATTATTATTATTATTATTATTATTATTATTATTATTATTATTATTATTATTATTATTAGTTGTAAGAATAACTGGTCAGCCCAACCAGATCTACTTGCTCTTTAGTTTTGTCATTGAAGAAAATATGAAAGAGGTTGAGAACAGTAGGAGATATTAAGAAGAACAGTATATGCGCCCCCAGACGCATATAATTGCATATATCAGCGTTTCCGACACCTTCCTATGAATGCACTGCCTCATTGTATATATTTCTGGGTTTCCCCGCCCTGCTATGGTTACGCTTCCTAAGGCATATACAGTTATTTGTAAATTTCAAGCTTTGCACACTACCTTATGACTGCGCTGCCTTCTTTCCTTTTCGCAATACCAACTATGTATGCCCCATTAAGCTGAACATTACACCTTTCAGATGCAAAGGTGGGCTGCCTGACGTTACGCAGCCTACTGACCCTTAAACGGCAACATTACCAGCTATTTTTATTTGTAATTTTAGATATTTGTAGATATGTTTTTGAAGTAGTTTAGCAATTTTTATGTTAATGAGTTGGCTATGCTGTTGGCAAAAGGTCCATAGGCCAACATGGCAGTGCAAGCGCAAACAGACAGAACGCGGGGAAGATTGTGCATGTCGCCCTAGAAAGAAGAGCCGATTTTCATAAATTTCGTTTGTGTCTCTTATTTTAGCCAGATCATTTAAATACACCTAACGAAACGTGACTTAAGCTGAACGTAATCTCGAAACCAGTGGCAGCCATATTGTTTCAACAACCAATAGAAAGGCTGAGTCAGGGCGTCTAATAATCTCGAACAAGAACAATCGGGAACATCAAACGTTTCAGACGTGTATGGAATCTGGAAACGGTTAGTAAGTTACTTCTTGGTACCAAATCATATGCTTATACACACTTCGCAATTTTTATTACTTTAACTCTATTTGTAACCACTTTTAGTTTATTTTAATACTGCTTTACTTAAACTTGGGTTCGTATATATGATTATGTTAGAAAGCATTCTTTAGGTTCGTTGTGGCCAGCATGCCACTGAGCATAGAACTTATCAAATTTTCTCGTTTCCACTTAGGAAGCTACTGGTGTTGTAATGGAAGATCTACGGTCGAATAATGCCAATACTTTCTATTTGGGATGAACTGGCGATGTTGACCAAATCTACGTTCTTTGTTGTATGGTAATTCAACATGGCTTACGTTTTTCGACTTGCGAACGATTAGTGTAGCTTAATTTCTTCTGCGAACTTAGCAGCATGTGGAATCAATTGCGAATATTCATTTATTTCCTTATTTGAATAAAGATCCCAAAGCTCGTTATTAGGGGCAGTCAAATACATTTTACAGTGATCTACAAATAACAATACATAAGTGGTGCATAATGCGAACGTATTAAGATATACAGCAAGAAATTTCTGGGTTGTAAGGAATTATGTCCTTTGGGTACACATTTGTACATAAATAAACTATTTTATTTTTCACAACAATGAGTTAAGTTTTATAATTTATGAAACTAAGAAAATCATCTCGTTAGCTAATAACACATTTAAATAGTATATCATATTGTTCAAGCTTAAGTATTGTAATATTCACTTAAAAAAAGATAGATTTTATTTGTATTTGAAATATCGGCAGTTTAATTGTGTTTTTTGTATGTATTGACTACTTATAGGACTGGCGTTCTGTTAAGAATCCCATCAATGCCATATATAGATGACTCCATTGCATTAATTACAATGCTATTTTGTCCCCTGGTCAAATCATTGTGTACACTATTATATGCAACATACTTAAATTGGTGTGGAATGCATTTTGTAATACTGTAAATGCAAATAGTATATTTGATAGTTTTAGACTAACAAATAATGGAATAATTCCAGCGTTTTTTGTGTATAAAAATTTAACAGGGGTATTATGATTTAAATTGTACACTATTTTAATAGTCCATTTCTGTAAAACCTTGGTAAAACCATAATTTGATTACAGAATGGATGGTAATTATTTACAAGTTCGGCCGCTAACTCTCTCCGCTACAACTTATACCAGTTTTGCAATCTAACGGGACCAGTGTGGTTAGAGGGGGATTAGGGGTGGGGAGATGGTTTAAAAAACTAATGTTGCTACCTGTTCATATTCACACACTAACCTAAACGGATTGGAACCTAACCTCGCGCTAAATTTGAAATCCACATGCTTTGAAATGGCCATCATAAATACAAAGTCAATCAATCACACTTAGTTTCATTCGATTTTAGAGTGGCTGAAGTTCTGCATAATAAAATTCACTGAACAGCTGTATCTGTGTGAAACATATTTGTCATACATCAGCACAGCGTATAAGGCATATACTGTTATTTGCAAATCTCATGCTTTGCACTACCTTATGACTGCGCTGACTTCTTTCCTTTTCGCAATACCAACTATGTATGCCCCATTAAGCTGAACATTACACCTTTCAGATGCAAAGGTGGGCTGCCTGACGTTACGCAGCCTACTGACCCTTAAACGGCAACATTACCAGCTTTTTTTATTTGTAATTTTAGATATGTTGTAGATATGTTTTTGAAGTAGTTTAGCAATTTTTATGTTAATGAGTTGGCTATGCTGTTGGCAAATGGTCCATAGGCCAACATGGCAGTGCAAGCGCAAGCAGACAGAACGCGGGGAAGATTGTGCATGTCGCACTAGAAAGAAGAACCGATTTTCATAAATTTCGTTTGTGTCTCTTATTTTAGCCAGATCATTTAAATACACCTAACGAAACGTGAATTAAGCTGAACGTAATCTCGAAACCAGTGGCAGCCATATTGTTTCAACAGCCAATAGAAAGGCTGAGTCAAGGCGTCTCTTAATCTCGAACAAGTACAATCGGGAACATCAAACGTATCAGACATGTATGGAATCTGGAAGCGGTTAGTAAGTTACTTCTTGGTACCAAATCATATGCTTATACACACTTCGCAATTTTTATTACTTTAACTCTATTTGTAACCACTTTTAGTTTATTTTAATACTGCTTTACTTAAACTTGGGTTCGTATATATGATTATGTTAGAAAGCATTCTGTAGGTTCGTTTTGGCCAGCATGCCACTGAGCATAGAGCTTGTCAAATTTTCTCGTTTCCACTTAGGAAGCTACTGGTGTTGTAATGGAAGATCCACGGTCGAATAATGCCAATACTTTCTATTTGGGATGAACTGGCGATGTTGACCAAATCTACGTTCTTTGTTGTATGGTAATTCAACATGGCTTACGTTTTTCGGCTTGCGAACGATTAGTGTAGCTTAATTTCTTCTGCGAACTTAGCAGCATGTGGAATCAATTGCGAATATTCATTTATTTCCTTATTTGAATAAAGATCCCAAAGCTCGTTATTAGGGGCAGTCAAATACATTTTACAGTGATCTACAAATAACAAAACATAAGTGGTGTATAATGCAAACATATTAAGATATACAGCAAGAAATTTCTGGGTTGTAAGGAATTATGTCCTTTGGGTACACATTTGTACATAAATAAACTATTCTATTTTTCACAACAATGAGTTAGGTTTAATAATTTATGAAACTAAGAAAATCACCTCGTTAGCTAATAACACATTTAAATAGTATATCATATTGTTCAAGCTAAGTATTGTAATATTCACTTAAAAGATGAGATTTTATTTGTATTTTAAATATCGGCAGTTTAATTGTGTTTTTTGTATATATTGACTACTTATAGGACTGGCGTTCTGTTAAGAATCCCTTCAATGCCATATATAGATGACTCCATTGCATTAATTACAATGCTATTTTGTCCCCTGGTCAAATCATTGTGTACACTATTATATGCAACATACTTAAATTGGTGTGGAATGCATTTTGTAATACTATAAATGCAAATAGTATAATTGATAGTTTTAGACTAACAAATAATGGAATAATTCCAGCGTTTTTTGTGTATAAAAATTTAACAGGGGTATTATGATTTAAATTGTACACTATTTTAATAGTCCTTTTCTGTAAAACCTTGGTAAAACCATAATTTGATTACAGAATGGATGGTAATTATTTACAAGTTGGGCCGCTAACTGACAAATTCCTGTGTGAGAAATGAGTAAATTTTCAAATCTGAAACTAAAAACACGGAATATCTATAAAAAAAAAACGATCAACTCCACAATAAGAATGTATTTAACATAAATTGTGTGTTTTAACATGCTCTACGTTTTTTGTGTGGTGAGATTTTGTGCATCTCTTACGGTTTAGCAGTTATGCAAAATTCCGTAAAACTCATCCAAAATAAACCAGTCTTCAGAGGCTATTCCCAGAAAATTCAAGATATACATTTCATTTGTCATGTAAATATATTTAATATACGATATTTTAATAAAATTGTTAGAGCTATTTTTGAGAGTCATGTAAAGGGTAGTAGGGGGCGGGGGATATTCCTGAAAATCTTTGTGTCGCAACCTTGGGAGATACCAAACTTAAATACTAAGTTTGGTGTTTAACGGTCTTTTCGTTTTAGAGCTATACTATCCAGACACACACACACACACACACACACACACACACACACACACACACACACACACACACACACACACGGGTTCTTTTCCAAAACTGTTTTTTCAGGATTCAGTGGGACCCAAAACACGTATTTTCGGTAAAATCTCGGCATCGAGACACTATGTATATAGTACAAGTAGAGAAAGCAAAAATATGTGAAAATATTCAATTTGCCCTCCCCTTATTCACCGTTGTAATTTTACTATTGGCAGTGATATTTTGGTAAACAAGGTACTGTTCTTATGTTATGGTGTACCAGTGGTCAATACTTTCTTGTACTTACACCAACTTTCTGAGCAAACGCTTTTCACTTCTGGTATTCATTTAGAGGCTTCAAAAGGATTTTTATGTGCCACGTTTAAATGAAGAAATGAAAGAAATTTGAGTCCACATTCAATATTTGATCCAAAACTCTTAGAACGTGAGATAGGAATGGGATCTGATCAAAATATGTTACATGGAAACACCTCCATGTCCAATTATATTGAATGTACCAGAGACTATATTCTCTTTTTCTCCATTCAACACACTGTAGGGTCATCATTTTTTTCTTCAGTTGACTTGCCAGTAACAGGTATAATAATATGCTCATCAGAGCCATATTTTATTTTTTCCGTAATCTCGTAGTAATTCTTCTCAAAACATTCACTAATCTGAAAACCTGCATTATAATAGACAGAACTATATTTAACCAGTTAGCCAATGTAAATCCAAGACAACCAGTAAACAAGTTTGAATTATTTATTCTAGGACCTTCCTTATTCAAAATGTTCCCAATTCGATACTGAATTTAACATGTGAAGCTCAAACTATATTAAGATGGAATTAGACCCAAAGCTATTTTAATTCCCTAGTGATTGTTCGAAGGACCTAAACTTTGCATTTTGAATGTAAATAAATTGTCTGACGAGTATGTTTTGCCCGGCAAATTACAAACTGATCTTCTAGAAAATCGGTTAGGTTAATATCGTATCATGTCTGGTAATAATTGTATTTTAACCTTTAGGCAAATAATTGAGTCAGAAAAAAAGATCACAGTAAAATGTTTACAAAAAATGATTGGGAAAACTTTAGAGAGTTTTAAAAAAATTTACTTAGAAGATTATGAAGTATCAAGCAGCTCAGAAGTGTTGTATGTTTGTGGTTATGTGTCTCTTGGTGTCTGCAAAATTTTTAGATGTGAGCTTTGTATTGGTATATTAAGAGAGGGAAAGGGAACAGAAATCAGTGATGCATATTTTGATTATTTACAACGAGGAAGACTTTCAGTGCCCAGTGATTTATTTCTGGCATTTTCTTTCATGTTGTGGCCATGTTTCAATATATAGTGAACTCTTCAGATTTAGCAAGTAAATTTTTTACAGTGCGTAATCAAAGAAGCATTCTTACTATGCTAGGTATGTAGAGCTTAGAGACCAACGGTGTTTATGGTGACATTGGTATTGGAATAAATTTTCATTTTTGTTTTTACAGGAAATCGAAATAAGGCTTAACAATCACGATTAAAAAGAGGTAACCATAACGGGTAATGAGGTCTGCTTACTGCGCAACGATGAAACACCACACAAACATTAGAAAACGGAAAAAAAAAAAAAAAAAAAAAAAAAAAACGTAGAACTGAACACACAGTGACAAAGGAAGACCCCAGTTTAATAGCCGCAAGATGGTAGTAGTAGCAAGATTATATGTTGCGAAATAGGAGTGATAATGCTCTTATTCTTCACCACTCAATGTTAAGATAACGCACCAGTTATCGAGACAATTACATACACAACAGTGAAATTCAAATATATTTTTATGTATTAACGGCCATTTCCATGCTCCTATCGTTTAAAATAAAGAAGAAGAAAATCTATTAATTTGCCGCTATATGACTGCTTTACTGCTTTATTCGTCTTCCCCATGCTATGCTAAAGGATTGCACCTGGTTATGGAGTCATTGACGCAAGAAAACAGTGAAAATAAAATATATGTTTATGTATTAACTATTGTTTCTTTGGTGACATTGTTTAAATAAAGAAATAAACGCGTTAAAATTAAAAAGTTATAAACTATGTACATTAACCAATAATCATTCTCGAAATCCGAAAATTCCGGATAAATGACGGGTTCCATATAATATGCCGATTAGGTTAGCCTATTTATTGCAGATGTTCGTTATTTCAGGTTATGTGGTAAATGAGCCAGTTAAATGTGATTTCATCAAAACATAAAGATAACCCCATCTACGTCACACTACAATGGCAGTGCTCATAATAGTTTGATCAAGTTATATTTTGGGTTAAATAAAGAAATTTAATACACAAACTTACTGTTACATATCTGAAGCAGATCTTTTGCTTTGTTTCTTACTAACGAAAAAGGAGAATTATTAGTAAATAAAAAGAATAATAATTAATTATTGTGGTTGTTATTATCATCATTATCATTATTATTATTGGTGGTGGCGGTGATATGATGATTATAATAATGAGTATTATTATAATAATTACTATTAGTTGTAAGAATAACAGTCAGTCCAACCAGATCTACTTGCTCTTTAGTTATGTCATTGGTAGCCTTAAAAAAGGCTGTTTTGTCATTGAAGAAAATACGAAAGAGTTGGAGAACAGCAGGAGTTATTCGGAAGAAGCATGAATGTTACTTTGTGAGGGAAGAAGGATTCAGGTTGTTTTGAAGGAAAATAGGATAGTTTAAACTGGAGGATAGCTTTCGGAGAGTGTCACGAGAAACCTCTGGAACACTTTCCGATTTGGGCAGCCGCATCTTTACATAAATTCCTACAGATACGACGCAAACAGGTCTCTGGAGGTACCAAATTGTCTTCGGTGCCTGCTATTGGAGCGCATTTGCATATTTTCTGTCTTCTGCGTGTGAACGTCGGGCTTGTAAAGATTGACAAAATTCTCATAGCGGAGTTTAACTGAGTGCATATAAACACCATTAATTATTTTCTCCAAATTGGCATATGCTGCCCAGCCATCAGAGACGACTTGGGAACCCGGTAACATGAATTGCTGGATTAGTCCTTCCAGCGTTTGCTCCCTCCTGTCTGGTACTTCCACCAAAAAGCACCTTGCAGATCTTTCTACAACGCCGAAGACACAGTGTCCTCTCCATTGTCCACGGTGGTAC
This sequence comes from Hymenopus coronatus, assembly GCA_030762935.1. Lineage (NCBI taxonomy): Eukaryota > Metazoa > Arthropoda > Insecta > Mantodea > Hymenopodidae > Hymenopus > Hymenopus coronatus. The sequence goes on from CM060900.1 coordinate 150,837,039, forward strand.
TTTTGATGGAAATACTTCGATTCGTCGATTTCGACGATGAGAGGAATACCATTTTCATCCATAGCACCAACTTTTGAGGCATGCCTCTCCAAATAAATTTGGCATTCCTCCCGGCAACAATTGGCCCAGTTCACTGACGTATGCCAGCGACCAACATGGGCACTCTGATACTGCAAGAAATCACACGCCCAGCAGTATACAAATTTAAAAATCTGCTTTAACGCTATTTCACTGCACTCAAAAAATGAATCATACCGAATAGTTCGACGCAGTTGCCAATGGCAGCAACTCCAACGCTTAACTTCTGGGCTCTTTACGTATGCCTGAAGACGACATGGTTGCTGGCATCTTACACATTTTGCCTCGTTGTGCAATAGACGCCGACATGCACACCACATCATAGCAAACTCAGCAGCAGCTAGCTCGCTGCAGAGATCCTCGAGCTTCCACTCTTCTTGCAGTATTGCATCCACTGCCATAATTTCTGCCTTGAGCACAATTCTGACATTACCTCTATTCGCCATTGTAAATTTGTGCGTGTCTGCGACGTTTTCCTCCTTCTTATGGGTGAGGAAACAACAATTCACTACCACCAACAGTATATGTGCTCCCTATCGCATCTAATTGCATATTTCAGCGTTTTCCCCACCTTCCTATGCATTCGCTGCCTCATTGTATATTTCCCTGCCTTTCTATGTTTACGCTTCCTAAGGCATTTACTGTTAATTGTAAATTTCATGCTTTCCACACTACCCTATGACTGCGCTTCCTACTTTTCGCAATACCAACTATATATGCTCCATTACGTTGAACATTGCACCTCTGAGATGCAAAGGTTGGCTGCCTGACGTAACGCAGCCAACAAACCGGGAACACAACCGGTTAAGAGCCGCAAGATGACAGTAATAGTCGGTTATATATTGCATATTTGTTTATGCATTAACTGACCTTTCCTTGCTCCTATCGTTTGAAATAAACAAACAAAAACGTACTTATTTATTTGCTACTAGCTGGCCGTGGTACCGCTCTAATTTTCTGCTCCATTCACTGCTAAGTGAATGCACCCGGTTATAGAGTCAATGACGCAAGATAACAGTGAAAATCAAAATATTTTTATGTATGTAACGTAATTGTTTCACTTTTAAAGTATATTTTTGCTGTCGGAACTATTTAAAATCAACAAGTTTGAATCTATGCACTTTAACCAATAAACCTTGGTATCAGAAAATGGCGGATAAATGAGGGGACCAGATAGTATACCGCTTTAAGTTAAACTACGTATATCAGAAGTAGATTATTTGAGACTATGTTGCTAATGAGATAACCAAAGATGATTTCATCAGAGAATGAAGATACCCGTGTCACCGTCACACTACAATTGCATTTGAGCAAGTAATGTTTTGGTTTAAACGGAGAAATTTAATGCACAAAGCTACTAACAAATAACAACTTATGAGCCAGCAAAAGTAGATTTCATAAGAAAATGAAGATGCACTTGTTACCGTCGCACTGCAATTGCGGTGCTCTTAATACATTTGATCAAGTAATATTTAGGATGAAATGGAGAAATTTAATACACAACTCTACTATCAAATAAAAACTTTCAATTGCTTTGTTTCTTTCTAACGAGAACATAGCAGCATTGGTATTAAACTAAAATAGTAATAATAAAATTATTATTATTTATTTGCATAATTGTTTCCCGGCCTCCCTGAGGGAGGGCTGCCCTAGCGCCATTTTTCTCCTTCCTAATTCCTCCTTAATGTAATTCACTTCGAGCACATGCGTGCTCAAAGGTAATTCATTACCTATTTCAGCGTTTACCCGCAACACAATGAAAGCGCTGCCGTAATGTTATTATGCCAACACTAGCGTTGTTTTCCCACATTGTTAATTGCAAGTTTCATCCTTACCACACTACCCTATGGGTGGGCTATCTTCCCTCCTTTTCGCAATGCCAACTACATATTCTCCATTACGCGTAACATTGCGCGTTTCAAATGTAAACTTTGGCTGCCTGACGTTACGTGGCCAACAGAACCTTTAAGGTAGTCCATGGGTCAGGCTTAAATGTCCACATACGATAACCGAACCATTGTCGATCCGGCACATCCAAACCAAAAGTGTCCACATCTCCGTGGCTGCTCGTGGGTTATGACTGGGGTTTCAAAGAAAGTATGTAAACGAAAAAATATTTAAAATTATACAAATATTTTCCCTTTTAGTCATTATACCACATGAGATGTACAGCCTACTGATGCGATGCTGGTGTTGGAATGTTTGTACTTGAAAGTCATCTTTCTTTGTTTCTGGGTAGCAAAACGGTCTATCACCTTCTCATTAAAATCCACTAGCTGGTTGACCATCTCCTTTCTATGGACAGCATTGCTTGTGAATTTAACCTATCTTCTCCATCGTACTCCTTAGAAATGTTTTTATCCTTTTTAACGAAGAAAAACACCTTCCCGCTTCAGCTGATAACAATGGGATCGCAATTATCAGTTTAAAGAGTTTGGTAACATCACCTAGGACCTCACTCAAATTATTTTCCAGTATAGACCCAAATAAATCAGTTGCACTCCTTACACTTCGGAAGTCACCCCTACCATAAATTGTTCTAAGTTATGTTTTTAATTTGGTTTTATCAAGAAACGGGTAAGAATTAATAATATAGACCAAGGTTTCGTCTGGAAATACTCTGTTAAAGTTGCATAAATTTTCATAATCCAGCAATGTTGCAGCTCTCAAAAGCTGGGCAGGACACAGTCTCTTTTCTGAAACCTGGACGTTTTCACTTCTTAAGATATTGTGTCAAAGCTATCTCTTATTTATTTATTTTGCTTTCATTGACAAATGAAGCTACAGCTGTCTCAATCGAAGCAAACTTTGCTTTTGTAGCACATTGCTATATTTCAATATGTGGCATAACTGTATAAAAAGTGTATTTAGAAACTGAAAGAAGGTAACTGCATTTTCAGGCGAAGACTCTGCATTTTGTTAATTGTGGAATTCTGAAAGCTTTCATTTTCAATTTTCTCCAGACATTCAATAGTGCATACTTGCATACTATACGAGAATTGATGTTCCATTTGTTTTTGAACCACGTGAAAGTCGCCTGCCAACAATCTCATCTTGAATTAAAATTCTCCACAAACTTTGACGCGGTCAATAATTTTTTGACAGCACTTATCCATTTTTGCTTACTCACTCATTGTGCGATTCTAGGTTCCTACGAAAAAGCACTGTCGTATTTGCCCAATCCTAAGAGATCAGTATAAGAATTGACATGTAAGTGCGATTCGACATGCCTCTTATTTTTCTGAGATAAGTGTCCTCAACCCGCTATTCCAGTTTTTGTCCAACTACAGTCTTCCCATTGACAAACATTAAGCAGAAAAAGCAATACAATAGATTTGTAATATTACACCCAGCAATCCATATAAGTATTTCTTTCATATATTTCAGTTTTAAACGAGCATGAGTATTCCTTACCATTAACGGTTTACTTATGAGTTAAAGATGAGGTTTTGGTGTGCCTAACTTTTGTTTTACACTTGTCTTCTATTGAAAGTTTAGAAAAGTCAGTTCCCATTAGAAATGTTACACTGCTCATTTTCCTAGCTATTTTCTCAACAGGCAATGCAAAATTCACCACCGCACAAACACACACACACACACACACACACACACACACACACACACACACACACACACACACACACACACTTTCAATTTATCACACTCTTTAAATGATTCTCTTTGCCTGAAAAATATGGCTAAAGCAGTAATGTAACTTCGAATTCATATGCTTGGCAGACAATAAACGCAGGCGTGTAGCTCCGTGAGTCGTCGCTTGGACTTCAATTTGTTGCTAAAACAAACTTTAGCGATTGCTGAAAATGCTTTTCTTGCTTCCTTATCCTTCCATCTCCTTACTCCTCACCAACAAACTCACGCTGCCTTAGGTTCTATAAGGCGTTTGAACACATGATGAAACTAGACATGCCATCGTTGCGTCGCGTAATTATCTAGCAAGAGTTTTCTCGTTTCAATTTTTTTTGGTAGTGTTTAACGCCCGCTTTAACTACTAATGGCACCGCAGGCGGTCTCTCGTTTCAAAGGGAACGAGAAAATTACATAGGTATAATTTCTTTTCCTGTTATACTGATCCATAAGAGAAGAAGCTTACTTTGAATTTCAAATTTATTAGGGGTTCATTGAACCCATGAACACATATGGTTCACATTTGCCACATCTATGGTCAAATTTTTATCTAGGGATCCAGAGTCCCCAAACATCAAATAGATTGGCTTAACCGGTGTCGAATATGTCGTAGGAACCATATTTAAAGCAGCGATAACACAAAGCAATGTCTCCTTTGTAACGCTCCCGTCAATACAGGACTCCTACCGGAGTTACTGTAAACGTGGCAACCGTGGCAATACCACATTACGGAAGTGGGTCAATAAGACAGCAATAAAATTGCCACACAAAAACTCATGTTACCTGCGGTAAAGATCGGCGGGTATTTTCGAACCAAAATCCGCGCGGTTTCTAAGTAAGAACACGAATAAGTATGCTGTTAGAAAACTTTCTATGGCTATAAAAGGAATTTTGCTCACATTTGAGCAGAGCAAAGATGTTATTTTAACGTGAACGCCTTCCTTCCCTCTGACATCTTTCTATTTATGCAGTGATAGCTGTTTTGCACTAAAGGATTGCACTCTACGTTGACTTTTGATCGCGAAAGTAGCACCGCATACTATTGTCAAGTCTGGCCGCCCTGACTTTGCATAAGGAAATCGGTAAATCTTCCTAGCTCTGATTATGACAAAACTCAATCGTCTATCCGTCAATAGTTGACGCAGAAGTGTAATCAAAACTGATGAAAGTCCCAGATCCTGAAGTTTTATTTTCTAAGGAGGGGCGGCACAAGCATTGCATCATATGAGTTGGAAACATCAAAGAATAACGGAGTACCTGCCTGCTAGTGTGAAAGGCGATATGAGCTTCGGTATTAGGGATGAACAAGTCAAAAGAGGTGCCAAAGTCCTTTCGGAACCCATATTTGGTAGGCGGCGAAGGCCCAAATCGTTCCAGATAGAAACCAAGCCGAGCTTGCAAAACTTTTTCAAACAATAATAAATAAATTAGACAGTCATGAGCAATGCAATATGTCGATACTCAGATATTTCACCTGCGGTGCTACAAGTAGTAAACGCGAGCATTAAACACTATCAAAAAATCACACATGTAGTCGCGTAAACATAGGTTTAAAACAGGATGAATAACCACCAATTTCCATGTACCTGAAATTTGACCCGTTCGTAGAATGTCGGAAAACCGCCGAACTAATACTTGGAATGAACGGTGTGGTAAAACTCGTAATAAGTCATACGTCAAACTGTTATAACTTGGATCAGATAGACCGTCTTAGAGATCAAAATCTGTTTAACTTCAGTCAGTAGTATGGGTGCAGTAGTCATGTTCGAAGACGTCTGTGGAGGCGTCATTTGAACCTCACACAGTATCAAATAGCGTAGATGGTAGTACTGTAGTTTCCTGTTGCTATATAAACGTGGGAAGGCACTAGAGCGCTGAGAATTCTTAAGTCAAGCCAATTTTTGCCATACTTCGCGTATTGGGGTGTTTGCGGTTATAGAGGCACAGTAAAGTGACCACAAGAGGCGGCGCTGTTTATTCAGTGGGCATTTCGTTCGGGCTTCGGTTCTCCTGGCAGTTTGGTAAGCCTCATAAGTTCGGAGTTAACGATAGCGAGCCTAGCCCAAACGACTTTCAGCCACAGTCTTGGCACATGTGGTGTTCCACCAAGGTCGTTTATGAGTCCGAGCATCCGCTGTTTCAATCAGTATGTGATAAATGTTACGATAAGCATTGACGATGGTCTCCAGAATTTCGTATGTAACTTCGTCCTCTGTGAATTGGTCTAAACGCGTATTGATAAAGGTCGTCAATATTTCCCGCCACGGACGTCCAAACCGTCGGCTACGTAAGAAGTCACCATGTATCTGTATGTGGCGTAAGTAACGTTTAGGAAGCTAAGTTGGAAGTTACAAAGATAAGGTCCGCTGAGATGTCCTGCTAATGCGCTGCACCCAAACGAGTAGGATACAAATGACACGTTAGCTTCCAAGAGCGACTCGTACTAGATTGCACACCCGGGTGGCGGTTACTCTGCGAGGCGGAAGAGTTAAAACAATTCGGAATGTTAAAGTCACCACAAAGAATGTAATTTTCCGCACCATGTGTTGATATAAACTGCCATACCACGTCAGAAAGGTCAATACCGTCAGTATATTCACCCGCAATCGTAAAGCTTCCAATACTAATACGAATCGCCTGTAAGAACGGAGGTAAGTGCAATTGTGAATCCCAGTCATGTGCCTTGACACTGAGATGTAATCCACTGAGCACACCAATCACTGCGTAATGCAATCGTTCCAAAAAATGTAATAATTGGGAATTGAAAAAGCAAGTTCAGATCCAAACAGGTTTCAACTAAGATGAAAACATGAATTTAAGCCTGCGAAAGGGGATGCTGAGGCTACCACACCCCCCCTGCATTTTGGAGAATGCGAGCATTCCAATACAATAAATGAAGGTGTTTTCTTGTCGGGGGCATTCCTCACAATCTGAGCAATTTTTGTTTCAAACCACCCAAAGAATGCCGCAGGTAACCCGGCGCCATCACGTAATTCGCGAAATGCCTCAATATATTCTCGACCACAAAAGAAGGCCATGGCCCTAAAGTTCCAAAGCCTGCGCCAAAGGAGCAACAAGAGGCGCTACGTGATTCAACTGTGTAGGTATCACCACGAGGTGGTCCCTGGATTGTGAACCATGTAGCAAATCAAAATTGGAGTTTCAAAATGATTCGCCTGAAAGTGCACCTCCACCTCATTAAAACCACTTTTATACATGTGCTTAACCTGATATTGGCTGTTAAATAAACTACGCCCAATTATCATGGGATGGAATTTAGTCACATTCTGCAAAGGAAACTTAACCGTTACAAAATATGGCCCTACATCACGATCAACATAGCGTAAAGGCTATTTGTCTACTCCATTGTCACAGGACCTCGTGGTTGCCCCATTTGCTCCACTAAGACTTATCAACTATATCACCGAGAAAATCTAAATCTTCCGACGGTTGTTTCGCCGGAATTTCTGCAATTTTATTCAACAATTCCGTCTCCATTTCCTATAGAAGAACAACCCTCTCCCAACTGCAAATTGACATAAGTCTCCATCATCTACCCACAGTCCTATCCCTACGGGGAACACAACATGAAAAAAGAACACTCAATGCGCTTATTTTACTCACTACGACAATAATTAAATAAAAGATAAAAAAAAAACGTGAATCAGAAAGAAAAACGGGTAAAAACCCAAAACCCCCATCAACTTCTACCACAGTAGTACACAAAGCTAGCCCACTTGGAAACATGTGTGTGCCCAAACACTCAAATGTGATCATCATCTTCATCTCCTTCTTCTTCTTCTTCTTCTTTAGTCGTGTTTATTTTTTGACGTTACTGCCAATCTCGATTTTGTGCTACTGCGACCAGAACAAGATGTATACGGGGGGGGGGGGGGGTGAAAGCGCTTATGAGGTGGCTGGTATAGAGACTACACGTTCATTTTTAGTTGTACTAGTAAATCCAAACAAGTCTTTACAATCACGGGAAGAAAGGGTAGAAATGATGAGGGACGTTAATCGGCTGCAGTGTAGTAAAGCGGGCGTTTAGCAATATAAAAAAAGGGAAGGAAGTTGAAGCGGTTCTCAAGGAAGATAACTGTAGACAGATACTAGTAATTCATTAGCAAAACCCTGGTTGTGGGGGCATCCAGGCAATAAATGGTGTAGCGTGTCACACATTCGACAATCACAAAGATCAGCCGCGCCGTGGCCGAGTAGTTAAACCACTCACCTCTCACCTAGGCGGCCCGGGACAGCATTTACGGTAGACAAAATAGCGCAGAGGCAGGTTTTTTGCAAGTTCTCTGGTTTCCCCGCCATCTCATTCCACCGGTGCTCCAACTTCATTCTATGTTTCAACAGTATCATCACCTGCGGTGCCATTTGTAGTAAAAGCGGGTCCTAAAAACTATCAAGAAAAATGACAAAGATCGGTGTCACGCTCCAGAATACGAAATAAATTTTCAGGCATACGTGAAGAGTTGCACAACATTCGAAAGTAAGTTACGAAGTCTTTTTGCGATATCCATGAACGAAAGGTCAACAATTTATGCAAACTGTTCCATAGTAATTTTCCAAGAGCAGTTTGATCAAGTTGTAAGCCGACAGAGTGTAGTACGTCATGTGGCGGTATTAAGAATTCATAAGTAACAACATCATATGTAGTTGCCTGTTTAATAACAGTATCAACGAAGTCTTACGTGAACGATTGGACTACATAATATTCATATTTTCCTCACGGAGGGATTTAAAACCCCGACTGAAATTAGTGCTGGACTTTACAACTAGAATTCCATCCACGCAGACATGGACTCTGTATCCTTAGATGGCAATATATACCGCAGCAACAATAGCTATTTATCTGGCGACAAATTACGCCATCCGCTTGCGTATTCCATCTCTGATGATTTTTACGAACAGTGTGACTTTCTTGCAGACAATACAAAAACCTTATACAGCTATTAAACAACAACCAGAATATTTTTCGTCCGACACTTCTTCACGGAAAGTGTCCACGTCTATCATCAAATTGTGACCTAAAAACCCGCCGTCCATTAAATAGATAGGTCTAACCGGAGTCGAATATATCGTGGGTACAGCATGAACAGTTCTGAGAGCACAGGCTCTCGTGGAACCTTGCCGTCAATCGGGCATCCTCCCGCAGCTGAGGCAAACGTCCTAATTTCGGTAAAAGCGCGTTACGGGTATGGGTAAATAAATCAGTGATGAATTTACCACCCCTACGAGAATCCATATGACAGGTGATAAACATAGGAAAAAAAAAAAACTATTAAACTAAATCGCGTCCTTCGTGGCCATCATATGAAACATAATTTTAAATAATACATAAAAATACGAATCCAACTAATGGGCATTAGTAGCCGGCAAATATCCTGCCATTAGCATCTCATATGCCGACCAGAAAAAACTTAAAGTTCAAGCTGTCGCAGTAAAATCGTCGGATCGAACCCCCAATGTCTACAACAAATAGCTCTATACATATTCGGTACCTAGCGAAGAGAATGGAGCTCATGTTTTGCTGTAACGTAACGCCTAAGAAAGAAGAAAAGTTGATGCCTGAATAACATGCTGTTATAATGTAAGAGTCAAATCCGACCGGTGCATACTGCACTGAACTCGAACAAACTAGGTTATCTGACAATTAATGTGCTAATCAAGGTTATCCCGATACCGTATTACGGTGTGACAGTCTCCTCAAATTGATATAGTAAGGCGGGTAATCGAGCCTGTACTGGAATATATAAAATCACATCATCAGCATACTGCAATATATGCAAGGTCGAATTAGTTTCTCGCCCAAGATCTCCCACATAAAAAGCGTAAAGTAAAGGACTAAGTGACAATCCCTGAAACAGTCCGCGAGAAGTACCTTGAGTGTAAGAATTATTACAGCGCTGGGATAAAGTCAATCGTTAATTTTCAATAGTTAATGGAACTTAAAAATGAAGAAATTCCCGGGTTCCGAAGTTATAGAAACTTTAGCACGTGCACATCATATTATGTGTTGAGCAATAACGGAAATCCCTACTTGTTGGTTTGAAAGGTGATGAAAATGTCCGTGATAAGGGTGCACAAATTAAAGGTAGTGCCAAACTTCTTCCGGAACGCATTTGGGTGGCCAGCCAGACCACAAAACGTTCCAGATAAAACCTAATACAGTTTTATAGAACTTTTTTTCAAAAAGATTGTATAATGTCATGTGCAAAGAAATTGGTCGGTAGTCAGAAAGGATGTTTCCTAAAATATTTATGGCATTTCTGTAACATGCATGTATGATTTTGAATGGGTTGAAATGATCAGGTGTCCATAGACTTTGGTTTTGGTGTCTCCTTAGTTTTATCACTAGGGGCGCGCATAGTGTTTTGTTCTTCCGCTCGCGTAGTCAGGTTGACCTATAGAGAGAGGTGGTTGCGAGCTGTCAAGTGTGGCGACCGCTCGAGATTGCACTGGGGTAGTTTTTGCGCGAAATGTGAGCGTAGCATTCGTGAGTTTTGGTGAAGACGAACTCCTTGGTAAGTTTCCTGTTACCTTAGCAGGTTTCATTATTTAATTCATATCTATTTATAGGTCGTCTGATCGGAGCTTTGTGACTCGCTGGCGTTGTCTTGGGGGATGTCCGTTGTGTGAATTTCCGTAAAAGTTAGATGCGGTAGCTTAGGTCTGCGCGTATGTAGCAGTTTAGATTCTTAACTACGTTAATTATTAATATATATTCTATATTTTGTTATGGTTCTCAGAATTTATTCTTGGTAAATTTCGATATTTTAGGGTATTACATTTATCACATTGGAGACTCATGGGGAATATTCCATTCTATTAGTATAGGTTCTTTACCACATCAAATTGCATTATCACAACATTGTAAAGGTATGTATTGTAATTTTCATCCTTTTGGAGGCCATATTCAAGTAGGAGTTGAAATTATGTTTTTTTGTAAGTGTTTAACGCCCGCTTTTACTACCGCAGGTGATTTGGAGATTTGTGGTACGAGTGTTATTTAACTAGGCTGAATATTTATCCTGGGAAGTGTTTTCATATGTAAAGATATTATTAAGAGCCCGTAAAAGAATGTAATAAATATACTCGTGAATAGGACGAGCGTTTCCTTCAGGCATTTGTGAGGGGAGGGCGCATCCTGTCCTACCAGTTAGGCTTCTTGCCGATTACCTCCTGTTACTTTTGCGATCCAAACTGTCTTAAGTCCAAGCACAGACTAGATTTTAAAATTGGATATATTACTACCGATTTTCACGCACCCGGAATAGTACTTGATTGAAAACCCTTGGTAAACTGCCGTGCTAATAATAATCGGAGCCTACGTTGTGGTATAAGGCGCAATATGTCATATGTCTAACTGTTATGCCCAGGAGCGGTTCGACGCGTATTGGATTTTAAAATCGTCTGAACTTAGTTGTGTTGGTGCGGTATTCATATCGGAACAAAATGTAGAAGGTAACTTAGGTTCCGGCGCCATATGGACCTCGCACGGCGTCAACTGTTGCAAATAGTTATCTGCAGTTTTTGATTCCCATACACATGTGCTAAAGCATGCTGGGAGAACTAATACCAGGTCAGTTTCTGGCATATTTTTTGCACAGAAGTGCCCATGGTTATTGTGGCACAATAACTCGACCACGAGAGGCGTTGCTGTTTAAGGAGCTGCCGTTTCGTCCGAGCTTCCATTCTATAGGCTGTTTGGTGTTTCTCAAAAGTTCCGAGATTAGGTAGCAGGCATAGGTAAGATATCTTTTAGCCACTGCCAAAGGACATTCGGCATTCCAAAAGGCGGTTTACGAATGACCGGTGATTCAACCAGAGGTAGATATCTGTTCCCATAATCATGGACGACCGCCTCCATATTTCTGTATTTGAAGCTGTCTTCATTGTTTGTTTTGATTTTGTTTCTTTAGTAAGTAACGCCAGCTTTTACTACCATACCACCGCAGGCGACCGCTGTCATTAGGAATATGTCTAAACGGGTATGGATAAAGTCAGTCAGACTTTCCCGTTGCGGACGCCTGAACCGGCATCGGCGCACAACATTGCCATCACTCAATGCAGTACGATTAATGGAAAGGTAAAAGGTAAATGGTCACTACCTACTGTATCCATTAGTCATGTAAGAATGTCTGTGAAGCAAAGTCAGAACTCACAATGATGAGGTCTGGGGAGGCATCCCGTAGGTGTAAAGCACCCAAACGAGTGCGGTATAATTGAGACAGTAGGTGACATAAATGGCACGCACCGTAGCGCAAAATCGGGTGTCGATTACTGTACCAAGCAGAAAAGTTGAAGAAATTTGGAATAGTAAAGTCTCCACAAAGAAGGTAGTTGTCGACACCAGGGCATAAAAAAAAAAAAAAAAAAAAAAAAAAAAAAAAAAAAAAAAATCGTGCCAAACCGTGTCAGAAATATCATAGCCGTAGCATACACATCCTCAAGTGTTAAAATGCTGGCACAAGTACATATCACATTTAAGAACGGAGGATCACACACATAAGCATACATGTCATGTAGTGTAATGTGATGTACACCAATAACTGCACCTCCTCCGGCGTGGTACGATCATTACAGAAAATTTGATAATTAATAACCATAAAGATCAAGTGCAGACCCAACAAAGTTTCAACTAAAATAAAAATATGAATCCTTGCCGTTGAAAGTAATTGTTGCAGCTCACCTCATTTCGGAGAAATGCTGCGAGCATTCCAATATAGCATATTCAATTGTTATAGCGTCGGTGACATCCCTTCACAAACGCAGTTGTAGTTTCAGATCTTCTAAACCCTGGCGCAAGTAATTCGGCGCCATGCATATTATCTGAGAGATTTTAATCAATGAGTCATTGGCCATCAAAGATGGGACCCAATCCTGAGGAGGCCAAAGACATCGCCAATTTATTACCGTGAGGATCTACTTTATTCAACTGAGCAGGAACTACCAAGAGACGTTCCTAGAATAAAATTACTGCTACCGGCACCTGCAGCCACTACCTATAATTTGTGGCCCATCTGAGGTGAACTGAACACCTGTTTAACCGTCACTCTCTGGCCACTGGGCCATCTTCCCGAAAGAGCAATGTGTACAGATGCTGCTGTCCTTACGTTGAGGGAGCCGTAACTTTTACATTTGGCAAAAGGAGCAATAGATTCACTATCTAAAACTGTTGATTTAGAATCCTTCTAAAATCCTCCATTTGTGTGTGGTTGAACTCTGGGATATCCTCTATATATCTCTATTGTTATCTGTATCTATATATCTACACACGTATATATATATGTATGTGTGTGTCTATATGCATATCTTTATATATCTAGATTTATTTATATTTATCTATATTACTCCATGTGTATATGTTTATCTATGTATTTTATATATGTATAAAGAAGAAATGACCCCAATATTAACCTTTTAAGATAGTGTTGCTGGATTTTATTGAATTAATTTCGACAGATTACTCCTGCTTGCTTAAATATGAGGAAACCAGCTTTCAGCTGATCCTAATTTGTTTACTTTAAAAAGATTGTTTTGTGATTTTTCATGTCAAAATTTGTGCTATGGTCAAGAGTTAATTAGACGCACAGTTTCTTCTTTGTCACCCTGTGCTCCATATATTGAGCCAAAGAATGAATGTATACAACATTGTAGAGGTAAAAGTATTTAACAATACTTTTACCTCTACAAAAACATAACTGATATTTACTTACTACATTGTAATTCTCCCAAAAATGAAATTAACTCACTCCACGTTACCCTTTCAAGCATTCTTGCAAATCCCGAAAGAGGGATATTGGACGACAATTTTGAATAACCTTTTTTTTTTTTTTAAATTGTATGGAGCTTTGCTGGTTTTTAGACTTCTGGAAATATATTCATCGACAGTGATAAATTTGAGATACCTACGCTCTGGTAGGTATCTGGGCTATAAGATGGGTTACTGACCTTTGTACAGTGATATTTGCTAGATCACGTTCCGCTCGAGTATTATTGTTGTTCTTACTACTACGACTACGAACATTATTATTATCATCATCATCATCATCATCACCATTATTATCATTATCACTATTATTATTATTGTTATTATTATTTGTTTAAACCTAGTTATAGAATTGATTTCATCTGATAATACTGGAGCTAGAAATACAGCTTTGTCGCTTAGCATATGCCGGAAAGAAGCGCCATTTGCAATAATGTTTGTATGTTCGTCAATTTTATTAAAATATTCATTGATAATCTCAGCTATTTCTTTGGGATTATCAATTTTATTTAGTACAGGTGTTTCCTTAATTCACATTTTCTTTCTCATTTCATCTTTTACTACTTTTTTCGTATCAATTTGCATTAATTTTTGCCGCATGATAAATTGTTCATTAGCTTTTAATTTTGCTTCATGTATGACTTAATTTAATATGTAGATTTGTAGTATATTCTGAGATTATCATAATTACTTATTTTACACAAATTATGTAGCCCGGTTCTTTCTTTTAGTTATATTTTGCCCTGTATTGTAGTTATCGGTTTTTTTTTCCCATTCGGATTTATTGGGCTGATTGTCTTTTAATAGGGAATACTATATCAAAATGATGTTTAATGGTAGATAAGGATGTTGATTTTTTCGTTGGTGTTGGTTTTAGGTATGGCATTTATCCATGTTTCCTCTCTAATAAATGTTTGATATAATGTATGTTTTCTTAAGTGAATCTTTTATAGTTAATCGATTTAGCAATTTTTGTTGGCATCTTCTCATTTATCTGCAGATATAAATGGTGATGATTGGGGTTAGGGGCACACAAAAGCTACTTTATCAATGCCTTAACAAAACAAACCTTGGCTCAGTCACGGATAAAAGCTGGGTAAAAATAAAACAAATAAAAATGCCAGTGTTAGAGATAAAATTAACTAGAAATAAAACAATCTAAAGCAGAGCCAAAGAGAAAGTCATAAAGCTATGAGAAAATAAAAGGAACTAAAAATTAAAAAGGAGTAGTAGAAACCAATTCCTCGTTGTTAAAAATCAGGGTGCTATAATTATAAAATAAAGCTTTAAAAACCTAAGCTACCGCTCCATGATGTAGGCAAATGAAAGGTAAAGAAAACTAAAAATGCAGTGAAACCGGTAATTTAGATAAAACTTCAAGCATTCGATCCACCATTCCGTTATCGTTCGCAAGAATTTGCTTAAGAAGTCCGACAGCTGCAGAGTGGTTCGTAGATGTGCTAGACGAGTACACTCCTGCAGGACATGACGAACAGATAATTCTAATTCACAGACCTAACACATAGAAAACAGTTTTTTTCCTAAAAAGGTGGCTATGTGTAGAAATACAGCGACCGATCATTAAGTAAGCCAGTATCACCTCCTCGCGGCGAGATGTACGAGAGGAGGTTACCCTTTTTACAGGGAGATCCCGCACCTCCCTGAGCTTGTTTCCGCGGAGAGACTACACCGTATATGCCAACACGAGAGCACCGCTCTCCTCACACAAAGCTTAAAGTCTGCTGTGGTTACACAAGGAAGCAAAGAACTGGTTTGCGTTACTGCTGTTTTAGCTGCCAAATCCGCCACTTCATTCCTGGTAAGTCGACGTGACCAGGAATCCCTGCACACTGCAGATGAGTACACGAAATGTGTAAAATGTGGAGGACATCCTGAATGCGCAGCACGATAGGATGGTAGTTGTACAGCTCACAAAGGCTCTGAAGGGCACTAAGGGAATCACACAAAATAAGGCAGTCACCCAAATTTCGACTGTGAACGTACCAGTGGCTCGGTAGATGGCATACAGAACTTAGATGCGGTACTATGCAAACTGTAAATATGTGGTTCAACCCCAATCACAAAGGCACATTCAACACAGTCAGTACGCTTACTTTCATCGGTGTATATACAGATATGGTCAGTGTAATATAATAAAAGTTCTAAAACACAATTACGGATACTACACGCAGGCATTGTAGACTTCCCATATACCGACATCTTGAGATCTACATGGGATGAAGCATCTAGCCAAGGTGGGTGCACCCTCTTACACCTTGAGAACTGTTCTAGGCAGTGTATTATGAAGCTTCCGAAGAAGCTCGCGGTAAAGAAAACCGGCGAGCTTTGGAGCAAGTGATAGGTGGCAATAACGTTCGTCCAGCCCGGTAGACAAAAAGGGGCACATGTCGTATGCGAAGGCATGCACTTAAATCCACTGTAATAATTAGCGGGCAGGACATCACGCCGACAACGCAGAGGAGGTTCTGCCGATTCGGCGTAAACTCACAACTGGGCTTGATGGAAAAGCTCCAACAGTCACAGGATATAGTAATACATGCGGATTAGAAAGTTGGATTAACGATAATCCTGCCAGCATGAGGGATTTTTTGGGTAGTGTTTAACGCCCGCTTTAACTACTTATGGCACCGCAGGCAGTGACACTGGTGATACATAAATGATGATGGAGCACCGGTGGAATGCGATGGCGGGGGAAACCGGAGTACCCGGAGAAAACCCGCCCCAGCTCCGCTTTGTCCACCACAACTCTCACATGCAGTCGCTTGGGATCGAACCCGGGCCGTCTAGGTGAGAGGCAAGTGATCTAACCACTCGGCCACGGCGCGGCCAGCAGGAGGGATGAAGCACAGTGAGACGTTAATCCGCCGAATTAAGACAAGGCGGGAAATTTGAGAAAAAAAATTACTGAGGCAAGTATCAGCGATTAAGTGATAATCTGTTGGTTTGGGGTACATCCGGATTAAGGGATAATCCGTCGGATTAAGAAAAGACGGGAAATTCAGTCGCGGTTCTAGAATTAACGGATTAAACACTAGCGTCGCGATGAGCAGCGGTAAGAAAACAATTGCGGGGCAATAGAGATGTGGCAGGATTATCGACAAACCAACTTGCTAATCCGGATGAGAAAAAGGTTAACGAAAGAGAAGAATGGAGGCTGAAATACCTTGATAATGATGACGATGGTGATAGGAGCAATGGAAGAGGAACAACGTGGATGATGATTCCAGCAGCATGAGTGCTGCGAGGAAGGGGTAAATCGATGAAGGTTATACCTGGAGGACGGGTGTGAATGGTGATGGATACTTAGGAGGGAAAGCACAAAGTGCCCTAAACTAGGACTGTAGCAAACAAATGAACTAATCGAATAAGAGGGAGAATGACGTCACGGCTAAAAGTGAGCAATGTAAGGGGAACAGCCGGATGGTAATATCTGGCGAATAAGTGCTGCTAGGAAGGGGTAATCGTTGAAGGTAATACCAGGAGGACGTGTGAGAATGGGAACGGTCACTTAGGAGGTGTAGCACGAAGTGACCTAAACGAAGACTGAAGCAAACAAATCCTATAATCGAACAAGAGCGGTGTAAGGACGTCACAGCTAAATGGGAGCAATGGAAGGGGAACAACGGGATGGTAATACTTGGAGGATATGAGGGCAACGAGGAAGGGATACATCGGAGTAAGTAACATCCGGAGGACGGGGAGAATGGTAACAGATCCCTAGGACGTCTAGCACGAAGAGCGCTAGAGCTAAGACTGAAGCAGACAAGTGATATAAACGAAGTACAGGGGGAATGACGTCACAGCTAAAGCGAACGTGATTGGAGAAAATAAACCGAATGGCTGTTGGTTAAATTAAGCTGAAATTGTATTAGTTAAATAGGGTTTATAGAGAAAAAGCAAAATTGAGGCAGAGAGAAGGTAGAAAAGGGCAAAGAGAAGATAAAATAAATATTATACGAAGACGAGCTTGCGGAAATGGAAGGAGATGAAAGAGGAGGAGATGGAATTGATGGAAACTGTGATGAATTTAGCTATGATACGTAGGAACAAAAATACGTACTTTGGAGGACCGAGGTGTATCTCAGCGATGTCGGAAGGCGACTGGTAGAATTGCTAAGACAGACAGACACTCACACAATCACACGCCCACATGATTGAGAAAACCACACAGGAAAGGAGGTCTATGGGTAAAATATACCTATATTTAATTATATGTATACCTAACTATAGCCAGCTAGCTACCTAAATAAGGAAAAGGAAAAAGAAATAAACAATGATGCAATATATATTGAATATTTATAGAAATATATAATCAGTTTTATGTTAAAATTGCCTGAAATAATAATAATAATAATAATAATAATAATAATAATAATAATAATAATGCCAACAACAGACCAACATGCACATAAGCGCTAAACAAAAGAAATTAACATTTTATATACCTATATACATATTACACAATTGGCTTTAAAGTGACGATGATTATGACGATGCAAGGAAAGAAAAGAAATGAAGGAGATGACGTTGAAGATATATATTAATGTTGAAACATTTGAAAACAGCCACAGCCGGTGCAGTGGAAGCATTCATATACATCGTCGGAAAGTAACCACAGTGATCACAACACCTGTGCAGTGTTGGCACTGACAAATCTTTTCTGAATATTTTTGGAATATGCGCGTACGGGTTTGAATTATAAAGAATAAAGGTCCGATGAGCCTGGCATACTAAGCATGCCGGAATGAACTTTTCAGTAGAACAAAATGTGCGTTAATGTGTGCAAATACTGCTACTACAGGCACTCCAGTGACAGAGAGCCTAGTGGGGAAAAAAAAAAAAAAAAAAAAAAAAAAAAAAAAAAAAAAAAAAAAAAAAAACCTGTCAATTTGCCTGTGACAATCTCTACACTGCAATGGATGGTCAAAATGCCGTACTGTTGGTCTAGAGTGGTTTTGCAAACGACACGGGCGGACAGACATGCTTAAAGAAATGTTTAGCACTAACATATAATCTCAAAAGAAAAAGACATGAACAGAAAGCTTACCATGAGAGATGAACGAAGAGGGGTAGCGATGGCTGAGGCTGAGATTGGGGATGTGGTGCTGGTGCTGCAGTGGCTGTCAAACTGGGGCCTCGAAAGGCGCCGGACGACGACGGCGAGGACATAACACTGTTCTATGTCTACGAGGAGCAAGAGGAGTCCTCGCCCTGTTGCTTTTTTTAGATAGTGTTTAACGCCCGCTTTTACTACCATGGCACCGCAGGCGATGACACTGGTGATACATGAAATGAACATGGAGCACCGGTGGAATACGATAGTGGGGGAAACCGTAAAACCCGGAGAAAACCCGCCCCTACGCCGCATTTTTCACCACAAATCACACATGCGGTCGTTTGGGATCGAACCCAGGCCGTCTAGTTGAGAGGCGAGTGATCTAACTACTCCGCCAAGGCGCTGCCACACTGTAGCTGTACATCACGAAGTCGTGGAGTACAACGTTCTCATTTTCGTCTAGAAGACACGTGATGGAGGGCGATTTTCCTTGTCCTCCTCCTCCTCGAAGTGCTGGTGCTGATATGGTGATGGTAGTGGTGGTGCAAGAGTTCTTCCGGTAGAGACTTGATGTCAGCAAAGAGACCGTCATTGTCGAGACCCTGGTTGCTCTTAATTGAAGTTGACGCTTCCGAGATGTAGTCTGGAATGAATTGAGTCTCGACTGAGTCTGCGAGGGATAGTGTTGTACAGCTCGATATTTGAATAGATGGCGAAAAAGAAGTTGGAGGAGGCGTTTGCTCCTGACCCTCCTTTCGATCCAATAACTCAATTGACGCTAATATGTCAGAACCTGTTATTCGGAACTCGAATACCAGGAATCGTGAAATAGGAGCTCCAGTCGCTCGCGAACGTTCTCGTTGTTTAAAAACAATCTCGCGGCGGTGACAAGGAGTCAAACGGGTCGACGTCAGAAGCTGGAGCTGGCGAGGAGGCAGCACTTAATACGATCTGGTTGTTAGACATGGTAAATTCCGAATGGTGATTTGCCAGACATATGTATGTTAGAAAAATAAGATTGTGGAGAAATGGGAGAGCTCAGTTCATAGGGACCGCTACCGATAACAGCAAATTTATAAAATAATAATGGCCGACTGGAAAACCAAACGATAAACTTTTGAGAAATTAACCGGATGTAATGGCAGATTGCGCGAGCCAGAAAATTCCATCGGATGTGAACCATGATTGCCACTTGGTACGTTGCGGAGCGATAAGCAAAAGTTGAGCTAATGACATCCGGCGGTGGTTGCGATAGCACCAGAATAAAACTCCACGAACGATAATGCTACATTCACAATGAAGTGCAAGCGCAGACGAAACATAAGCGCAACAGTTTGGACTCATATTATTTAATGTAAGCATTCACATAGAAACACGCAAGACGCGACGCAACGCAACGCAACGCAACGCAACGCAAGAGTTTGCAAACTCCAAACTTTATCCTTGCATTGCATGCAAAGGGGAGGAATTCTGCTTCTTTTCTCTATGCATTGCCTATGAATTCAATAACGACAATTGCAGTGCAAGATTTTACAGGGCCTGCTGTACATACATGCTCTTCTATTTAGTCGTGCAGTGTCGCGCCATCTCTAATTTCATCAAGAGGTTTTGTCAGTCTCCTTGCGAGTCCTTCTTCGATTTAATGGATGTAACTGTCATTTACATCTAGATTTCTTAGTTCTCATAAATCGAAGACGTAGAGAGATAATTCTTAGTTAATTAAATGTGTAGCTTTATCACTTTCTGAAGTCCCTATGCTTGTACTATTTTCAATAATTTGAAATGAGCCATTATTGTGAGGTCACTGCCACGAGCGTCAGTTGTTACTATGTAATTTTTAATATATTTATTTGTAAAATATAGAACGAATTTTCTTATGCGGTATTTCTGGTTATGTTATTCTGTTTGTAGCTTGCGGAACGTTTGGAATATATTCGCATGTAACTTGCGGATCTAGAAACCCGTGCCAAATTGTTACGTTGCGCTTACGATTGCATTGTGAACGGCGTTTTAATTGCGTCTGCGCTTATGCTACGTTACGTCAGCTCTTGCATCTCATTGTGAATGTAGCATAAGAACACATCTAGCAAGCGTTTAATCTTCCTGGAGTAAATGTAAAATATTCCACAATTTTAATGGGAAGATATTAAAGCACAAGGGATGCTTATTTTAGAAAAGAATGCTTGCTTTTAATGTAACAGAATTAAAATGTATACTGTGGTGGTGGTGGTGGTGGTGGCGGTGGCGGGGCGGTGGTTGCCGTAGTAGTAGGGAAATAGCATTACTATTAAGAGAGGGCGCTTGCAGGTGTTCTGTATAGGGCACTTTAGCGGTTTATACGGGAATATAAAAATAGATGAAATGCTAAGTACAAGTAAACAGGTGCCGCAGACCAATTTGGGGTAAGTTCAGATGCTAACTTTAAAATTACAGACCATAGAGAGAGAACACTTGCTAAGCTTTATTCAGGATTTTTATAGGGGCATTACGTTAAACAAATGCCGCAAGATGCAGACTCACGGCAGTGAATTCAAACAATTCTTAATGCTTTGTTAGAGTTTGTGAATACAGACCTATTGGAAAACGAACGCGGGTATGTACGACTTACTATTCATGTTTCGCGAAATGTGTTTATATCATTTAGCATGAGAGTGCTAAGGTTTGACCAACTGAATACATATGTATTTCTTCAAAGCATAGAGAAAGTTCGAAAAGCAACAGACAATTTATAATGGGAGGGCCACTAATGCTCAATTGTGCATGGACAAAGGAAATTTCAGGACGGTGTTATAAACCATGTGAATTGTTCTATAAAAATAAAGGGATAATAGAAATAAAGAATAGGGATGATGTGTGTTTACCCAAAGCATTAATAGTGGGAAAAGCCAAGGCGGAAAATGATGTTAACTATAAGATACTAGCCAACTCTCGAGTATTTGCAAAAAGAGAGGGCTGCAGCGCTTTTGAGAAATGTAGAAGGAACCATAAACGATGTTAAAAGATATGATGAGGAATGCAGGCGTACAGCACAACCGTTTTTGGAGACCATTCAAGAAATAATGTTTTATACAAATCTAGAAAACAATTAGAAAAACACATTGATCTTATACTGCACGACGGG
This sequence comes from Hymenopus coronatus, assembly GCA_030762935.1. Lineage (NCBI taxonomy): Eukaryota > Metazoa > Arthropoda > Insecta > Mantodea > Hymenopodidae > Hymenopus > Hymenopus coronatus. Next base: position 150,858,741 of record CM060900.1, read on the forward strand.
CAGTACAACGTCGTCGTGAACCTACACATGGCATTTAAGTGCAAGTACTACTGTCGTCAGTGTAACTACACTTTTACGAATACAAGGGAGATACAAAGATACGACATATCTTGTATCAAATGCTACATGCTGTACAGGCAATCATTTCCACAATATAAGCGGTGTAACATGTGTAATCACGATTTTAATGGGCAAGAGTTTTTTGAAACTCGCTTAAAGAAGGGAAGTTATTCCAAAGGGAACGTAGTGTGTGAAATAAAAAAGGTATGCTTAACGTGGACCTAGCCATATATCACTAAGAACAAAAAGTCTGCGCATGTCTGTGGGGAAATTTTCTGCACGAACTGCAAAACAGACGTAGAAGCCAACCATTTGTGCTATATCAATCTCTTCAGACTAAGAAGCTGAAAAATAACTTCGTCATAATGGTTATAGATTTTGAATGCACACAGAACACGCCGTATGAAGGCAGAGCAAACGTATTTGAGCATGTTCCTAACCTATGCGTGATGCAACAGGTATGTACGCTCTGCTTAGATGACGAGAAGCAAATGAGGCACTGTACTCAGTGCGGGGTGAAGGGGTGGGTGTTTGCGCAGAATCCGGTGAAACAGTTTTTTGACCACGTCACGCATTCTAAATATGATAAGATGGAAAATTATTGTCATTGCGCATATTCTTAAAGCTTATGACGGGAAATTTCTCCTAAAATTTATGTTGGGAGATTTGAAACGGAGCCCGGAGCTCCTTATGAATGGCACGACAATATTTAGAATGAAATACTATGTGACCTTTTTGGACTCGCTAAACTTTCTTCCCATGCCACTCTCTAGGTTTGCAAAAACCTTTCAGTTGAGTGAGAGCAAAGATAATTTCCTTACCTCATTAACATAAAGGAGAACGAGCGGTATGTTGGACGAATCGCGAACCAAAGGTATTACTGCCCCGAATGCATGACCGAAGAAGGCCGAAGAGAGTTGGAGAAGTGGCATGCCGAAAGGAAGAATACAAACTACGTCTGACATGCGAACTGAAATAGTATCTTATTGCTGAATGGATGTAACGCTGTTGAGCCTGGGAGCTCGGGAATTTAGAAAAGAATTTCTAGAAGAGAACGAGATCGATCGCTTTAGGGAATGTGTCACGATTGCCCAGGCCTGCATGAACGTTAACTGAAAGCGCTTCATGCCAAAAATAAACAGTCATGATACGCGGAGGTGGATACCACCTAACTGAAAAAACAGTAGCCTATAGTGCATGCAATGAGACCGCGGGAAGTGGAAATTGCTAGGCATAGAGTGGACAGCAACAGGCACGACAAGACAGGGGTTTTCTTTCATGATTGTTTTTATTATGGGTGCGCAAAGTGCCTTCCCAAAAGACACTCGGTCATTTATTGCACGGGAAGCGAGACCATGGCTTCTAATTTCGAGAGCACTTGGAAAGTCTAAGAAAAGATAAGGAAACCAGACTATTTCGTTGTGGAAATGAGGGAGTGCAGCTTCAACGCTATGCTAAAGGTGAACGATGAGTTCACCCTCTGTGTGAAACATTTTCCCCCACCGGAGCCTCTAAACCTGAGAGATGCGTTTTACGGAGGCCGGAAAAACCGCATTAAGACTTGCTACGAGACAACGGCGGATTCTAAACTTTTTACTACGACGTGTGCAGCTTGTATCCGTATGTCAACAAGGTGAAACTCTACCCAGTTGGGCATTCTAAAATTCACTTGGAAAACCTTCCTCGCTTAGAGTTCCTACAGGGAGGGAGGGGATCGTAAAGTGTAGGGTTCTTCCACCCCAATACCTGCACCACCTTGTGCTACCTGTGCACGTAAACGGCAAATTTATGTTTCCGCTCTGAAACATTTGTGCATAGGCGCAGAACCAGGAGGAATGCCACCAAGACGACGTTGCCATGGCGCTAACGGGAACCTGATCGTCAACGAAATAATAGTTGCCCTGGAGGAGGGGTACCAAGTGCTCCAGATTTGGAAATGACATGGTCCAATACAACCATGAGACAGGAGCCACGGGTTTGTTTCAGGACTATGTCAATCAGTTCTTAAAGATAAAAACCGAGCCCTCCGGCTGGACCACAGGTTGTGAAAAGGAGGACTTTGTTAAACGGTTCTTTGAGCTCGAAGGCATCACCCTGGACCTCACATAGATTTCCCACAACCCCGGAAGACGCGAGCTGGCCAAGCTCATGTTATACAGTTTCTGGGGGGAAATGGGTCAAAGAGTTACTTACCTACGGGTGAACTGACAGATCAATATGACAGACTTATCGAGCTATTGAAGGACTCTTGTGTGGAGATGCAGTCTTACATGTCTGCAACGGATATTATGTCGTTGGCGATACTGCCAGCAGAGCCCAAAGCAGAGTGCATCGTATAATATCATCATTGTTGCTTACTCCATGGCGCATGCGCCGTTGGTCTTATATTCATATCTAAACCGGCTTGGAGAGCGGGCATGCTATTTCGATACCACTCCATTATTTTTTTGTAGTGTTTAACGCCCGCTTTAACTACTAATGGTATCACAGGCGGTGACACTGATGATACATGAATGATGGAGCACCAGTGAAATGCGATGGCGGGGGAAACCGGAGTACCCGGAGCAAACCCACCCAGCGCCGCTTTGTCCACCACAAATCTCACATGCGGTTGCTTGGGATCGAACCCCGGCCGTCTAGGTGAAAGTCTAGTGGTCTAACCACTCGGCCACGGCGCGGCCACTCCATTATGGCATCTAGCGCGCCTGGGGAGTAGATGCCTGCTATCGGAAGCTTCGGAAGTTCCAATGAGCTTGAGAAGTACGGAAAGGGTGCGTACATCTCGCGTTTCGCGTCCACAGGCCCTAAGAGCTATTGCCTTGAGATCTATTGCCCCGAAACTAGAAAGACCCTCTCTGTGTGCCAAATCAAAAAATAGCCCTATACTGTGGACACCTGAAGCTTGTGAATGCTTAAGTGATGCGAGAAGTAGTTCACGAGGTGAACAAACAGGGCCATAAGGCTGGGAGGAGCGCAGATCTCTAGGAAGCCCCTCTAAAACATTGTGGCCCAGCCAGCGGTAAAAACCTTTAAAATGGTTGTTACGAAACGAGCACTAGCACGTGGTTTCGACACGCTTCTCTGTGGGTTTAGCAGAAGACGGTAAACAATTAAGATCGGTGGATGAGAGCGAAATGAACCTTTTTGTTGCATGAACACCTGCACGCAGGCTTACTTCATATCCAATGACGAATTCCCAACGAGAATTACCTTTCCCTGTACCATGCTTGTTGTAAGTCCCTCTAGATGCGGAAAGTCGACCTTTGTAAAGATTCGTATAAGGAACGTGTTCGATAAACCACTACAATGGTGGTGTGGTGCCATCCGGAGAAATACTCTCCACGCTTAGAGGACCTGCCTTTGAACTGCGAGACGCACCCGGGGATACCAGACCTGAACATGGCGAGGTAAAAATATATCGTTATTCTTGAAGTTATGTTTGGCGGCGAGTGCCTTAACGTTTCCAACTGTTTCGCTAGAGACTCTTTATCATTTCGGGGTCATTTACATTTTGCAAAATGTTCTACCGCAGGGAAGAAACTTCGAACGATATCACCAAATGCAAACATTATCGTTGTATTTAAAGAAAAACAATAGGAATAAGATACAAATAGAGAGGCCCTGTCAGCAGCTGACCTTGAAAGCATTCTAGAAGGCTGCGGAAAAGCCGCAGTGTTACCTGCTTCTCGACTGCACTCAGTACACTCCTAATGCCAAAAGAAAGCCTGACAACTAGAATAAGAGCATAAACACAGGAATTTTCAATGCATACCCATCATTATGAATACATGTCTAGGAAAAGGACGAGTATCACCAAACTTCTCCTTCGGTGCCATGGCAGTAAAAGCGGGTGTTAAACTCATAAGCAAACAAAAAAATCGTCAAACTAAGCAGTCCGCTAATAGAGAGACAACACGCTAACTTGGCGATAATAGTGAAAGCAAAACCCGCATTGCGCAAAACATTGCTCCAGAATGCCAGCCCAAACCTCATAAAGGCGGTATCGGAATGCGTTCTTAACCTGAGCAAGGAGAATGTTAGCTTACCGCCAAGATGTCTAAATCGCTTAAAAAGGCAGAAGTGCTCCTGGAGAAAATAAGTCGACAAGAAGCTGTCACTAAAGAAAAAGAGACACATTATCGTACAAGGAGGAGGATTTCTTCCGGCATTTCTGTTACCAGTCCTCGCCTACCTCGGCAGCACTCTTGTGACTAAGTTTGTAAAATGAAGTACGGGAGACAGGTTTTTTTCACACCACAACCTAAAGGTGTCGATGCCCTTCAAGTCATAGAAAAACTTCTATCCGATTTGGCAAAGGAAATTAATTTGGTTAAACGAGCAAAGATGGCTGCTCCCGAAAAGTGGCGATTCTTAAAGTATAAATTTGAAAACTACCAAGGACTTATGGCACAAGTTACAAAACTGTGCATGCCATCGGAGAAGACGACGATGGTGTCGCCTATGAGGGTATACCCGAGGAAGCTAACTCAAAGAGAAAAAGGTCGCTGATGCGATAGAAGCGTCCCCGTTGGATAGAAAACCAAACATAAAGTGGGAGCCTTTATCAGAAAGAGCACCGCGTAAACATAAGGTGAAGCGCTTAGAGAGCGGAAAAAAGCTCAAAAGTTGAAGGGAAGACCTTGTGACTTCCAAGTAAAGTGCACAATCCATATTTCCTTAGGAGGCGAAAATGAGTGCCCATGTGTAAAGAATAGAGCATGAAGGCATGGGCAGCGCTCAGGCGATATTATTACAACCCAGAACATTGCGCAGGACTTGCCACACCGGCTAAACTAAATAAGGTCACGGGCGTTTCTAAAGCAAAGATCCGACAATTTCTTGAAACGCAGTACAATGCACCTATCACAAACCGGAGAGAAATCGATACCCTACGAGATTCTATCACGTGACCAACATCGACGATGTTTGGGAGGCTGATCTTAATGTACTTCCTATCATTAAGCATTACAATAAATCCTAAGCGTACCTCCTAACAATGATCGATGTGTTTTCCAAATTTGCCTGGGCCGTTGCTCTAAAGACGAAACAAGAGGCAGAACTCGTTTCGGCGTTTAAGAGCATATTCTCCGAACTCTCCCACAGGGTGTCGCAAATGGACAAAGACACCGAATTCACTAACAAGACATTTCGCGAATTTCTAAAGACGCACGGTGTGAACACTCCACAACCAATAGCAACGTCAAGGCCAGCGTCGTTTATCATTTTAACTGCATTTTAAATGAGTAAAATGTAGAAGTATTTCACGCATAAAACAGCTACAGATTTGTGGAAGTACTTGCAGCTCTATTGAAGAGTTACAATAGTTCCATCACAGGTTCATAAAAATGGCGCCAAAGGATATAGACGAATCTAACATCTTAAACATGTACCACAATCTGTACGGCTCCAAATTCTCACACCTCAAGCGTCAAGTATCGATGTTTAAGGAGGATGATCACGTTCGCATATCTAAGCAGAAGGTTGCGTTCGACAAGGGACTCGAAAAGAACTGGACGGACGAGATATTTGTCTTCGCCGATGTGGTGCACGGAGTGCCTACGGAATATAAGTTAAAGGATCTCGCCGGAGATGTCATAGAAGGATCTTATACACTGAGGAGCTGCAGAAGGTAGCCCTTGCCGAGACGTTTAAGATCGAAAAAAATACTGGAGGTAAAAAGAGCGGAGTCAAAATAAACAGTACTTGAAGTGGAGAGGGTACCCCTTAAAATTTAATTCGTGGGTGAAAGCCTCCACCGTTCATTCGCCATGAAGAGAACTAGACAATTTTCCTTAACGCTCGTCATGCAATGCGTCCATGAATCACTTTACCGCTACCACTTCCAAATTTTCAAACATTCTACCCGGTAGAATAGTGTTGAAGGTGAATGGGAAGTGACCTTGCAAAAGGTAAAGTACCCCGTTAAGTTCTATAACGTTTCCAAGCAAAACTGACAAATTGTAGGCACTAAGTACACCCTAACGCTTAACCCAACTTAATCGAAGTTTAGTCTACAGATACCTCCAGCCATTGTGTACAATCCAGGCGAGTTGGTGAAGAGCGTTATTTCCGTTATTCTCGCATACCAGCAGGCGAAGGACGTCCTCCAACACGATAGTCTGGTGGCTGTTAGAGTAAACGCCAACGTCGTTCACCCATCCATATTGTCCGACTTTTCGTTCGACGGATAGGTAGAAAATACCCTGCCCCATTCGATACTCCGTCCTGTAGAGTACGGGGGTGGTGAATTGATGTCTTATGCCCCAAGAAGGCCGCAAAGCCTAAAGCCTAAGCTTAAGCCTAAACCTAATAGTTCCTCAGGAGCTTCCCGGCCTTCAAACCTGCTGGAGCGGGCGCTGGCGCGCAGGTCAGAACAAACGCCACCGGGGATCCAACAACCCCAGCCGGGCAGCCTGCCGAGGATCCCACTGGGCAGCATGCCGGAGATCCCTACAGGCCAGGCCCCGGTAGGGCCCTCTTTGCCGATAGATCGAAATCATTCAGAGTTTCCTAATGTCCCCAACATTCGAACCCTGTACCAATGTCGTTCATCAGAAGCAGGGAAAGCATCCTGTATATTCGTACATTTTCTTACGAAATGTTTATCTACTGCAATCTGGTCGTACCCTAGGTGGTAGGCGATACATTTGCTCGGTCATTAAAAGCGCTACCGTGGAGTACGAGAAGAGAAACAACACTTACAAGACCGACAAAGACATTCTTTCCGCTCAATTGGGTTCCCTTGGTCCAACACAATTTCAACACCGTGAATATAGATTTAAGAAACGGTTTCAGTGAACTCTTACCATTGGTCAACGGTTTTTCTTAAACTATAGTGCTCACGTTTAGACCGTAGCAGTACTCATGCATTTGATTACGGCTGCTCAGTACTACCTAATTAGGCGGGCAGTGCGCTAGACGACCGTGAATTAATTCTGTTTAGAGAAAAACGATATCAAAGGAGTAGCGCTCTATTCTCGGCCCTTGGTTGGCTCTTTAGAGCAGTGCTACCATTTCTCAAAAGTGGAACCAAGTCGATTGAAAAGGAGATACTTAAAGTCAGCGTTAACGTGTTTGCTGACGTTGCGACCTCCGGCAGGTCACCAAATGAATCGTTTAGGACGAGGCTCGAAGAGGCAGGATCTATCTTAAGAGAAAAGCCGACGAAAATAACGATTCCATGCTGAACTCCGTTCTGCGTCGCCTTGAAGGCATAAAACGCTCAAGAATCGATGAAAGGAAACAAACTAGACCAGTTCGCAGAAGACGTAAGGTTCAAGACATTTTTTCATATTGCCCGAAACAGTCGTGCACAGCACTGGACCTTTTTCAAGTTCTCTCTGTTCAGATGAACGTGGAAGAGTCCCGCTTCATAGCTATAAATCCTCAGAGCACGTTGATGCAGAATGCCCCCATCACTTTCCATTACTTTGGCGATGCTGACGTTTACCTCGACCTCACACGTGTCGTTATTAGAATCAAGCTACGCATCGTAGGCGCCGATAAATGTACATGGCGTGTTATTTATGGACGCTCTTTAACTACTGTGGTTCTCAGAGTCCTATTCTAAATTGGGCGTGAAAAACCGCTTAATTTTGCTCTGAGGCCTCTCAATCAGGCTTGAGGTTTTTTACGTGCCGTAAATCTACGACACGGGGCCAACGGCTTTACTTCCCTTCCGAAGGAAGTCATGCTAAGAATTTTTACACTCGAAACAATCCATCGTCCTCCACCGGGTTTGAACCCGCGTCCTTCGGTATATGAAGTTAGCATGGTAACCATTACACCACGGAGGGCGACGTAGGCGCAGATGGCAAGACGCTCAAGGAGACATGAGAATGTCAAGAGCGAGCTTTTGCAGAGCATATGGTCGGCAATGATTTATGTTAATGCTAGCATGTTTGCCTAGTTGGAAATGCAAACAAATGGCAGGTGCATGCTTAATGGTGAAATATTATTGTTATAGTGTGGTTTACCAGCTGTAACTGTTGCAAGCTGAATAATGGATTACCATAAATTTTACTTATTTATGGATTGTTATTGAAATACATGAAGAAACTATGATGGACAATGACAGTGACAGTATTATTGAAAACTTATTAAACCATTCATTTGCTAGCAGAAGTTTTCTGACAAAAAAGGCTCATAGACAGTAGGCCAATATCAAAGTATGGTAACAGAAAAAATGTGAAGTGTGACAATTTAATACTATCTAGTATGCAAATGAAACATGGCTCTGTCGCTGTAAAAAGTCATGCTATTTGGCCCTGCCATTTGTTTTCAACAGAAAAAAGTATTTGGACTACAAAAGGCATTAATGATACTAACAGCTATAATGCGCTAAAGAAACAAGATGAGCAGTCAGTGAACCACGTCAGTTCAGTATTAGAAGTATTGACAGTATTAGAATTAGAATAGATGAGTCCCTAAATCTTGCCTTCAAAATCAATCCTGCCACACAATGAAATTGCCAAAGCAAACAGATATGTAGTAAGTTGCTAAATAGATGCTCTATGCCTTTTGGCAGATGAGCTGTCTTTTAGGGGGCACTTAGAAAATTTTGATTCGATCAATAGAGGAAATTTTTGCATTACAGAGCCAGCTATGATGAAAGATTATTGAACCACTTAGAAACCTTAACTGTATTTACTGGTACTTCTCGTTACATACAGAATGAATTAATTGATTCTGCCTCAACTACTATATTATATAAAATAGAAGATGATATCAAAGCAGCTCCATTTGTTGCAGTGATATAAGATGAGACTGCTAATGTAAACACACAAAGCTCAGAGATGGTGTTCAAGAGAAATTTATTAGGTTCATTGATGTAAGTACTAATCTTGCTTCTGCTTCCCTTGCTGAACATGTTAGTAGTTAAACAAGTTTCAACTTGGTGACAAAATAGTCATTTAAACTTGCAACAACTGCCCTAGTATGATTGGAGCACACAGTGGGTTGCAACAATTAATTCCTGCAGAGTATGAATCACCATTATTTGCACTGTTAACACTCAAAAGCTCAATTGGTACTAAAGGAATCAGCTGATGGAATTAAGGAATGCAAGGTGTTCTTTGAAACCTTGTCTGGATTTTCAGCTGTTTTCTTGAGAAGAGCAGGGCTGCATTTGATGCTTTTACCACTACGCTTTTGCTATCAGTTGCTCTGACATGCTGGGTATACAGAACATTTTGTTAAAGTAATTTTGGAAATAAAAGAGAACCTGAAGAAATCCTTCAAAAGAATTACTGACACAGAAGGATGGTATGGTGAAACAAGAGTGTTCAAGTGGTTTTTATGCTACATTTCATGATTTTGAGTTCCATTTCCTTTTGAATTTATTCTCATCTACTCTTCAAGACAAAATTTTATTTCACATTTTACAATGCAAAATTAACAGCATAAAATATTGCACTTCAAAGATTGATGATTACAAGAGATTTCAAATGACAGATGTGATAAATGTTACTTACTTTGGCAGGAAAGTTTAGAGTACTATTCATCTTTTTCAACAATGAAGATGATGTTTGAGCTAAAAGTCAGCAAGTTGCAGATATTGCAAAGGATAAAAAGAAATGGTACTGCAGGCTGTATTATGAAATACTGGAATATATTGGATGGCCACCTAAACAACTGGTTCTCTAAACTCCATAAGCTGGCATTTCTTGCACCTCTGAATTTGAAAAGGTTTGAATCGTATACAGCCTCTTTCCCTCCACGGCCATTGGAGTCTTCATTAGACACATGTGGCAAGTATTTCAGTGCCGGCATACTTAAATCGGAACTTTCAGCCATTTATGCATCAGCAGAGTTCAAGAAGCCCCATATATTAAAACTTTACACATATTTAACATCTTCTTGATTAAAATGTAGCACTGTCTGAATTACCAAACTAAACTGTGCTCATTTTAAAAATTCCTGCCAATTCTCTTTGGAGAGCTCTTTTTCAGCAATGAAATGACTTAAAACTTATTTAAGCTTTCAAAGTTGTCTTTTATTTCATGAGGGAACATAGGCTTTCACGGCCAGGCAATAACACCTCCTAATTTGTTAGGAATAGATTGTAAAATAGCATAGTCGAATAAGAAATATCATTCTGGTTGAATATGTATTGGAGTTACTAAGTTTGTTATTCTTTTTGTTTATTTTATTACGTTTTTTGGATGTGTTCTTTCTCGAACTACAGAGTTAATATAACTGCCAGTTATGTAATTTATTTCGATTGAGAAGAATCTTAAAAGTTGCAAGAAGAATCTAGGGTTCCATGACTATTGTAGACATCTTTGCTTCCAAGAATCTGCATAAAAAGTTGACCTACAAGATGTAGGCCAGAGATGAGTGGGGGATTAGGTGAGTTTTAAAACTCATGTTTATTTTAGATACTAATTATTATGCATAAACATTGTTTAATGCATGCTTCTACAAACTGGTGCTAACACTTCGGAAAGGTTCACGCTCCACCACTGGTGTATGTTTCTTTTGTCCTTATCTATGTATGCCACATGCTGAGTCCTCTTCATTTGCAATGACTTTGTATAATTTAAGAACTACAATTTTGCAACACCTGCCGCAAAAACCATTTTATTACTTTTCTTTTTACATTCCTCAAACAAAATCATGGAACACACAAATTGGAAATTAATTTTCTGATTTATCTAAATATTGTTAAAACTTCTCTATTTGTGTAGCAGTTATATACTCATACACACAAGTCATGGTGTGACAAATTGTTATCAGAGCAAATGGTATGTGTTGCAGGGAAGAGAGGTAGTTATAATGTGTGTTAACATCAGATGGTGCTGGAATGGCCTGTAGCAGTGCAATGAACAATGTGAAATTAGTTGTCTGGTGACTGCCTTGACAGATAAATATAACTCAAGTTGTCAGTGGTCACAGATCAAAAGAGCCATTCTCCATGACAGAACCACAAGAGAATTGATGGAAGCTGTTGAGAATAATACCCTTCCATAATGCACATTGCAAGTTGCAAGATGGGTACAAATGGTCCAAAAAACACAATGCCCTCTAGAAACAGTTGATTGCTGTGCTGCACCAAGTTGTTCTAGAGACACTGTAGACAATAGACAAACAACTTCCTCATTGTCGAACCTGTGTTTCTCTGCACTGTGCTGATGCTTATTTATTAGCAATGGAGTATCCTTATTATGAAATTTACTTTCCTTAACATCACATCGCAATTGGGAAGTGATTGTGATAGTGCATCCAGTATGGAGAGTGAGTATATTATCCATCCTATTGAAAGGAAACGTAAAATTCAGAAAGGGAAGTGGAAGAAAGAGGTTGCAAAAAAGAAGAGAAATTCTGGACAATGTTATGCTTCATGGAAAACTGGTAACAAAATCAATTGAAATAAATTTAAAGCCAGCAAGGAATGTTGCGCAAAGAAAGGTTTTGTAAAAATAAGTCCAAAAGTTCAAGAAGAAATCCATGACAAATTTTGGGCTATAGGTGAAAAGAACACACAAGATACATTGATTTTAAGTTCAATTGGAAAGAGAAAGATATCTAGAACATTTAATGAAAGCAAGTCTGGCCAAAACTGCAGCTCTTCATATATTTATCTAAAGGGAACAAGAATAGTAGTCTATAAATCCCTATTTTGGAGTGTTTTGCAAGTTACCAAGAGTAATTTAAAAACAGTTTTAAAGGCTTTGAATGCTGATGCTCCTACAGCATCAGACCACAAATATATTTTGACAACCCTGACCTTAGTTTACAAAATTATTTTCTCAATGAGACTAATGCTGCAAATGAAATATAAACATTATCATTAACTCTTTAGAGAGAATAATCCATATTCATTTCGAAAACCAAGAACCTGTGATTTCTGCCATAAATTTTAAATAATATTGAGTGTTGATGCAAAGGATCCTTGTAAAGAAGTTTATGAAAAACAAAATAAAGGTTGCACAGCACAATAAACTACTGGAAAAGTGTCCAAGGCCAGTCAAACTTGAAAACACAAGACACCTTAATGCTCAAATTTGATTAGGTGGAGAACTTACCTCTGCCTAAACTGAGCATGCTGCTCAATTTTACAAGAGGCTACTGTAGTTCTATGTATTTAGTGTCCACTCTCATAATGATCAATCATGCAAATTTTATTAATTTCTAGAAGGTGCAGCAAAAAAGATTTGAACTCTGTTTTTCCTTTTTATACAATTTCATAAGTAGTAAACCCCAGAATAAAAACAATATTAAGACCATTATTCTTCTATTGGATTCATGGGGAGGGCAAAATAAAAATATGGCTATGTTAAAATTCTGTACTTGGCTTTCAGAATAAAACAAAGGTAACCATACAACATGTGTTTCCAGTTAGGGTACACTAATACAGTCAATGCAACTGTAACTTTGGTCTATTTGGAAAAATCCTAAAAGATATTGAAAACCTTGAGAACATGCACCAATATATTGCAGTGCTTCAGAGCTGCAGAATGAATCTGGCTCCCTTTGAAGTGGTAGGGTGGACATTGTTGATGATTGGGCATCAGCTCTGTCACCATATTGTAACAAGAAACCAAAAGGAAAGTTACCATTTGGAATACAAAAGTATGCTATTTTGGATCACAACAGAAACTCATTTTCAGTCTCATCTTCTTATGAAGGAACATTCATTTCTTTCAAATAAAAAGATGTACATTACCAATGCTGAAGACTGAAATGGTAATGTTGAAAACATCACGTCCTGGGATTAGAGATGCAAAGAAAATACATTTTTTCACTACTCAAGTTCCTAAGACAAGAAAATGCAGAAATGCTGAAGATCATTGTAAAAGACTATGGTAAATAAGTAATATTACAATATATATTATATATATATAAATTATTGCATATAATGAAAAGTTGGAAGACTGTATAGAGATGTTTCTGAGCCATCAAACCAGTGTGAAATTCCCCTGGCAAGATACCCGTTAGCTTTTAAGACTATAATACCCCAGGGTATTACCAAAGGTTGTGAACAAAAGCAGACAATCTTTGTTTGAAACAGGAAGTTCTTTTCAATTTTAGAGGTACCTATGTGCTTTTTGCCAACCTAACAGAGCTTATAGTAATAAATGTGAACACGTGTGAAAACATACAGCTCATTATTGAGCACACATGGTAGTTAAGTTTTGAGAGCCTAAATAAATATAAACATCTAGCCAATAGCATAAAAGGCAGAAATATTAAATGGGAATAGAGAACTAAAAAACAATTACATGATTATGTGAACAAAACTAATCACATGACACATCAAGAGAAGGGATGATTTTAGACATGGTGATCTGAGAGATAAATAAGGATACTGCTCTGAATAAGTTGGTTATGCGAGAATGTTGCACAGCTATGAACTCCAAAAAACTGTGCTATAACTTAGATACTATATCATCTTAGAAAAAAATGCAAAACTGCAAATAAATGGAACTAAATAAATCTTGTGACAATCGTGTTTTATATTGAAGTGAGTGATTAACAGGGTACTTGCAGACATGTGTAAAATAAATATTGAAATAAACTAGAATCAAATTGTATATTTGAATCATAAAGAATATCCCACTCCTGTGAACTTAAGACTTTAGGACAGCAGTCGAAAAGCATCAGAGTTCTCTAGACTCCAGGACTGTGGGTGGCCGGTTTTTTTCTTTTTTTAAACATAATACAATTAAATCAGGGAGTAAAAGTAGTAACCAAGGTGTTTTAAAACTTACAACTGAGAATTTCGGAATAAATTTAATAGGACCAATATCTGTTTTCTGTCTGTTTCTATTTTTGTTTTTTTGAATACCAAACAAAATCTGTAATATGCTACAAGTCATATATCAAGCCCAACTTCTACATGCCTATTGCTTTTTATTGAATATTTCAAGGGGAAAATGCAATTGGCACCAACTAGATAATTAGCTGTTAAGAGAGAGATTTGTAATCATTATTTCCAAAATGAGATCAAATTATACATTAATTTCGTTTCAAGTCTGTGGGTCAAATCATATAGTAGCAATTTTAATGCTTATAACTTAGAGCACCTGAATAAATTTAATATGATCAATATCTGCTTTCTATCTCTCTTTCTCTTCCTTCAAATACCAAGTAAAATCTGTTATTGCTTCAAGTCATCTCTGAAACCCAACTTTCAAATTCCTAGAATTTTTAGTGAATATTTCTAGGGGAAAACATAATTGGTACCAGCTGAATATTTAGCTGTAAAAAGACAGATTTGTATTTATTCTAAAATGAGATCAAGTTATAGATGCAATTTTATTTCAAGTGTGAGGGACAAATTATATCATACAATGCAAAATATATAATATAAATATATCTGAATATTCATGCTTGAAGTAATGGATCAGAGTACCGGATAGCATTAACTCCTCTTGCAATGATGTAATACACCAGCCAGAATGAAAGCAAATCAAGTGAAAACCATGCAGAAAGAGACCCCTACAACTAACTCCTACTTTATAACAACTATAAACAAACACTGCCACAAAATAAGGGAAACTTACATACTACAGCCATAGAACAAGAATAAGTTAAATGATTTATGCAAGGGTGATGACATTACAATTCCTATCATCCATTACTGAATATTCATACTCAATCAATTTTGATCTGTTACTGCTGGTAATCATTAGAGATTACTTGTGATGCAAAGAAATTTTAAATCCCACAAAATTAAGCGCACACTATGCATTCTGTTGTAGACCTGTAAAGGCTCATGCTAGAGATGGGTGTATTCTTAAGCTCTAGTCTATCATAGCACTATACACTAATTAGGGCAGCAGATTCAGGCAATCATATCTCATCAATAAATTACAATGCAATAGATTTTAATATTTTACCCTGTAAATGGTGGAAAATTTTTAATACTGGGAATCTGTTCACAAAGGCATAAGAACTACCTCATTATTAAAGTAAATTGCTGTCAATGTAAGAAAAATGATTCAGCTTTATTTATTATATATTACTAAATAACACTAATATAAGCAATAAAAATAATAATGAAGGTTTAATACAATTGAAACATTAATGGGCATGCACAGTGAAGTAACTAATCAAATAGGAGTAAAAACATAGATTACACTCAAACTTCACTCTTGAAATAAAGTAACTTACTTCGGACACGTTTCTGTGGCTGTTGCCAATATTTTCAACCGAGATTCACTGAATCTCTGAAACATTGCCGAAGTTACTTTATTTCAATTTGTTTGATACAATGTTTGGAAAGTTGAAACATTCAACTTCAGTGCTATCTATGGCTGGGACTTGGACCAGAAGTCTTTGGCTCTCCAAGCTGATGCACTTACTACTTGAGCAACCATAACACAATACACATAAAATCTTTTCATCATATTTATGTATTCTGGTGAACTCAAATTTGAGGGAGTTTGTGCCCCATAAGCAACTTGCCATTGTAGTTCAAGGGATAAGGAATTGGCACAGAGAGCCAAATTTCCATGGTTCTAAACCCAGCTATGTCATTGAATTTGTTTTAAATTTGATTTTGCCATTCAACAATTCCCACATGGCTAGTGTGGAAGAATAACTGTCAAAGCATGATCAACCCTAATAGTGGTTAAATAGAAAACCCAGAAATTAAAGAAAAAAAAATATTACCAGTGCTTTTGAGGTGTGAAGTGTCTAGTATTTCACCTTTAAGGTTTACTGGCATACTACAATAAAATAACCAAAGATTTGCATTCTCAATCCCAGACATGGCACTAATATTTCAAGTGTCATTCAACTTTCTACACAACTATATATATATATATATATATTATAAAAAAAAAAAAAAAAAAACATAATGAATTTTAGAATACCCATTTGTTTTATGACATTTTACATCATCTTATGTTTCTCAATGTATCTATTGAACATCAGAAATAAAAATTAGTTACTCTTTAGCTACTTTCTGGCATTACAAAAAGAGCATTCTAAATATGTCATTGGCTAAGAAAGTGATTCTGTGAGCATTTATGTTGGTTTGCAACATACATTTTTCACTACTCTTTATTCATGTAAAAAAGAGGACATAAGCAATACTTAACTCATTATTAACAGTATGCTCAATGGAAATTAAAAACACAATTAAAGTACTTTTAAAAAGATTTTAAAAACAAGGAAATGATACAATACACAAGTAAAAAGAATTTAAAGTACTGTTAGTGACCAAGCTCCACGTGTTTGCAGGGTGAGGGATAGATGGTTAAGTGGGGAGGAATCAAAGACATCTGTTATGCTTTTGTATGTGTTTCCTGTAATTACACTGTCCAGTGGTGATGCTATCTCTTCTGAGCATATTAAAATGCGCATTACAATAAAACTTACCCTTAAGGTGGATGATGGGTGAAATTTATGGTTTCCACAACTTCATCACTATAGACTTCAAGTTTTGTACTCGCAACAGGGAATAAAAAGTCACTTCTGCCAAATTTTGTTTCCTTAGATGTAAAAAACATGCATTTTTCAAAATTCATCTTGTTGTACAGTTCTTGAGTAAAATTACTAAACTTTTTGGCAGTATTGTCAAAGCATATAGAAAAGATTCAAGCATCAGATTTTCCATATCTTACTTACACAGGAAGAAACAATCTGACATGTTCCATTCACATGACTTTCTCTAGCTGTTCTGCAGACAACTGTTTCTTAAAAAGATTACTGTTTTATCTACATGATGCTCATCAAGATAGACATTAGCAGGATTGGTGTTATTACTTGGTTCTTTATAAATAGAAGGGAATACACAAGACTAAAGCGAAGTCAAATCTTTTATAAGCGGTCACAATATGAAACAATTAAAATTTGGTTCTCTTTGCTTGCTAGGAGTAAGCAAAAGAGTGATGAAAAAAAAGATAAATGACTTCCCATTTAAGAAAAGTTTTAAGTAGCTTAAAACTGAAACCAATAATATCGAATATCTTGGAAACGGTTAATTCTACAACAAAAATGCATTTAACATAAATGTGTTTTAATGAGGTCTCTAGTTTTGTACATTAAACTTTTGTCTATCCCTTATAGTTTACTAGTTTTACAAAAGTTATGTAAAAGTAACCCAGAATGAAGGGTTCTTCAAAGGCTATTCCCAGAAAATTCAAGATATACATTTTGTTTGCCATAAAAATATATTAAGCAGAAGCTATTTAATCAAAATTGTTATTCATTTTTGAGAAAATCAAAACTTTTGAAAAATGTTCCATGTAAAAGGTAATTAAGGGTGAGGGATTTTCGTGAAATCGCAGGATGTCACACCCTTGGAAGATATTAAACTAAAATACCAAGTTTAGTATTTAACCAAGAATTTGCTTTCGAGTTATGCTGTCTAAAGACACATGTGTGCGTGTGGATCTTCTTCTAAAATGCTTTTCTTTGATTCAGAGAACCCTAAAATATGCATTTCTGGTGAAATTTCAGTATCAAATTTTTGGATGGAATACAGTACCCTCTCTATCCACTATGTGCAATGTAAAGGCAAATTTTCAAAAATGTTACTATATCAGCTTTATTTTAATTTATAAATTAATACTTTAATAAAAAAATCTGCTTAGATTTATTAAGAATGGCTTTGGGAAAACCTAGTAAAACATTCAATATTGCAGTATGTATTGTTTTACATCAAATTAAGATTTGAATGTTCAGATTTGAAAAATAACATAAATACCTCTACTAAGGGGCATTTAAATAGTGCAGACCTTTATATTTGATGTACATAAGGTAACTTACAGCATCAAAGGACTTTGAAACATTGCATAATGTATTTAAATATATTTAGATCTTCCCATAAAAGCATATTTTGACTGAAAATGGCTGAAATTTCACCAATATGTAGTATACTTAGATTAGACATGTAGCACCATTAGATGAGGTGTGACATTTAGGCTTCATTAATACAAGGATTTCATGTCATATAACATGTTCAATATGATCTGAAATTACATTGAGTTTAGTGGAAGGACTTATACCACATGATGTGGTGCACAAGGTTCAGGGTTGCACTAATTAAAAACAAATTCATATAGTCTTACAGTTGGCACAACACACACTGCAGCTGCATGATTTTAATATATTGTGCCATCAGATAAAATGGCACTGGGGTCATGGTTGCTTTTCTCTCTCTCTCTCAACTCCAGTCCCCACCATTAAGCCACTTTCCTCCCAAGACTCAATGGCAAGCCATTGTTTCACATAACTCACAAAATAATCACTAATGGGCGAATCAAAATCCAAAACCCATACATCACAATCCACTACATAATCCTAAGGTCAGTGTTTGATGTGCTACGGGTGCAAATAGAATAATTGGCCAATTCACTTTCATGACATAATTAATGCTGCACAGCACCAAGCCTAATTTTGCAGCACTTTTACTTCATTTGACAGGTAGAGCAAATGCACTGCAAATTTCACAAAGATAAGGATACAGCTCGGACTTCTTTGGATGCAATTGCTGACATCTTTAGTGACAGAGTGATCAGTGTAGGGGCATAGTCAGCTAAATTCCCAGATCTCACACCGTATGAGTTTTATTTGTGGAAAATTTAAAACACAAAGTATATAAATAAAATCTCTCATTACAAGAACTGTATAATAACATGGCATTTCCCAAGAACTGCAACATGTTAAAGATAATCTGTTAAGATACTGCAATGCCTGTCTTTGAGCACAGGCAGAACATTTTGTCATCTTTGAAAAGGTAAGTAGTGTAAGGAAAATTCAACACTGTAATCTGCAAAATAATAATGGTACTAATTGACCTTGTCTGATCATTCTATTTGTTTCAATGCTTAAGAAGGTCCATGGGGGTTGAAGTGTTGATAGGCAAATGATGCATGCCTGAAACCCAGGTACTACTAACAGCATTGTCGCTTAATCTGATGATCCTGTACATAGGTGTATATGGGCCTGTTCATTACACATTGTGTTAATGTACTATGACTGAAAGTTGAGTCACTGCTGCCGCTTGGAAACCCAGAGCTGTAGTTTTCAAATTGTAATGTAATTTATACTTTTACCTGTTGCAAGAGTGGTCTGATTTTTATTCTTCAGACTTTTATTAAGTTGGATATGGAGCACTTTATAGAAGAAATTTGTATGAGGAACTCAATTTGGGATGATGCCTCAAAAATCTACAAGGCTCTGACAAGAAAACTCAATTTCTCATTGCACTATGTAAGAATCTTGCCTTGTTTATCAGATGTACATTCCATCATTTTGGCGTGTGTGTTTTTTTTTATTCTTTTTTTTCAATTCAAAGAGTATGTAGCAATTGTACAACAAACACAGATCCATATTAGCCTTTGAACCAAATGTGGAAATGGGTTGGTAGAAGTGATATCCTCAACAGTACACAGCCCAATTCTGCAGTGTGGTAGTAGCACATCTACCTCACATTCAAGAGGTCCTGAGTTTGAATCTCAATGAAATGAGTTACTCACATAAGGTTTCTTTCTGAGGTTTTCCCTTATCCTGAGAACAAAGTAAGTTGGATAACTTTAAGCTCTATGGACCCTGGGCTCATTTGAGCATCATTTTACCCATTATCTAATATGTCCTACTGGTTAAGGATGTTAAAACACCAAATACAGTACAGAGTATGACTTGATAGCCATGATACATGAATAAATAGACCACCAAAAGCGCTGCTGTGTCATGTCATTCTTTGTGATATGGCACAAAATCACTTGTATAATTAGGCATTAAGGTATGCATCATGCTTCTGCCTTCTACGGGCCTAAGCTATAATTTCAGTTCATCTTGTTCACCTCGGTAGTGTGGAGGTAGTGTCTGCCTCACATTCAAGAGGTTGCAAGTTTGAATCTCACTTATGGTGAGTTACTTGGATAAGGTTCTTATTCGAGGTTCATCCCTTATCCTGAGGATTAATGTCAAGTAATTTTAAGCTCCAGGGACCCTGAGATCATTTCTCTGATTTCATTCTTTGTCTGATATGACCAACTGAATTAACGAAAATTAAGTCATTACATAAAAAAAAATATGAACAGTTTTAAAGCCATTTGTTTTCTGGATGTCAGTTAAGGTAGTTATTCATAAAAACACCTAATTATACCAATTAGATATTTACTGTAATTACAAATTCACATTCCAGCCCCAAAAAACTCAAACTAATGGTAACTAGCTATTCTTCACTTTGATTTAACATATCTTCTTTTGCCATGTATATTTCTCATTATCTAAGGAAAACCAGTATGTCTACCAGCTTCAGTTACATTTGTTTCTGGTCCTTTTTATTGCCTGTTATGGCCACTAGATGCCTCAAAACTACACTCACTGTTAAAGCTCTCTTTATAAATCAAGATGTTTCTACCATAATAAAGTTCTAATTGAATTTGAAAAAGTGTTTAAATACACAAATGCATCAGGTTTGTTCTTATGAAGCTAATTTAGCAACCTTGCCCTACCATTATGCATTACATATTAATATTAATGAACCCAACCTTTTCTTTCCTTTTTTCTAGTTTAACTTAATCTGGTAGGACCAAGCAAAATGGTGCAATGGTAATGTGTGCAAATTGCATTTGGGAGGTCCCCAGTTCAATTCCCGGCAACTACCCACTGATCCAGGACATTTTTGGGATTTTTTCCAGGTCACAAGGTGAATGCTGGAGTGATTTCTTTCATTCTTTGAACTTCCTATCTATCCAAGACATTCCATTATAATTTCATCCTGTTGGTCTTTTTAAGGGTTGGAAGTGTGAGTGATGGTATTTCAGGGCGGCATGACAGAGAAAAAGATGCTCTCTGGAACCCTCACCACCCTACAACCTTTGCCTGGTTGCCAGGGTACCCTTGGAGGCACTGAACCTGTCCTACTCGGTCTGCCTGTCTGGCACTCAGGGAATATGGGTTTGGAAACTGTAGTAACCCTGTCATTCTGTCTGTTGCTCCTGGCTCTGGCTGCCCTGTTTCTCATCTTGTCTCCTTTCATCTCAACTCATCCCATCCCTTTATCCGAGAAGTGTCCCCTTGTTGGGCATAGGTACAATAAATTAACCGGTTCAGTGCCAAGTTCCCTCCATCCTAACTACCTACCTAACTTGGTAGCTCATATCAGACAATGAATGAAATGGATAAAATTAAGCCGAAATAAGCCCAGGGTTTGTAGAGTTCTAGTTACCCAACATTCATCTTCTCAGATAACAAAAAAAAAAAAGTCCTAATGTAAATAAGTCACCCTAACCAAAATTGGAACTCTGGGCCTTTAGAACGTGAGGCATACACACTACCCCCACACCATACAAAGGAAGGTACTCTTTTGGAATGCATCATGTGTAAACAGTGTGGTTTTTCAAGTGATTCTTTGTGATTTTTAATGCAATGATCTGACCATTTCAGTTAATGTGAAAAATCTGTCCCTATAAAATTGTAAGGGATTGGCAAAATTTTGAGATTAACATTATGACATGATGCACATTATGGTCTATTTGCAATGAAGCAACATGCAACCTAATGTTGCTCCTAAAAATCTTCTTCACAATGAGGCGACAATGTGACATGACTATGCAGATTTCTTAGGAAGGTACATGCTTTTTGTAATTTTGCATACACTTTAACTTAGTACATACATCTATGATACTCAATATTTCTTTAGAAAAAGAATGTGTTTTGCTGGAGGTTGTTCTTTACAAGAACATATGAGGAGTGTCATTGCAAATCATGTGTGTCCAAAAAAGAAAATTTTACAGGAAAAGTCAAAAATGAAATTCACTTAAACTATGGGGAGACATTTCAAAACTAATTGTTGCAAATCTTGTCTTTACATGCCACAAATGGAATCATATTTCAAACAAAATATTTTTTCAAAATTCAGGGCTTTGAAATTTTAGAAATTAATATTGGGCCTAATACGGAGTGTTACTCTCATCTACAGATTTGTAAATAAGAAAGCAATTACTTCAAACTGAAAACTTTATATAATTAGCAGGTATTATATAAAATATAGTACACTTACTCTTGAATGAATAAAATAAGTCACATTCATGTTTATCTTTGACTGATAACATATTTTACTGCAGAAAAATATAGGTTTCTTGTAGAAAGATATAGTTGTTTGCAAAGAGACTTGCTTTAACTCAAGAAACAACTTTCTAATATTTGAAAGACATTTAAAAGAAATGAATAAATAATAATAATAATAAAAGTAACAATAAAAACAATATCCTGGTACTTCATAACTATTGACATTTCTTTTTTTCCCTGCTCTCCCCTAAGTGTACATCTTTTTGGAGTGGACGCAGAAATTAGCAAGGAAAGTTGACGGCCTTGTTCTGCTTTGCTCTTTATTTAAATTTCTTTTTGACCTTAAAAAGAAAATATTTAGATATACTGCAACAATGGAAGCGACCCTCTCTGTGCTGGCATGGGACTTTAAATTTAGTCCAGTCTGAGTCTTTATTACAATGCCTAAAGAAAAAAATTAATAACTATTCACTCAGCACTACTGCTGCTGTGTGAAAGCTTTGTGCTAGTACACTAAAAGCGATAGTAAAATGAATAACTAACTGTATGCAATGACTGATATGTAAGTTCCAATTAAGCTTTGGTTTCACCTAATGTGTGTTGCTATTTGTTACAGTGCACAGCTGCTTAGATTTATTTCTGAGAAAAAGATTGAATAAAGATGTGTTCTATAATATACTAGTAGTGGTGATGCATTACAATCACATGAAGATAAAAAAAAATACTAGTCCTATTATGGTATTCAACACATATATTTACTCTGATTGAATTGCTTTGTCTACTTTTGCTGCTTCTGTTTCCTTTGGCTTCCTCCAGACTTTGCCCCCATAATTTCACCTTCCTCCATTACAAAAAGCAGTACAAACAGAATAAAACTAACAGAATGCTTCTTCCACTTTAACAGTGATCAAGATATAATTTAACCAGCTTTCAGGGTAACCAACCTGAGTAAAATGGATGTGATCATAATATTGTTTGCAGCAATCGTGAATGGCGACAGAATATGGTTTGTAACAACAGCCACTTTTCACATCCCAATTACACAGGGACAAAATTTGATTTCACTTGAACAGAGTTCACAGCATGAAAGAGCATGCTAGAAACTATGTGAATTCATGTAAAACTTGATTTTGTCCCAGGATGGACGTAATATAGTTCAATCTTAGTGTGCCATGCTTATGGCGTACGGGATGACAGAGGGAGGAATTTTTGTTACCATTGGTCCAAATTAGTTACTTTTAGATATTTTTGTTACTAAAGGGCAAACTTGGCATGAAGCATGAAAAAATCTAATACATACAATATTAGGAAACATTTAGCTATTTCAGAATTTCAAGGTTTTCTTCATAAACTCTTTAATATCTTTTATGAAATGTCTGTTTTAAGTAAAAACAGTGACAGCCATACACTGCAAACAATTAGCTGAAACATGAAACATATCTGCCATCACTAGCACAAAAACAAAAACCACTGTTTATACAAGAAAACATTGTGTGAATAACCTGACAGGCAATATATACTACTCAATGCTGCTGCTGCTGTGTTTGTTTTTTGTCCTTTTTTTCCAGAAGCTGGTAAAGTTGGTCTTGTAACTCTACATCATGTTCATTAAGTCCTCTTTCTATTACAGGATTAAATTGACAAGGTTAAATACTTAAAACATTTGGAGTTGCATTTGGGACACACTTACTTCACTTACTCTAGTACTACACAGGACACGTTTCAGAAGCCTTCACTTCCATCTTCAGCTGTGGATCATCTGGCAGCACTGGTGGTGTGCCTGGTCTAAGCCTGATGAATCTGGTGTGGATATCTGGAGGCGGGATTTCAAAGTATTGACATGAGGTTCGAGTTTATGGATGACAATTTTCCCCATATGCCGAGCTCTAAAGGAAAACAAATAAAAAAATTCTCATCGATAAACACAGACAGCATGTTAAGAACTTAGTGTGTCCCAAATGTGACTCCAAAAGTTTCAGTAATTAACTTCAGCTTCATTGTTAAAAGCTTCTAAATAAATTAACTTCAGTGACAAGGTTTCTTGTACATCTGAAGGGAAAACAAGAGTGTGTGGTGAATGACACAATAAAAGAGCATTTAATGTACATATAACAACATATATGAAACTTTTGCTTTTATTAATTATCATTTATTAAAATAAGCATCAACAAAATACAGAACATTTATTGATTTTTTCCTACTGAATTTCATTTGCCAGTTTATTTATTGGTGCAGTTTTAATTTGGTGAGTGTAGTACTAAGTAGTAGCTTTAAAACGTAGATATTTTTACTATTTTGAAATCTGTACACCTGATTCATAACACATAGATGCTCATTCTGAAACTTCATGAAACAGATTCACACAGAAGGGTTAAAAGATATTCATTGCATCCTCATTCAACTTAAAAAATATCTACTACACTATTCACCTTAAACTGTGTTCATATATTTTTGTTTTTAAAGCTTTTACTTATCACATACCAACTGCAATCAACTTTTTAATGAATATTTTATTGGCACCAATGAACCACTGACCATCAATATTCAATGTTTTTAGTGGCTGGCTTTCCAGCCAAGCCAACATTTAAAGAGATAGGGGAAGAAAGCTGAGAGCACTCGCCAAATTAACTAACCAGAAACATGAACAACTAAGGCCTTTCTGGTGGGAAGCATTCAGCGTGCCACATGAACCATAGCGGTCGACTCTTTCTCCTTCCCTTCCTCACAATGGCACAGCAGTCCAATGTGAAATAAACGTTACTATATCACTGATGCATCTTTTGCCTCTGTCCACATAGAATATGCACTAAGGGTAGAGTTAGAGTGGTGACATGTGATCAGCATACAAAATCCCTCTGTTTGCTACCTCTGTCCACATAGAATATGCACTAAGGGTAGAGTGAGAGTGGTGATATGTGATCAGCATACAAAATCCCTCTGTTTGCTAAGTACAACTTTTGGAACCAGATGCTTCTGTTTCTCAAATAAATAGCTCTTCATTTGGTTCCTCAAGGACTGCTTGAGGTTGAGTATTATGTGCAAAACCTTCTTGGAGTGAGAAAAACCACCACTGGAATCAAGGATTAAAATGAATCTTTCCCTATCACAACACCATAATTTCAGAGGTTTTTCTTTTAAAATCAAAAGAAGCTCAAGGGTCACATCCTCTCTGAGGTTTACTGGCCTGATTAACCCATTAGTGCATAGTGTTCATTAAACAGATGCAAATAGATAGTTATTTTTGGGGTCATTTAAATTGAAATTCGTTTTCCATCCTGGTATCATTTACTTTAGGAAGAACCTAACTTGACTTCAGTGTCTCTCATCAATTTGGTTCTGAAATTATAGCTCAGAATCACATGTTTACAAGATAGCAGGGAGACAGTATGCAGTTACACACAGGAGCCAAGTTAATTATTTATAAGCCTTCAATTACTAAAAAACTGAGAACTCTAGAACATATATTTAACAATAGTATGCACATACTGAGATACACCACCACCAATGAAACATTACTAGCATTGCAGTATGAGCTCTTAAAAGCATACACCCATTTAAATGAATGCTATGCAGATAAATCACTTGCAATCAGTCACATATGGCAAAATAAGAGAAGCATGCAGCATAGGATGGCAACTCAGATGGGAAGAGATATAGTTCATAAATCTGTCATAATTTTGCTGTATCCAATTGCTTATTGATCACGTCCCCCCTTTTGAGATTATAAGGATTTGTATTTCATTTATATTCATTTACATCTGTTGTATTATAATATACAATAAAACTCTGTGATTTCGCTCCCGAATTACAATACTATCCTGTTCATTATACTCTATTTGTAAAGCCCCTGGATGTTCTATATTAATACTGCATGATTTTACCCCCTTTAACGCTTCCAAATACCACTATTAGCACTTTTTAAGGCCAAAAAAGAATACAAATATTGTAAATTGCAGTTTTTTAATGTTTTAAAAGTATGACAAGAAAATAGTTTCTTTACTCAGAGGTTGACAACTCGAGAGCTTTACCTAGAAAACCCCTACATTGGCAGTATCTGTCTATAACATTATCTTTTCTTGAAAGGAATTTGACTCAAAAGAAGCTTCCTGTCAAAGTGTTTTAACCTTTTAGTGTGTTTTTTATTGAAACATAGTAGATAGGAAGAGAGAGGACACAGCAGTTGGCAATCCTTAACTGCCTAATCCTAATCTCTGATTGCAAATGTTTCCCTTGTTTCCCAACACCTGTTTGGAACAATACAAAAGCCAGCAAACAAAGGACAGCGAAAGATATGAGCATATTTTCCATATTTCACTGCTAGAAATCAGGTACAATGGTAACAACACAATTAAAACTGAAACTGAGAGAGTAATAGGCAGGATGACAGTGACAGAGTTTTCCAAAACTTGGACCATCATTAATGCACTCCATTCTCTATGCCAGTCAGGTAGCAGAAAAATGGAAAGTTTTACAGTAGTACACAATGACAAATCATAAATGTAACAATGTAATAATTAAAGGTAAGAGTATATGACAATCAACATAAGAAATGATCTCTTGTTCATTTTGCACTGTATTCCACCCAAATATTAAGAAAAATTTATTGCATTGTACTGCCTATTTAATTGTTTCAAAATTGCTTTCTCATACCTAATAATTCATATCCTGTGTGTAGCGCTATTATATGTTTAGGCCACAGTCCCTTCAAGAGCGTAATTATGGGGTTCTACTGTATTTTTACTTTTGAAGTTATTTCCTTTGTTTCTTCCAAATAAAGTTTTCACTCTGTACATTTTGAAATTTGCTAGTGCTTCTTGGTTTTATGGGGCTGTATGTAGCTACTGAAATTATTTTTTGCACTCATTTTCAGTCTGTTGGCAGTCAGATGCTGAACATTTTTGAACCTGAAGATAAACAACTAATTTTTGACACTTCTACTGAAGATGAATTTGAAACAGATATAGACAGAGAGGAAATCCGAAGAACAACATACTAACCTAAACCATGTGGATGGGAATATGCTTTGGGCAACATCTAGAGAAACTGAAAAAGTGATTAATTTCTCTATGAAAAACAATTCAGGGAACCTGGTAAACTAAATAGGAAAACTTGTAAAATGAAGTTGACACAAGCACTTGCATGCCAAAAAGATGTACAGTTTTTACCGAATGTTTCTGTATCTACTGCCCTACTCATGGGTGATAGTTTTATGGGGAAGCAAGGCCTGGGGGAAAGAAGAGAGAGATTGCTTGCGGCTTTTCACAGCATTGTCAACCAAGGAGTGTTTCTTTCTTTGAAGCCATCAGCAATTATGGTGAATAGGTTACCTAATTTACTGCAAACTCACCAAGTTATTGAATGAAACACAGTGCACATGCATGAACTTTGGGATCTACACACACAATGAAACCTTGGCACAAAAGTCACTAGATATCACAGTATATAATGTACTTCATGTCTCAATGTTGTTGCTCTGCTTCCAAAATTGTACAAAACCTACTGACTGAAGACCAGGGAACTGAGCGCCCAAGAAAACATGCACACATAGTACTGATACTGCTGCTGGATACAGGACCTAAATGGACAAAAAGTAAACCAGCTTTTTCCATGCAAACTAAGGCAGCTGGAATTCAGCAGAGAAAGTATACATTAATAATTATTTTATATGTCAATGATGAGGCATCTAGCTTCAAAAGGAATAAATGAGAAGGGAAAACTTCAGGAACATGAACTGCAAAATTCCTCTCAAAAGCAAAATAAATTATGAAAAAGGAGAAAAAAAAGATTATATGAGGGTTGGCTGATAAGTCCCAAACCTCTCAATGAAAACAGCATTTAAAAAAAATTGTTTTTGCTTTATTTCTCAACATAATCTCCAGAAAGGCTAATACATTTGCCATATCAGTGTTCTAATTTAATTAAGCCATCTCTGTAGTGCGATTTATCAAGGTCCTCAAAATAGCTGTTTATCGCATCAATGACCTCCTTGTTGCTGTGAAATCTTCGTCCTCCAAGAAAATTTTTGAATGGTAGCCACTGGGTGCTAGATCTGGCGAATAGGGTAGATGTTCAAGCAATTCAAACTTTAATTCACAAATTTTTCCCATTGCAATGACTGAACGATGGGCTGGAGCATTTTTGTGATGAAACAAGAATTTTTTTTTTGGTCAAATGAGGTCTTTTTCTTTTCACCGATCATTCAAATGTTGCAGTAAGCTTGCATAGTAGTCAACAGTGATACTTTTACCCTTTTCCAAGTAATCAATAAAAATAATTCTCTGTGCATTCCAGAAAACACTTGCCATAACCTTGTTAGCTGACAAAATTGACTTTACCTTTTTTTGGAGTTGGTTCACCTGGCACAATCCACTGTTTTGACTGTGATTTACTTTCTGGAGTGTAGTGATGTATACAAGTTTCATCCATTGTAATAAGCCATCTCAAAAATTTACTGGAATTTTTATGGTAGAGCTCCACATTCTTAACAGAAAGTTTTTCTTTGTAACTTTTGATTAGGTGTCAACAAACACTGCACCCATCTTGCACAGGCCTTGTGAAAGCCCAAAGCATTACTTAAAATATTGCCTGCACATTCTTTTGATATGTTTACAGCCTTTGCTATCTCAAACAACTTTAATTTGTGGTCTTCCAGTACTCAACGATGCATTTTTTCAATGATCTCTGGAGCTGTCACTTCTACAGGGCATCCAGAGCGAGGCTCATTGCAGTGCTCATACATCCCATTTTAAACTCTGCAACCCACCTTTTAATCATTGAATATGAAGGGGTAGGGTCTTTCAATGTACTAGTCAAGAGTTAAACTATATGAAGCTACTGTCTAACTGGTCTAGTGGCACCATATCTGTGTTAGGCCCGGGACTTGTCAGCCAACCCTCGTATGTTTATGTATGCAGCAGCACTGCATTTCTATGCTTGGTTCCTGCAACATAGGATACATCAAGATTGCTCTATAGGTCTTCTGAAATTTTGATGTTACATGAATAGAATCTTTTTAAAAATGAAGGGGAGGCAACTCATCAAGTAAAATTGTTTCCTATATCAATCAAAGAACTCTGCCATTGCCGGTCCCAAGCCCAGAAGAGAAAGGAGGAGGGTTGGAATGACTAGCTCACATCATTCCGGAAAACTTACTGAGGAGCTGATCATCAAAGCTCCCTGTGGGCATGGTCGCAGAGAGGAGGCAGCCCCTCCACCATGCTAGGGTGCTGTGGGCTAATCACACACACACCTGAAATATCATAGATTAAAGAAATACAGCAGTTATAAGCCAGCCAGATCCTCGGATGACAACTTTTGGCCTGGAAAGGAAATCAAGAATTGGTTTTTGGAACTTAAGGACCCTGAAAGAGGGTAAAATGATTGAAACAAGTTGTAAA
The DNA here is from genome assembly GCA_030762935.1 of Hymenopus coronatus. Classification (NCBI taxonomy): domain Eukaryota; kingdom Metazoa; phylum Arthropoda; class Insecta; order Mantodea; family Hymenopodidae; genus Hymenopus; species Hymenopus coronatus. The sequence goes on from CM060900.1 coordinate 150,888,173, forward strand.
GGAGATGGAAAAATTACTAACTTGAAAACCTGGGTTTGGGCAAAGTAAGATGGCCCGATTTTGGGGACTAAAGGATAGATGAAGGTAGAGTCTTAATGTACTCTGGACAAACTGGGGAAGGTGCAGAACATAGAAATGGAGTAGGTTATTAATAAGCAGCCTAGCAAGAAAAAGGCTAATAGAATGGCATCCCATTTCCGATAGACTCTTAACAGCTAAACTCAGAATGAAGATTAGGAATATTACTATTTTCCAAAGCTATGCTCCAACTGAACCTACAGATAGAGAAGAAAAAGAAAGATTTTACCACCAGCTAAACAAAGCCTTTAAGAAGGTTAAAAAGAGGGATATATGCATTGTGATGGGGGATCTCAATGCAAAGGTTGGCAACCAGAATGATGGATTGGAGCACATGATGGGAAAACATGGAATTGGTAACATAAACGAGAATGGTGAGATGTTCATAGATTTTTGTGCAAGTCATGATTTAATAATGGTGGAACAATATTCCCACACAAAAATTGTCATAAAATAACATGGGTATCACCAGATTACAGCACAGAAAACCAAACTTACCATATAGCAATAATGAGGACCTTTAGACAATCCTTACTAGATGTAAGGAATACACGAGGGGCTGACATTGGAACTTATCACCATCTCATTATCACAAAATTTAATATGAAGATAGTTGCGGCTGGCAGGAAGTTCAATAAAAGAAGTAGGATATGCAATATCAATATATTGAAAGAGGTAGACAAGAGAGAGGAATTCAAAATAGAACTTTCAAATAGTTTTAAAGAATTAGGAAATATTCCCAAAGAAGATATTGAGATACCTGTGCACAGATAAAAGGTGAATACCATAATGCCAGTGAGAATGTCCTTGGTTTGAAAAACAGACATAAGAAGGATTGGATGCAAGAGAGTACCCAGAACCTAATAAATGAGAGAAAAAATTTTAAAGCAAGATTAAATATGAAAAAAAAGAAAAAGAAAAAAAAAAAAAAAAGAGAGAGAGAGAGAGAGAGAGAGAGAGAGAGAGAGAGAGAGGAGGAGGAGGAGGAGGAGAAGAAGAAGAAGAAGAAGAAGAAGAAGAAGGTGATTCTAAGGAACTGTATAAAATTACAAAAATTCTGGCTAGAAAGAATTTCATTAAAAATAAACCAATAAGAGACAACAGAGGAAAACTACTAACGAATCTACATGAACAACTAAAAAGATGGAAGGAGCATTTCCTTGAAATCCTCAGCTGGACTGGGGAAGAAATGGAGGAAGAAGACTGGGAATTTGAGATTAACCCTGATATTGAAATACAGGCTCCAACATGCAATGAAATAGTAGCTGCACTTAAAGATACTAGCAGTGACAAATTTCCAGGGATAGATAATATTTCACCTGAAATTCTAAAAACACATGTTAAAACTATAGCTGAAGTATTGCAACCACTAATGGAGAAGATTTAGAATGAGGAAAAAATTCCAGAGGAGTGGAAAAAAGGACTCACTCTAAAGCTGCCTAAGAAAGGTGATCTGACAATATGTAAAAACTGGAGAGGCATTACCATACTATCAGTTCCTATTAAGATGGTATCAATAATTATATTGAATGGAATTAAAGATGCCATTGAAACAAAATTAAGGAAGGAACAAGCAGGTTTCAGACAGCACTGTAGCTGCACAGATTTAATAAATACTCTGTATAATTTTGGAGTAATCTGCAGAATGGCAAAATACACTTTATTTAACGTTTATATACCTTGAAAGAGAATTCGACTCTTGGCATTCCACCAAAGTATATTAATATTATTAAGGATATGTATCAAGGCTCCAAGGTACAGATAATACACAAAGGTAATCTTTCAGAACCTATAGAAACTAAATCTGGAGTAAGACAAAGGTGTATTCCTTCCCCAACAATATTCTTAATGGTATTGGATAGAACTATGAGAAAGGTTAAAAAAAAAGGAAAAGAGGAATTCAATGGGGGATTGATAATTGTCTTGAAGATCTTGACTTTGCAGATAATATATGTTTGCTACCGCAAAGATTTAGGGATATGGAGACTAAGATTAAGAAGTTACAAGAAGAAACAATGAATATTGGATTGAAAATAAACTGCTCTAAAACAAAATGGATGAGGATAAATTGTAATTACCAAAATAAATTAGAAGTAAATGATGTAGAAATTGAAGAAGTGGATATTTTCCTATATTTAGGAAGCATGGTTACAAAAACAGGATGAGCAGAAGATGATATAAAAATATGGATTTGACTAGCAAATGGAGTATTTGTGCAGTTATACCCCATATGGAAAAATAAACACATCTCTTTGAAGACAAAACTTAGGTTATTCAACACCAATGTAAAATCAGTCTTCCTCTATGGTCATGAAACATGAAGTCACAGAAGTAACAAACAAAATGATGCAGATCTTTGTGAATAGATGCCTGAGGTGTATCTTAAATATAAGATGGCTGGAAATAATATCAAATGAAGAATTGGGGGGAAAACCAACCAATCTCCAATATATTGTCCAATAAAACAAAGAAAGTGGAAACGGATAGGCACACATTGAGACACACCAGGTGGAGTCATTGAGAAGACAGCACTGGACTGCAACCCCCAAGGAGCAAGCAAGAGAAGATGACCTAAGAAAACATGGAAGCGATCAATAGAGGAAAAAGCTGGAGAGAAGTAAAATGGCTGGCTGGAAACAGAGTACACTGGAGGTACTTTACTGCTGCCCTATGTTCCACTTAACAACAAGAAATAAATAAGTCAATATCAACAAAAGAGGGTCATTTTGATACAGGAAACCAATTGACAACTCCTAGACATAAAGACAGGAGATGTGCACTGCATAAAAAGAAAGCTAAGGTCATTTACAGTATAAATAGGACTTCATCCAAAATGCTTCAAAGGATATCACATCCATTACTTGCTTCAATGCAAACTTAGCTCTTAGGTATTTCATTTGCATATTTAAGAAAATATTTCAGTTACATGTTATGTTCTATTGTTACTTGCACAAATCATTTTACTTCATTAATAAATAAGCTTTCAGTGATGTATCTCTTGGATTATCATCATCCCTCTTCCCTTCATATAGAACTCTACAGACCCTGATGCATAGCATCCATTATAACTAGAGCCTGGAAGTTAAGGCATTTGTTTTGGTGAAAATAAGCATACCAAAAGACACTTAAAACACTGAAAAAAGGTAGTAATATAATTAAAGTAGGCATTTACGAAACATGTTGACAGTGTGAGAGTAATGTTACTCTTGATCAATGAAGACAGCTGTTCAAGACAACATATTTATCACATGAAGTACTCATTTACTTTTCTTGATTACAAACTCTAGCAAGACGTTTCTTCATGGTGTCAACTGTAATAGTCAGCTGCTTGTCAGATCATTTTTCATCATAGAAAAAGAATGTTCCTACTTCCACTGAAGTGACTGGAGCATATTTAAAACAAGCAATTTTGGAAGGACTCATATCAATTACAACTGATTATTCACGTTGCAGGAGAGTGCTCTTAAGTTTTTCTAGGCCCACATTAGCACTAACATGTTTACACTTTTTCCTTTCTTTCCTGATACTTGCAGCAGTTGATTTATTGCATTTTCAAAGATCACCATATGTGATACCATTGTATCACCCTTTTTCTCAACTTCAAAACGGCTTCCAATAGCTCACCATAATGTGCTGTTATAATTAAACACCAGATCACATATGAGTACTTCATTGTACAACTTCTTTACCTCGCAAACTGAAGCAGCTTCATCTTCTGATAGAGCACCAAATACTTCACATATCTTGTCAAAATTGTTACTATAATATATGACTGCAGAAATCCAGGTTCCCCATCTGGTGAGAACTGGCTGTGGAGGTAAAGCGAAATCTGGTGCTACATCTTTAAAAACCCATTCTGGAGGGTGATTTTAATAAGACCTTCTTGATGTTGGAAACTAACATCATCAAGAGGATAAAAACTCACTTCTTTGGCGATTCTATCTGTGTGCTAGACACTGAGATAAAGAATTTTTGGGAAGAGAATTTTCAAGGCTTTAGCTGCCTTTTTCATGTAAGTTGCCCCATCTAGGACAAAAAGGACATCACACAGTATTCCATGTGGCCAGAATGGCATTATGGAATTTTTAAACAATTGTGCTACCATGGAACTCACTTTTCAACTCTTCTGTTGTCAAAAGAAATACTGTAGGGTCTCTTTGCATCGCTTCCATAGCTCTGATAATGATGTTGACCATGTGACGCCCCAATATATCAGTTGTTTCATCAATGGAGATTCAGATTTTCTTTTCTGCCACTCCTCTTTGAATCTTTTGCAAGGCCTCTTCAAAACAGACATTCAAGTAAGTTTTTCTTGATGTGAATTCCAATGGAATCTCTTCTTTAGTGTATTTCTGCAAAACGTCCTGAGGGATTGGTTTTGCAGTTTCCAGAAATATTTTACTTTAAACTACCCTTTGATATTATATATATATTATTAAGAATTATACTAACTTAGAATTCCCAAATCTATGAAAACCTTGCATAGATTCAGGGAAAATTGAGATTGTCTGCTGCATATTGTGACTGCTGTTGATATTAAAGTGGTTTAGGCCCAGCCATTTTAGAAACAAACTTATGTTTTGCTGTTGCAAAATGTTGCATTATACAGTACTTTTTTCATAGATTTTGCAAAAGAATATTGTTCCACCAGTAAAAAGTGCATCTGCACCAAATTCGTGAACAAAGCCACATAATTTATTATTCAAGGATGAACTTAATTTTGACCTGATAAATAAATAAATCAGCACGAACACTCAAGTTATCTCTAACAAGTTCAGCAGCAGACTAACAGGTTACTTATATAATCATTTTACCTGTTAAGATAACTGAATTAGATGTTTTATCTATTGTGTATCATCAGTGCAATAAGAAGTATGTGAGGAACAATAATAGGTCATAGGACCTGACTTACTTCCCTCTTTCTCTCTTTCTTGGTATTCATTATGTCCGGTGTACTCTGCATTCCTTTTATAACTTCTGTTATTAGAAGAGTTTTAATGAATTGTTTGATGAGGTAATTTTTTGACTGACTGGAAACAAATAAAGTATTTATAGGGAACAACATCCCAATAAGTATTTTTGAATGTGTCATTTCATTATTTGTGTAATGTTTTTTCACTTTCAAACATTGACATTTTTTGTGCACTTTTTAAAATGTGTAAATAATTACAATAAAAAGTCATAACGATTCAAGACAGGCCAAAAAAGGAGTTAAACCTTGAAATAGGCAGCTGAAGCCAAAAGAGGCAAAAAGAACAAAATAAAAACTGGCCCTGCCATCCCCAAATTTACATAAACATTTTCTCTCTAAAATAAGAACTAAAGCTTTCCTGGCGACGTGTTAATTCAAAATCTTCTCGGGCTTCTAGCCAGGTAAAAACTTGGCTTGACACCAACGTTTCGAAGAAGTGCATCTTCCTCGTCTTCAGGGTGAACTGACTGGCTAGAAGCCCGAGAAGATTTTGAATTTTCTCTCTATTTAACACTTTGATATATTCTCAAAATAAACAAGACATATTGCCTAACTTCTGGGTTCTATAACCAATGGACAATATTTTGAAAACTGAAAAATATGCAATTTCAACTATTGCAAAATGGTTTCATTTGTAATTAACTTTAGGCATTAATGGGTTAAATTCACTCCACTATCTTTTTTGCTTTAACTATATACTGATTCTTGCTTTAAATAGCATTTTTTTTTAACACATTACTCCAAATAAACATCCTATTAGGGATGGTCAACTGGTCCATTTTTGTGTTCATGATATTTCTTATAGCACCATTTTAACTTTCTTAAATGCTATTACAGAGAAATCATGAATTTTGAGCTTATCATTTAGTTTATAATTTTCTGAAGCTTGTCTTATGCCTTGTACTACAAGCTTTGTAATCACTGTTGTTACATCCTCTGATAAGTATCTGCTGAGGACGCTCTGTGTTCCAGCTGGACCACTGTCACTGTGCATCACGGTTAACCAAAAAGCAATTTTTTTGCTTGTGTTGCTGGTGCTGAAACATTTTCTGTAAACATGAATCATTGCAATTAACACTCAATCATATATTCCATCCAATCCTTCCTCCTTAATTCATAACCAACCCACTTATAAACTATACTTAAGTCATGCAACATAGAGAGCCTTTCTTATCTCAGTTTGACATTTAAAGAGGTGCAGGTATTTCTCCAACTTTAATATTTTAATTTTCTGAACAAAATAACTGAAAAAGTAATTATTTTCATAGACCCAATGATGGAGCAAAATAAACACTATTGGAAAAATAAAATGAAACACCCTCAATGTAGCAACATAATTTAATTAAATTATTTCTGCAAGATTTTTTGTATGAATGCTACATTAAAACATCCACTAGCTACTAGTCGACCATGATTTAAGATTATGATGGTACTTGTATTGTTCAATGGACAGTGTACTGCCCTCCGATAAGTTTAAGAACTGTCACTTGTGTTGAATTTAGTGATATCTTAAATTATGTTGAGATAACTTTTCCACTACTGTTCTTGCAAATTTATACAGATAGTTGTAGATCACAGACATATGGGCAGTGAAAATTCCACATGGAATTAAATATATTCTATTTCTGAAACCTCTACTGATTTTACATACCAAGGTACAGTTTAACAGCCTTTTGAACTGTGGCAGCAGATTGGTAGTATTACCTTTTTGAAGAATGGTATTCATCATAAAGGGTCATGAATGACGGAGAGTAAGGTTACAGAATATTTTTTTACATTTACAGACTGACAAACCAGTTCTGGAATAATAGCTAATAGACAAGCTCAGGTACAATGGCTCAGGTATATCATCCCTTCCACATCGGTTTGTGGTCAAAACCATGTCTGTGATGTCGGGTCCTTGTATATAATGCCATCCATGCTATTGCTGCTTCCAAGCACTTGCTCTGCACAGTAAAAATACACTGGCAAAGAATACTGAGATTTATATCCATCTTCAGTAACCTTCAGATAGTTATCTTGGTAAATTTTTATGGCTAACAATGGTTTTAGCAACTGCAGGCACTGTATGCAGTTTGGCAATTATCTCCTGTCTTAACAGTCTGAGATGCACAGACCAACCTGCCATAACCTCACCTATTCATGGAATAAAACAATATGGGACAGTGCTGAGTGTGTGACCCCTGCAATGAACTGTCCAATAAGTATTTTAGATCTGTATAGACTCCTATTCATAAGGCAGTTCTTAAAATCCTCTTTAGTCAATTATAGTAAAAAACTCTACCTTGCTATATTATCATCTCTGATTCATATCCCTTATGCATAAGGCCTTCTGTCATACATTTCTGTAAAAACAGTGCAAGATATCTCTGTCTTCCTTTTCATGATGAATCTTAAGATGAGGTTCTTATGTCATCAAATATTGCTGATGGGTGTTCATGCCAATAGGCATCAGGGGAAGGTTAAGTAAGATGCAGTAATGGGGACCGCAACAAACTTATGCTCCATCAAGCCCATAAGTGAAGCTCATCACTCACAGATGGCTAAAGCAGAGTAGGAGACTGCTCTTCCATACTTATGCAAAGAAGCTTCCACTGTTTTTTGTGGACACTTCACATTAAAAGCAGCAGCTGAATTTTGGGGTTTGATCTATTAATTAGATAACCATGCTAGACCCTTCTGATAGATTTGTCCCCATGTAAATTAAACACAAAATGTACTCCTTCGCTTTCTTGTTCTGATAGGAGGGGTAATGGGGCTACTTTTGTAACCATGAGGTACCAAGGAAGATAACCACGTGGAACCTTGAAATTGTGTTTGCTTTCCTTCTACCTGTTAACCTGTTCGCAGAATAGTTTAGAAACACACAACTGATTAGATCACAATTGCATATAGCACTCCAAACTAAAGATATAAATAAGAAATATAAAGATCACTACACGAAAATAAATACGAAAAACATATCTAATCTGAATCTGAAAGAGGTTTTATTCCATCAAGATTAGAGTTCTGCTTCTCCCTTCATCTTCTTCTGTTTGTGTTTTACTCTTTATGGTGGTGTCTACCCATAACTGGGAAGTTGTGTGGCCTTCATTTACCCATGTTTCATTGAGAAAATAGAGCTTTCACCCTTCCTGTCTGTACTTGGGAATTTAACAATACAGTCTCATAGTCAACAATGATATTCTTACTGATTCTTTTCTGGAATTCATCAATGTCAAATAACAGCCTATAAAAAGATGTTTGCTTGAATGTAGAAAGGTCAGAGTCACTGTTCACAAATGTAAATAGTTTCTTGATTGTATGTGACCCATTAATTTGGAAGAAATTTTGACATTTTAAGCACTGCACTTCTAATAAATTCATCATACTGAACTTCTAGCATTGGCTTTTTAAGTTTCCTTGATTTTCCAGATATGGTTAAATTGTGTATTTTTAACCTTTCACTGCACGTGGAACTTATACTTACTGCACATATACACACTTGTAAACTCTGCTGTCATGTTAACAACATCCGTAATGGTCAACATGGGACAGTTCTTACATAGTTTGTGAAACAATTTGAAATTACAACCTTTTCACCACTTGTTAACAGCTTACCTCTGCGATGTTTTACAAACTGTATTTATTCAGCTATGATGCTTTAGGTACTAACTGTCTCACCTTCTCGCTTCCAAAGCTCACTGCAGAAGGCAGACTGCACATCCTCTTTACTCATTTTGTAATCAAGTACAGTTAGATTGCTTACTTGAGATTTATTTTGCTGCAACTCTACATAATCACACGTTAAACATGCTGTTGTTATGTAATGCATAAGAGATCCAGTAGTTTTTGTTAATACTCAGAGATATACTTTGTAACCAATGTACCTTGTAATATGCGGCATCAGCCTATGAACGTACACTTTATTCGCTTTTATGCTCATGTTTCTGTTTAAATGAGCAGTAAAAATGGTCTAGTGAAATATCAGCCACAATTCTATTATGGCACTCTTTCTATTCTCTTGTCAGATCATAACACTAACACTGTTTTGTGATGTTGGTTTCCAGGTATCCCACTGTCTGTTCAGTAATGCATAGGCTTTCATTCATTCACCACCCATCAAAATCTCCATTCCCTAGAATGCAGCCAAAAGCACAAGTATATGAAGTCATCTTCAGGTGAGTGTTATGTGGAGCCGATATTGATTTTACAAATGATTTCCTAGCCTGAAGTAAATGCCAAAAGCAACATACATATCAGGAGTACAATGAAATTTGCTCCAATGTCGTTCATTTAATCGTTCTTTAAAATTGAGCAAGAAGTTCTATGTTATTCTTGACCATTACTTTTGCTTCTTGAATTAGGCTGTTGATGTATTTCAGTGTCGAATTTTGAAATATAAAAATATCCTACAATTGTCACTGCAGAAAATGTTTAATTTCTTTGTCTATTATTTGCATATTTTCTATATTATGTTTTAAACATGCTGTAATCTTCCTGAATTTACATTCTGCCCTATTGTCCATGCCCATATATGCTAATGGGCAATGAAATTATAAATAATTTGTAGTGTATATATTCAATGTTAAAATACAGTGTTACATAAGACTGGATTATAAATTTATATAAAATTAGTTATCTTGAGCATGAATTCTGATCAAAGATTCTTGATTGTAAAATCTACCATGCTTTTAGCTCTTGTTTGTCACATGACATTTTTATTTGTGTACTTTTCTATTTTTGAAGAATTATTACTAATTTTTACTAGTTTTTCCTTTTTTGTTTTATCGTTGCACCCATAAAAGGATCTGATCAAGTATGTGGCTGGTGTTGTTTGTACTGTCAGGTGCTACTCTCCTCAAGCATTTAATTGTGATGTTTATAGCTACAGTGACTCAGTGAAGCTAAACCACCTTACACACCTACACCTTTCCACATCCTTCCCTGGAATTAACACTTTTCTGGTTATTCATTTACATTAGAAGCTCAACTATATTTCTTATTTACAACATTCTGTAAACAAACTGTAAATAAAGAACATATGTGGTGGAGGAAACAAATTACTTGTAAATGAAATAATTATGAAAATAGTTACTTAATATATGGCATCATTAACACACTAAGCATTTTCTTTATTGCACTGAGTGGCCAAAAGTCTTGGGAAGGCACTGTATGAGATGTTAATGGCAAGTTGCACCTTCATAAGCCCTCAAAACTGCAGCAAAACTTTGAGGCATCGATTCTACAAGGTGCTGGAATCATTCTGGACAGATATGGACGCATGCATCTTCAGTGCTACCCATATTGTTCTAATGTAGTTGGTGCTGGGTTCATGGAGTGTACACCAGCATCAACAGCATCCCTTAAAGGCTCGATTGAATTCAGATTGGGTGATCTGGAGGACCAAACCTTTGTCATAAATTCACTGGACTACTTAACAAATCACCTGCATGACACCAAAGAGAAGTGATATGTTGCATTGATCTGTTGGAACATGATATCAATGTGCTCTAGTGCCAGAAAGGGTTGCAGATGGTCTGAAAGAATGTCCACATAATGTGTAAATATCACTGATCCCTGCAGCCGGATAATGAACCCTAATTGTGACCATGAGAATGCAGCCCAGACCATAATTGAGCCACCTCATGCCTGGAACAACCTTGCAGGATCATAGCTTCATGGGGCATATGCCACACTCTCACATGCCCATCAAATCGACACAACTGGAACTGGGATTTATCAGACTTTATCACATGCTGCCACTGTTCCATGGTCCATTGCTGACATTGAGCTTATGTTGTGGTGTCAGCAAAGGGACACAAGTTGGTCATCAGCTGCTGAAGCAAGCAGTTCAAGTACCTCCTTACAGTCTTGGTGGAAATGGGTTCCTGACTATCAACGTTCAACTAGGCAGTGATCTGATTCATAGTAACCCTTCAAGCATCCTGTATGGTTCTGCTGAAGTGACATGATGCCCATTCGTTGATCACCTGTGTTGCTTCAGCTTTGACACTGCAAGTTTAGTTTTGTGTTGGAAGTGCTTGAGAGAGGGAAGGGAGGGGCAAAGAAGGGATTAGTGTGGCTGTGCTTCTGCCAATTGTGAATCAGCTCTGTACTTAAGAATTTAGCATGCCTTCCTAGATGGCAAATCAGTTGGCAATCATATTTGATATTCTGTTATGTTAACATTACATTTTTTGCTCCCATCCCTTTTTGAGGAGGGGGCAGAAAATGTCCTAATGGAACACAATACCAATTAGCAAAGCAGGAAAATTAAAACCAAACTTAATGTTTGGCTAAAACTAGAAAATATTTCCAAAAATCTAGGTATCCAAAATACTTCAAGTTTACACAGAGGAAATGCAGCTATAAATTTAGGTATGAGTGATGCTAATGACATAGAAGAAGGCTTGAAGAAAGTTAATGTTGGAGAGGAAGAAACAATGAGGCTAGATTACAACTTTATAGTATCTCCTACAGCAAAGCATATGCCTAATAAAGATACAGCCAAGCAGATTTTTGAAGATTTCACCAGTGACTAGTTTGCTAGCATGGAGCAAGCTACAACTGAGAAGTTTGATAATACTTTGCATGAACACACTGGTTATTCCTGCTATCAATCCGAATCTATGCTTAGAGATGTACTACAAAGAGAAAGGGCACAAAGAATGTGGCTAATATGTTTGCAAAGATGGAGCAAGTTTTTGTCGAGTATTGTGACCATTTGAAGGACATTCCCAGTTTTCTTCTGATGATTATAGTGATTGGAAAACGGCTACAGTGCATCTTTAAGTGTCACAAAGATTATTTAAGCCAAAACTACTCCATAATTATAATCAAAGATAGGGGAAACAAACTGCATAAGATTGGTAAGTATCCTAGCCAGAAGAAGAGATCACATCTGGAAAGGGGAGCTGACGAGCTTTGTTGCAGAGATTAAGAAATATCATCTCATGGCTGCCAGCGATGAGTCAAGCTGGAATGGACATTTTCTCATGTGCACTGAACTATTGGTAGAGTTTGATCCTTTCATTGCATAACATGAGGCTAAGTTTAGAAATTGGGGGAAAGGCAATAAAAGGGTAGTTTGTCCCATTCTATTATATAGCGGCTTTGTTATGTTGATGACCCAAAAAGTATGCAATATGATCTTGGAAGAAATCAGGACTATCATATATTTTCTATCATCAGGGATTCAATGTTAAAACACAGCACAAAACAATAGCTGGCAATTGTCTTAAGATACGAGGGCAAATAAAAGTCTTTGCCCCTATTTTTTTCTGATAAAATAAGATACATACAGCCAACTAAACATGTAGATATTATTCGTTGTGCCTTTCACTATTTTTCCATATAGTTCCTGTGCCGGTTCAGACATTTGTCCCATCACAGCACTAATTTTGAGATGCTGCTGTGGTATAAGTTGGCCAACTGACTACAGAGCCACTGTCGCACTGTTGTCTTGACTTCGTCGTCGCAAGTGAATCGCTGTCCTGCCTGGTACTTCTTCAGTGGACTGAAAAGATGGAAATCACTAGGGGTAAGATCCGTGCTGTATGGTGGATGCTCCCAGTGAAATTTCCTTAGCTTGCCGACAGTCTTGCTTGCCACATGTGGTCTCGCATTGTCATGGAGGATGATCATATTGTCAACATCGAGCCCACAGAAGTGACAATGTGAAACAATTATCTGTCGACATTGATGGTGATACCTCATGGCATGAAGTCCAGCACAGCAATCCCAGAGTGTTGTCAACATCCCTTTGTGAACAGATGGCACAGTACAGTATTTCTTTTTCACAGGAGATTGCAGATGCTTCCACACCATATTCTGCTGTTTTGATTATGGTGTGTAATGCAGTACCCACCTTTCATCGCCAGTAACAATGCGATCCAGGAAATTGTCACCCTCCTTGGCATATCATTGCAGATGATTCGAAGAAGCAATCATTCATTTGCCTTTCAACATGTCATCCATCTGCTTAGGACATTAAACCTTCCTGAACCCTAAGAACGTGAATGATGTCGAAAGCACTCCCAAAAGAAATGTTGAGCTCCTGAGCAACATCTTTGATGCACAGGTGCCGCTCTGCTTTCACCATTGCATCCACATGAGCAATATTGTCATCAGTCTCAGATAGACGTGGTCTCCCCATATGCTCCAGTCATGCAGGTTTTCACAGCCATTTTTGAACTCATAACACCACCATCTCACACTTCTCAAAGCAAGTCACCTCTCCCCATAGAAAATGGATCACACTTCATGGTCGTAAGCTGTGGACGTGTTGAGCACACCTGCCATTTTGAATGCACTGACAGCAGCTGGACTCTCTGAGGCACGGCCCATGAAAAGTCCATTACTTCAAATTTATATTTAAAATCTCTTGCAGAGTTCATTCCTGGCTCAGCAATTTTTCTAAATCTACTAGGACATCGTACTATAGAGAGTTACTTTGGGGGTAACACTTTCTTTGAATTTCTACAAGGGTTGTATACATTTTGTTTTTCTTTTTTTTGTTTTTTGTTTATTTGTTTGCAGTAATAACTGAGAAATGGAAAACATTTGCCAATGTGCACCCTCTTTCTTAAATGATGATTCCAATGTTTGTAAATCCTGTGTGTGACTGTCGAATTGGGGTTCAGAAAGCTGTAAACCTCAACGAACTGCAGAGTCACTGGTGTCCTTTTGCATTGCTTTGGTGATTTCTCTCAGGTAGGTTGAATGCAGCCAGCAAACAACTTCAGAGTGATGAAATTGATCTTTTCACAGTAATGGAGCTCTACAACTCTCTGATAAAACTTAAGGAAACAGAAAAAGAAATTGAGGAATTCAAAAGAAATGTAAGAGGTATCTGTGAAACACTTATTTGATATCAGGAGAAAGACAAAAGTGTTTTTCGATTACTTTTATGATGGACAAGATAAGAAAGATCAATGTTCAATTCAGAATGGAAGTATGGAATTTAAGAACACTACACTTAAAATTGTAAGAACTTCAAAGAGATATTCAGCATACAAACCATACTGCAAATGATATTCTGTGTTTTTTTAAATTACTGAGCTGAGATTCAGAATCATACAGAAGCGCTGTTGAAATGAGCAGTGGAACTCAATCATTGAACTGTGGAACCTTGATTCATCATTTTCCAAGCGACTGTGCAGAAATCAAGTAAAAAGTTAATGATCCTAATTTATCTTCAAACAATATATTTTATGGCAATTTTATATATTACACATTTTACATGTATGTCACTTTCATTTAAAAATGTCTTTGATGCTTTGCAGTTTTCCGTCTTACACGAAACAACAGTGTTTCCACATTCAAGACTTTCTGTTGCTTGCTTCCGTCATTGTCTGTGCCTAGATAAATGCCTGTACAATTTAAAATACCTTCCACATTTCAGAAAATGTCAGCACTTCTTTGACTGTTACATCATTGTGTATCACACTCTAGGCAGCTGATCAGTGGGTAGAAGACAGAACTAAAGTCAGCTGTTGCTACCTGAAACTTTGTTATTTTTTCAGGCAGTTAAGCACCCTATGGGAGAGAAAGCTAAAACATTAATATTTTTGTTTTACATGTATTTTCACTATAGAACTTGCAACTCAATTTGCAATATCAATGTGGCAATGATCCCTTGTCAGTGTAGCCAACAATTTTGTCATAAAGCATGCCTTTCCAATAAAAGTGCAGAATTAAAACATGAATCTAAAATAAAAAGTTGTAACTATAGGTGGCAAAAACTTTGAGCTAAGATTGGGGGGAGGGTCCAAAACCCCCAACAGGGATTCCCATGCCCAGGGGTGTAAATTAAATGCTAGTTTAGTAGTCAGAAACTGAACTGCTAACTCAGTTGATGTATAAGTGTTCAAAAATGATACACTACTTTTTAAACTGAAAATGATGCACAGAAGAAGAGAAAGGAAGTGATGAAAAAGAGCGAAAGAATTTCATGGACTATTTAAGATGAAGAGAATGTATGTAACAAGAATATCACATGACTTTTGTGTGATACGTTAAATTTGAGAGCAAATGCCTTTGCAAATTTTTTCCACCCCAAAATCAGAGAGAAACTATAAATATATATCATAATTTCATTAATAAGGCTTCCAAAAGCTTATTTTTAAGGTTTCCCAATGTACAGATCTGTGATTCAAACAATATGGAGAGACATAATGCAGGTAATGATTTTATATTTTGGAAAGAGCTATTCAAGTAGTTTATTTTATACAATAAAGGTATTGTAATATCTACCTTAAAATCAGTTTTAGTAGACTGAGGTATTTTATAGTATTGATGATGTTTTGCAGACCCTGATGATTCTTTTAAGAAGGTGGCACTTGAATTTTTAGTTTTTGATCTCTGTCTGCTTTCTAGTTCAGCCTTCATTCTATGTTTTGCATCCAACAGCCTCTCCACATTCTGCACATGAGCAATTCGTATCCGAGCTGAAAAATATAAAATACTAACATTATTTTTTTACCTAACTAGAAGTGTTTGAATGCAGCCAGTTTGACTCATTTGGAGTTTATAAAAATATGTGAAAAAGTTATCTATGCACCATATTGCAATCCACATAAATGCAGTCACCCTCCATAGCGTAGTGGAGGGTGACTGCAGCCTATTGTACCCAGGGTTGCAGGGCCAAACGTAACAGAGAATGATGGATTTTTTCCAGGAATAAAAATCCTTAGCATGGCTTCTTTTGGAAGTAAAGTAAAGCTGTTGGTCGTGTGTCATAGATTTACAGCACATAAAAGAACCTAAAGTCTGATAACAAGGCCTCTGGGCAAAATTACACCCAACATAGAATGGGACAATGAGAACCACAGTAGTTAAAGAGTGTTCATAATTAAACCTCCATTTTATTTACATAGACACAAAAAAAGGTATCATTCTGTTTATAATAATGCTTCAACTGCGAGAACAAATTTAGAGAAAAATAATTTTTCGTAACTAATTTTGAAGTTTAAATTCCTACACATAATGCTATAACAATTAATAAACAATGTGCAAAACAACCAACTTTTTTTTTTTTTATGAAACCATGACTTCCTGATGAGTACATCACTTTTCAGAGTGACATAAGCTCACCTTTTGCAGGTATTTATCTATAACTGATATTGTTCTAATTTCACTTTTTTTGAGATAACATAACTTTCTGATGTACTTCTGGATACATATGTTTTGCTTCTGTCTTTTTCCCTTTCCCTTAACTCCTATTTTTTAAATCAAGCTATTATTGCTGACTGCTTAAGTGGACTTCATACTTCATACATTCAAAAAATTAAAACTAAACTCTGCAGCATGATTGAAAATTGGGCCAAGGCATATTGAACGACTGGTGCATCCCCTATCTGTGTCCATTTTAAGCATCAATGGGGGTACAGTGCTGGAGGTTGGGATGTGCTTCACACCCCCCTGTTCCCGCCTGGCCAGTTAATTGTGCTTCACACCTCCCTGTTCCCGCCTGGCCAGTTAATGAAGTCCATGACCCCTGAAGCTGTTATTTTCCTCTCAAGCAGCTCCTCAATTGGCCCCCCAGGGACCTTGCAAGTCTGAGTGCACTGCAGACCAGGTCTCCCTGAGGAAGAAAATCCCCATGCCAGTACTGGGAATTGAACCTGGGCCTCTCACTTGGTAAGCAGCTGTTTTACCACTGCACTAAGGAGACAACCAGCTACATTCTACCACACTAAATATATGTTTATAGTTACATTTCTAACTGGCTCACAATATATGTAAAAAATTACTAAATAAGGAGAATTGACAATTTTTAGCATTTTGATCTGTAATCTTAGCAGTTTTTAACATGTATACATTTTTAATTTAGTATTTTTATGTCATTTTTAAAGAAAAACCAATTGCAGTAAACAAGCAATATCTTTTAATGTGAAATTAAAATCACAGTTGTAAATGTTACCAGTCAAAAACAATACATTAAGCAAACTATATATTTTTTTAAAATTAATATACGAGGTACGTCCAGAAAGTAATTTCCGTTTCAATTTATCTCCACTGCAGCGCTGCGATCGCAGTTCCGCACATGCGCGGTAGACACTCTGTATCAAGGAGAAGAAACGTGCGCCATTTTGAGATCACTGTCAGCCACATACGCTTTGTTGTGCTTGTTTACAATGTTGGTGTTGATTGAAAATCCCGCCGCTTGTGAAATCAGATCTGTGATTTGTTTTCTGAATGCTAGGAAAGTGAAACCAATTGAAATTTATCGCAAATTTGCAAGGTTTACGGACAAAACGCGATGAGTGATTCAATGGTGAGAAGATGGGTCCGACAGTTCAACAAAGGATGTAGTGAAGTGCACGATGAACGAAGTGGGCGTCCATCTTTGGTTACAGAAGAACTGGTTGACACGATTGATGATAAGATCCAGGAAAACCGCAAGTTTACAATTAGTGCTCTCACTATGGAATTTCCCCAATTGTTACCGTCATGAAATTGTTACCGAAAAACTAAAATTTTGTAAATTTTGTAAACTTTGCTCACGTTGGGTACCAACTTTTTGAAGACACAGGCGGCAAACTTCTATGAAGAAGGTATACAAAAACTTGTGCCACGCTATGACAAATGCCTGCAAAATTTTGGCAGTTATGTGGAAAAGTAGTTTAAGAGTTGTAGAATTTTGTGCAATAAATAATTGTTCTGTATCTGTACACAATTTAATTTTATTACCAAACAGAGCTTACGTTCTGGACGTACCTTATATGTCAAAGCAACCAGAGTAAAACAGAAGAAACTGATACAGGCTGGGAGAGAGAAAAAAAAAAAACCACAGATCCTGTGTAATTAAACAAGACAAATTGAAACATGCTAAAGCATAACACAACAGAGCAAAACAGCATATATTGCTGCAAAACCAGAATAACAAAAATAAAGTACACAAATTAACTTGTCAGGTAGTTCAAAATTGGAATTATCTTGAATAACATCATAGAACATTCAGCAATATTGCCTTCTTTGTGTCAGGTGCCATAATCTTGCTAATCATACCAACTTCAGGAAAGAGGAAATCACTATAATCACGGATGGATGGATGGAGACAGACAGACAGACTGATTTTTTTTAATTTGCAAACAAAATAAAAATTGCATAGCAATGTCAACACAGCACATTAAAATCGCATACATTCTGCATAAAACTTACAGGTTATTGACAGGGTTTCAAAACCACTTTAAAGCTAAGGAAATTTAATTCTATGCACATAAATATTGGAACCACATCTAGTACTGTACTTATGAACAGTTGTGTATAAAGAATAACTGCTACCATTTTTCTTCACATAAACAATCAAAAGTAAATATTTATCCATTCACTTTTATAGACAATGTCTTGTAATGAGTTACTTGAGCTCTGCACATGATTATTCTAGCCTTTTTCTGCATTACTAATAATTTATTTGTTGAAGAATGGTTGCTCCACAATAGAATGCCATATTTAAGAGGAATATGTACCTGTGCAAATGGTGAAGCAGTTGTGTTAAGGGAACTGAAGTGACATATATCCAGACGTGTAGTTTCCAAACTAGAATGGAAGTTAAACCAAACCAGTTGCATGTGGGAAGGGGAAGTTATGTGCTTAGTGAGCAAATGAAAATGGAGCATAGCATATTCAGAAACATGATGAATTAAATATTTCCTTTTTATCATTCAGTTTTAGATGACAATTATTATTCATTTGCATTCAAAATATCATTCTAATTCCCAGAATTTGGCAAAATTTAACTCCAGTATTGTTGGATTGTGAAAGCGTACCATTTCTCAAACACACTGCCACCTGTAACTCAATTGTAGAACTTAATATCTGTTAAGTATGCATATTACAAGATATTCAGATTTTAAAATTAATCTAATATTGCAGAATAGCATGATGACATACTTGAATAATTATATTGGTTTATGCAGCATACTGCTACTCCTAACAGAATTTCATATTTATTAAATTAGTATATGAAACATGTGTAGATGTTAAGGCTAATTTAATATTACACAATTGCGTGAGGTTATGCTTTAATCTTTCAGGTTATGTGACTAACTGCAACCTGCAACTCTGTGGCAGATGATTTTATTGTTATATAAAGATATATTATGAAAGATATGATGTTGAAGTTAATTTAATATCGTAGAACATCATGAGGTTATGATTTATAGTTATTTCAGGGCACATGGGCATTAGCCATATTTCATCACTATATGAAGGGGTCCTCAATTTATTCTGTAATAGAATACACAACCAGCAACCCATATGTATACAAATAATTGATTTAATGTCTTATTCATCCATTATGAAAGCTATGCATATGTAGTGTCAATTCCACTCCCATAAATGCCATCAGCTTGAAATTCTGCTAGATTTTGTTTTCACAGATAGCATGCCTCATGTTACAGCCCTGGATGCAAAGGATGGAACATTACTAAACATTCCCTCAACATTCTGTTCTATCAAATTAAATTGCACTTGTTCATATATATTTCAGTATTTATGCTGTTGTTAGGACTGCAAAAAATGCAGAAATGCTCAGGTATTCCAGATTAATAGCCAACAGCCTTGCAGGCAGTTTATATCTTTATTTTTTTGCACAATTTGTACCAGTTGAGAATAAAAATATTCACACCCCCCTATTCAGTGCCAGCAGTAACAGAGTTAAAACACTTAACAACCCTTTTTTTGGGGGGGGGGGGGCATTTGTTGCATTTTCTTCAATGTGACAACTGAACCCTGAACCCTTTGTTGCCTTAAGCATACACTCCATATTGCTTTTCACATTTGCATTTAAAAAGGAGTCCTAATATATCTGTAGATAACCATTCTCCTACACACCTTTTCAGCACAGTGCATAAAGTTGAATATCTGTCCTACAACTTAAGTGCAAAAGGGTAGAAAGAGCATAACAACATAATTTACTAACTTGAGTGATATCTGAGTCACAAATTTAGAGTCACAATGTATTTCAAAATAAAGACATTTGTGACGAAGATCACAACTGTCATTGTTTTTCCTATGTCCCAAAACTGAGATTTTGAATAGACTTTATCTATTTTAAATATCATAATGAAGTAAAATGTATTAATTTCCCATTCCTAGTGGACCATGCAGCACAAATTTACTAGGAAGATACAGGTACACTCTTGCATGATACAGAAAACCATGTGCCGTGAATGGCAGAAATTAGTCTTACCATAATACACCAATAGGAGGCTCACAAAATGTAACAATCTTAACTTTTATCAAGCATATGTTGAAAACAATCTCCATCTTATTGGATGCAAAAATTGTAATGGCCTTGAAAATTCTGAAATGCCTTCTGCAGCGTTCTATCTGTAATTTCATTGAGCACTTGTCTCATTTCATTCTCAGTTCTTAAACAGTGTGTGAATTGTTTACATGCATTTTCTGCTTTAAATCCCTTTACAAATAAAAATAATATTATTTGTTATTTGACACCTTTACACCATACTGCAACATCTATACATGACATTTGCTGAACTTGCATGTTTTCAATAAAATATTATGACACTGCACAGTCGTCCAACTGACAGCCCGCACATCATGTGTGGCGATTGACTTTCTTTCTATTAAGGAATGGTTGGTTCTTCCTAGTAAACATGTGTTGTACAGCTGCTAGAGCATTGGTAGGTTTGAAATGGCCTGCATTGTAGTTGAAAGAGGTTAAATGCAAACACTTTCATTTTGGGCTACCTTACATAGGACCTTAATTTTGTATTTGCTCTTGTCACTACCACAGTTCAAGAAGAAAAACACAGGCACAGCATTGTTTGAGAGCCAAATGTCAGTTATGAGGTTTGCAAATATGTTTTAATGAACAATTTCTTTTACAACTGATTGTGTTGCTTGTGATATGGCAAAGTTGTCTCCTTATATACCTGTTCTTTACCATAAATTGCTGCAGTCATGACAATACAAAGACATTTTAGCATGTACACTGTCAAACATGCATTAACCCATCATTGATCAATGCGTGAGTGCTGCGCTCACTTTGATTAAAAAAGTAGCTATCCTGTTTACTTTTAAAACAAAATGTTCGATATTATGTGTACCTTACAAAGCCTGGCTATGAAACAAATTAATGTATGCTACAGAGCATTTCAATATTGTAATTCCTACAAATGAAACAGAACCATCATATGCAAAAATGTAAATGGCATGCTATTTATGGATGCTCTTTAACTGCTGTGGTTCTCAGCGTCCCATTCTATACTGGGCGTGAAAGACCACTTAATTTTGCTCAAAGGCCTCTCTATCAGGCTTGAGGTTCTTTTACGTGCCGTAAATCTACGACACGGGACCAATGGCTTTACTTCCCTTCTTAAGGAAGCCATGCTAAGGATTTTTACACGTGAAAAAATCCATCGTTCTCTGCCGGGTTTGAACCCATGACCTTGGGTATATAAAGTCACCATGGTAACCATTACACCATCATATGCACTGGACTGAGCATATTGCTCACATGTCGACCACTGGCAGATTAATTGTTATTGGCAAATCGTGTTATTTTCTGAAGTTTCCAGACAAGAATTTGTAAGTACAGTGCGACCCAAATACATCTGAATTGCTGCAGTGTTTTTCTACTGCGCAGCACATGGAAACAATATAACACACAGCTGCTGTACACAAGGCCAAGGTGCTGACTTGTTTTTCTCTGATCTGAAAGTGCAGTATTGAGCTGACAGTGATAATGTGTGGTTGAGTTATTACCAGTGTGCTTTATTATTTTTTCCTATACTTAGTCACAAAGTGTATTATGGCTCAGTATTTATTTTCTGCTGCACAGCATGTATTTATTTATTATTCATATTTGTTAACACATCTTGTGAGTGGATTCTCAATAGTGTGTGCAATGGCAAAATTAACCCACATTTAATATTTTTCATGGATGAGGCTTGGTTCCACCTTCATGGATATGTGTGTACACGAAGTAATCATTGTTCATGAAATACTCCTTCATGACGAAAAATGGTGTACCATCGGTGCAGAAAGAGTTAGAGGCCCAACGAGTGTGCACCCCCACCCACACACATGGATATAATTTTGTCCCCTTTTTGTTAGAGAATAGACAGAGCATGATTTTACCCTTTTTCAACAAGACTCTGCAACAGCTTACACAGCCAGTCTTTCGATGAGTACAAATGAAAGTGTGTTTCAGGACAGAATTATTAGTAGAGATTTGTGGCCCCCTTGGTCACCCAACCTAATCCCTTGCAATTTCTATCCCTGGGGTAATTTAAAGTGTACAAGACAAACCCATACACCCTGGATACATTAAAACAAAATATCTGCCATGAAATTGCCAGCATTTCTCCACATGAACTTGGTGAGTGATAGTTTCCTAAAGAGGGGCTAAAAATGTATGGAAAATGGCAATGGACAAATTCAGCATCTCCTTTAATAACATTGCTAAGTAAAGTCTTTAAAAGTGGTCTTAAAAATGTTGCATGGGTTCATTTACACCTTTCTAGCATAGTAGCAGATAGCAATGAGCGCTGAGGGCACAGACAGTCAAAACACCACGTCTCAGGTTCAGATGTTTTTGGATCACCTGGTATTATTGACAGAAATTTCACATTATCGGCTAACATTGTACCTTGTCAGTCTACATTAGTAAGCTACCAATGATGGAACAACATAAACAACAAATATTGAAATGGCTTGAGGAGATTAAAAAATGAATCTCTCTCATTATTTGAATTTTTCGATGACAATAGCACATCTGGTCAGGTGGGAAACATTAAATCTGCTTGCAGGGAAAATTCCATGTACAGTGATCATGGTACAGTGTCATAAGTATCTGTAGATGAATCAAATTCTGAAATTGCCGAAAGTACCTCACCACAATATGTAGGCAGAAATAATGTGACCACATGTAATGTCCATCTATCACTTCACACACGTACCTGGAAGAAGAATATTGTTATTCATCCCTCAGATGTAAAACAAGGAGCTCAGTCTGCAACAACAGAAATGGAATGTTGGCAGCTGTTTTTCCAAGATGGTGTTTTAGAAAAAAATTTTTGAGTACACCAACATGATGCATATAAAAATCAAGGGAAAGTAATGCACCCAATACTGCTTTAGAAGAAATGAAGATTGTCTTAGGACTTCTTTACCTGGCAGGCATGCTGAAATCATCCCATCAAAATGTTATTGACCTTTGGGCGACGGATGATACAGCTCCAGAATACTTTTGTCTGACCATTAAATGAAACAGGTTTTTGCTAATTCTTAGAGCACTTCGCTTTGGTGATGTTACAACAAGGCCTGCACGAAGATCTGTGAACAACCTTGCTCCATTATGAGAGATGTTTATATCAAGGATCCAGGAAGTTTTCCATGTTTGGGAGTATTCGGTGATTGATGAAATGCTGGAAAATTTCCAAGGTAGGTATAAATTTAGGCAGTATATTCCTTTAAAAAAAAAAAAAAACATCAAACATGCAAGTACAGAATCAAAATATTTGCCTTGGAGGACACCTCTATGTTTCTATAGCAAACTTGGAAATATATCCTGGCAAACAACCCGATGGATGTCCATTTGCAACAGACATGAGACCAAGTGCTGTTGTGAAAAGAATGATTCAACCCATTGAAGGCACAAGAGGCAATGTAACTATGGACAATTGGTTCAGTTCTGTGAACCTAATGAATGAACTCATTCATAAACCTTAACTCTCGTATGGACAATTAAAAAAAAAAAAAAAAAAATTAAATTCCTGCTGTCATGGCAAATACCCAAAACCAACTAGTAAACATTAGTTTGTTTGCTTTCAGGGAACAGGGAACTCTGGTTTTTTATGTTCCGAAAAAGTACAAAAATGTCCTGGTTATGTCCTCTATGCACTTCAGGAATGATACTGATTCCTCTTCAGATGATGCTTGCAGGCCTGAAATTATCATGCTCTACAATATGACAAAAGGTGGAGTAGACATGGTGGATGAAATAAAATCAAAATATTCTGTTGCAAGGGTTTGTCTCCGCTAGCAGATCTTCTTTTCCCTTATGAACATTGCTGAAAAAAAAAAAAAAAACCGACAGGTTGTTTACCTCTCAATAACTGTGGATATACCGAGGAGAATTTTCCTGAAAAACCTTGTTCTTTCTCTCACAAAATCACACATGATTTCCAGAACTTCAATGTATGGTCTCTGATTGGAGCTTCGAGTCCAACTAGAACAGGAATTCCATACAAAGAAAGCTGATACCCCTCATAAGCCCAGTACCAGTACAGGCAGAGAGAAATGTGCATTTGTCCTAAAAGAAAAAAATTGTAAAGCAGTAAGTTGTGCTGAGTGTCATCTGTCCATTTGTGGAGAACATGCAATTTCATTGCATAAGAAATGTAATAGATATGAAGACACTTCCAAAGACTAGATATGATGGTTTGAAAATAGTGAAAATATTCAAGAACAAATTCACTGTCAGTGTGAAATAAAAAAAATTTGAACAGGATAAATAATTACTATGGAGGGTCCAGTAGATAAAAATAATCCTATTAAGATGTTTTGTGCACCTATCCCATTGCAAAATTTCTAATTCACATGGTGTGTTGTGCAGTCACTTTATACATAAAAAGTCATTAATTATTATTATTACTACTATTACTACTACTAGGGTTGGCTGATAAATCCCGAACCTCTCAATGAAATCAGCATTTAAAAAAAATGTTTTTTGCTTTAATTCTCAACATAATCTCCAGAAAGGCTAATACATTTGTCATATTGGTGTTCTAATTTAATTAAACCATCTCTGTAGTGTGATTTATCAATGTACTCAAAATAGCTGTTGACCGCATCAATGACCTTGTTGCTGTGAAATCTTCGTCCTCCAAGAAATTTTTTGAGATTTGGGAACAGGTGGTAGTCACTGGGTGCTAGATCTGGCAAATAGGGCAGATGTTCAAGCAATTTGAACTTTAATTCACACATATTTCCCACTGTAATGGCTGAACGACGGGCCAGAGCATTGTCGATATGAAACAAGACCTTTTTTTTTTTTTTTTGCCAAATGAGGTTTTTTTCTTTTCACCTCATCACTCAAACGTTGCACTAAGCTTGTGTAGTAGTCACCAATGATACATTTCCAAGTAATCAATAAAAATAATTCCCTGTACAACCCAGAAAACACTCGCCATATCCTCGTTAGCTGATAAAATTGACTTTACCTTTTTTGGAGTTGGTTCACCTGGCCCAATCCACTGTTTTGATGGTGATTTACTTTCTGGAGTGTAGAGATGTATCCAAGTTTCATCCATGGTAATAGGCTGTCTCAAAAATTCACTGGGATTTTTACAGTAGAGCTCCACATTCGTAACAGAAACAGTTTTTCTTTGCAACTTTTGATCAGGTGTTAACAAACGCGGCACCCATCTTGCACAGACCTTGTGAAAGCCCAAAGCCTCACTTAAAATATTACCTGCACATTCTTTTGATATAATTACAGCCTCTGCTATCTCAAACAACTTTAATCTGTGGTCTTCCAGTACTAAACGATGAGTTTTTTTTCAATGATGTCTGGAGTTGTCACTTCAACAAGGCTTCCAGAGCGAGGCTCATCACTAGTGCCCATATGTCCCATTTTAAACTCTGCAACCCACCTTTTAATCATTCAATATGTAGGGGCAGAGTCTTTCAATATACTGTCAATTTCCTCCTTTCAAATGGAAGTACTTATTCACTGCTCGTTTTTCCAAATCCTCCATTTTTTGTGAAAACTCTAAACTTGTCTTGTTTAAAATGCTGTCATTCGAAAACTAAACAAGCTATTGACCTGTAACTATGGATACAAGCTAATCTAGAGTTAAACTATATGATGCTACCGTCTAACTGGCCTAGTGGCGCCACATCTGTGTGAGGCCAGGGACTTATCAGCCGACCCTCCTATTATGTGTTGTAATGTCAACAGAGCAATATAATCCATATATGTTTAGTGTATTATGTCCATTGTAAAGTGCGTTACTAGAGGATAGTTTTGTGGAGGAATATAAAAAGTCACATCATAGAAACTTTATAATTGTATGCCACCAAAATATTTTAATGTTAATAAATAAAGCAAGTTAAATATTAATAAAATAGAATAGTACATTAGTTATGTATTTAAAATGAAAAGTTAATTGTTGCCTTCTATTGTGTATTATAAGATTTAATTAATAAAGGAAATCCTAAAAAATGATGTTAAAAGAACGATCATATTTCTAAATGTAATCATAGGATAAAGTGTTAAAACCTTGGTAAAGACACTTTGTGGCCCTGCACTCACATGTCGACCATTGGCATTAGCATAATGACCTCAACCAACTTCAGCTTAATCACTCTAGAAACAAATACTAGTGTTAATCCTGAAAGTGCCTGGCAATCACTGGATCTTACTTAGTAAAAATCAGTAGCCCAATTATGTGTCTAAAGAGGGTAATATATTTTACGCTTCAGTCTAAAGTTGTTTGGTATGATCTATAATGAAAATAGCATATGTTGCTCTCTACTGATTGTATTTAGGCTCCTTTCAGATGGTCAACTCTGCAATTGCATGCAGCATCGGCTGCAACCATGGTGTTATATGTATGTACAGATGAGCAACTTTCTGATTGCAACTTTTGCTACACCAAGAGCAACAGCATAAACCATACAACTGACTGCAACGACACATCACTTCCAAGCAACTGTAGGACTTAACAAATGAATGGAGGCATTCACATAGTCAACTTAACAACAGTAGGGCAACAGAAGATGGATATAAAGCAATTTATTTTGTTAATCGAAATTAAACCAGCATTATGATTGTCTAGTGGCTGACTATCTAAATAAAGTTTAGAAAGAGAAAGCTTGGAGGGAAGTGTTCTGATATGGTGACACATTTCAGAAATTTCTCAGGAGAAAGGCAGTCAGAAATTGATAAATGTTCTGCATTATTATGACTACCACTTATTCTCCGAAAGCTTTGGCCCCAATTTACAAAAGCATTAGTTTATAACATTATAACAAATACTCAGAGTTCACATATAAATTATTAGATAATTACATCACATTTTAAAGATATAACTAATAAATTGATTAAACTTATGAAAGCCACATTTCCATTTGAATATTTGGGTTATTGGTAGTGTGAAAGACATTTGGCAGAAGTTAAGATGATGTTCTAAATTAAATTGCTTTATACTGTACACCATAGGAGCAAATGTTTAACATTTTGACAAGAATTTAGACAGGAGCATAATGCTCCATCTGAATTAATTATTTTAAAATGTTCAATATATGATTTGAATTTTCCATGTCCAGTCATAAATTGGGTTAATTGGAACGAATGTTCATAGTGTTTAACTTTTAAGTCTATCTTCAATTGTTGGAAAAAAACACTGACTTTGTGAGCTGGCCATTGTTACTATTTGTCCATAATATATTTCAATCTTTAAGCATCTGCTCTTTTACATAATTTTTTGAATGATATAGGTTATTGGGCAGAATAGCCTGTATTTAAATGTGCGGCTGCTTTTGCAAACAGATCCACTCTCTTGTTAGCTTTACTCCCTGTGTGGCCTTGAATCCATTCTACACATATGTATTTGTTATATTCTAAGATGGTCATACTAATATCAATGGAAAGGGGATGAAAATAATTATTATTAGCATTAATTAATTTATTTATTTGTTTAAAATACAGATACACTGGCAATGCTAACAAGCTTTATTAAATTTCCAGGTTAGGATTTGCATGCAGTATCTGTATTCAAGTAAAATTATATGAACTATTTCTCATAGAATGTGAAGTTAAAGAATAAACCATGTAAAAGAAAACCCAAATTTCAGGTTCAAATCCTTGCTATGGCATTTAATTATCAGTTTGATTTTATCTCGCACATCCAAAATTTCTTATGAAATTTATTTTTGTTTATTAATAAATATTTTTATTTTCAATAAATATATTTTTATTGTTGTTTTGGTATGTAGATACTCCATAGGGAGCTATTGACAAACAATTTTATTAATTTATAACAATATAAATAATTCATTATCTTCATGATATATTTGTATGTTTACTTTCTCTACCATGTACAGTATCGTGTGCTTGCATGCGTGTGTGTGTGTGTGTGTGTGTGTGTGTGTGTGTGTGTGTGTGTGTGTGTGTGTGTGTGTGTGTGTTTTTTCTGCACCAAGTTTTGCTTAAATGTAATATAATGTGAATTGTCAGCTTGACTTTTTATAGAGCTTTCTTTGTGTCGCCTTTCTTAACATATCTGCATTTTATAGGTAAACAAAATCAAACTATGTCCACATTAGACAAGAAGCACACAGCCAGTAAATCTAATGGAAGCTTAAGAGATAAAGGCAGAAAGGCCTCCAACAAAACTGCTGCCTTGTATTATGTGCTTTGATAAATAACTGACTAGCCTAAAATTATTCCAGATTTAAATACAGCAGGTCCATGCTTGTCACAGCTGAAGAGGTGGATCTTTTTCATGACTGAGATTATGCCCTGCACTCATATCACCAAATGTGTGTGTGTACAGCTTGCTTTTTAAAACATAACAGTGTGTTGGCACCCATTGTTATACTACATTAGTGGACATCTGTTCCTGCGGCAAGTTCTTTTGACATTCCAGCTGGGATTGTAGGGGAAGACGACAAAGGAGGGGAAGTCGCCCACAGTAGGAAGAAGGGATATTCAGTGAATTACAGAGGAAAAAGAACCAGTGGCAGAAACAAAGTGTTGTGGCAGTAGGGAAAATTTACAGTTCAACAAGGAGATGGATTTAGTAAGTCAACAGGTGACAAAGGAAAACTGGGAGCACGGGCAGGTGTGAGATGTTAATGTGTGAAGAGTATGAAAGAAGAGGAAGAAATCATAAGATAAAGAGGAGATGGAATAACAGCAATAGAGAAAGAGATAAGCAAGGTGAGGCGAGGCAAGGGGCATAACACAGAATGGTGGGAGAAGGGAAGGGAGAACAGTAAGTGAAAGGGAAAATGATGGAGAGTGACTAGATTGGGGTCATGGTTGGATACATAGAAGTGAGGGAGATCTGTGAAAAAAAGGGAGAATGAGAAGTGAAGGGAGGTTAAAGAGGTGAGGCAAAGTAGGGTCAATGGCAAAATAATAAAAAAAGTAAGAAGTGCAGAAGAAATAAACAGTAAAGAAAGAAAAGGGTAATAAGATGCATAGGCGAAACAATCAGAGGGAAGCGTCTACAGATAAAAGGGAGGAAAGGGGTATGACCACCATACACAATGTAACTAGGGAGTTCAACTGCATGGAGCCTTAAGGAAAAATAAACGCTTAGACGAAGGAACTTTGCAAAGTTTGTAAAATTGTAATAATGTATTAGAGGAAGGAGAAATACATTCAATTTCAAATTCATTACATGCTTTCGTACCAGTGTCAAAATTGGAAGCACTAGGTAAAGACTACTTTCTTTTCTATGAAAGCAAGTGCATCCCTCTTTAAATTCCTTCAGTAGTTTGCAAACTTTAGCTGCACTGTGTTAAAAGCATATTTAGGTTCATTTACAACCTTTGTTCATAGTAATTATAAAACACATGCATAAACTGGTACTGTAGCAACCATGAATCCATACAAGAAGTTTCTACCAGATGGTCCAATGGCCAAATGCCAGCCCATTGGGCAAGTTATTTTTTTAATTGGCCATTTGTTAATGTCTCATCCTGAAATTCAGCATGCACGTATTTTATAAAATAAGGAATATTGTGATATTTTTTACAATTCCTAACATGAGTACAAAATGTATAAATCTTGCATTTTAAAAATACCTTATAAAAAACTTGATTTCGTGTTTATGTTATTTCAGAGAGAAAATTATAAAAAGCATGAATTATTACCTTCTAAACAAGCTTAAGTTTGGAACCTTGCAAATGTGCAAAGAAGCTTGTAACAGTGATGTGATTAAAATAAAATTAAAAGTATTTGAGTCAGTTTTTGTAACAGAAGTGTAAGTGATGTTTGTGTTACAAAAACCGATCAAATTCTTTTGACTTAAGCTTAAGTTTAATCATGCCCGATATTAGGAGCAGAGAAAAATGTATTTGTAGATAACGTATATGTAAACACATACATTTTAATACTGAGTATCAGCAAAATTTATCATATTTTTTAAAAATAAAAATACATGCATATAATGTTTTCAAACATTCTATGGAATAAAAATATTTAATAAAATTTGGACACTTGATGGTAAAATTTTCTTTGAATGTATCTGGTTTAACAAAGAATGATTCATATTTAAAAACTTGAAAGAAAAAACGAAAGAAAAGAAAAAGGGTATATTATTCCTATGCATAACAAAACATTGATATAATACTAACAAAACAAATACATAGATTTAAGTGCTTTTTTTAAAACATACCAGTTGTGCTTGCCTGTTGAGTTGCAATCTGTTTTTGAGTAGCAGCTTTACTAGTACTTGCTGTGGAGCAAATTTGAGATGTCAAGGAAGCTACACCAGAGACTCCACTATTAGAACTGAAACTTTTAGTATCTTGCAGCTTTGTAAACAAAGGCATTTGTTTCAGCGAACATTTTGAACTGGAGTCTATTTTGCTTTTGGCTACAGGAACTCCTACACAGCATTTATCAAGTTTTTGCCTTTCTGGTTTTTGTGAAGGTTTTTTAACCACTTCCTAAAAAGAAACAACTGTCTTTGTTATTACATTTTAATCTCAATATAAATCTAAACATTTGGATTTTTATACCTTACAAAACATTAAAAAAAAAAAAAAAAACTGAAAATATATACGGAGTTAAGAGATACTGCATTTATTAAGTATAAACCTCAACATTTATATTCTGAATAGTTAAAAATTACTACAAAGGATATCACATTTAAGTGCGAGCCTGGAATATGAGGCTGCAAAAACATTGCAAAAGAAAGGAAGCAGTGCTTGTGCATGTTTTTTCTATTTCACTCATAAAAGAAATAGTGAGGAAAACTGTGATATTCAATGTAGTGATCCAGAAGGTCATATAACTAACAATAAAAGCAACTATTTTCATATTCACAAGACAAAACTGATTCAAGTATTTAATAATCTCAGAAGTGAAATGTCTTGCTTCCTAACATATTATAAATCAATGAGCATTTAAGCAATATTCTTTGCACGATGATACAAATAGGTATCTGTATATATAATTTAAGAAAATAACTCACTATAGCAGAGTAAAGAATATATACTGCATATTACAATTTAAAGTAAAAATATGCTCAGAAGTATTTAAACCACTTTTGGTGTCCCACAAGGTGCACAAGATTCTATTCTAGGTCCCTTATTATTTTTAGTTTATATATATGATCTGCCTGCACTAATAAACAACAATGCCTATCCAGTTCTTTTTGCGGATGACACAAGTATTATAATTAAAGAACACAATGTCAGTCAACTCCCAGATTCATCTAATAAAATTTTCAAAGCACTAAATCATTGGTTTGAAAGTAATAAAATCAACATAAGCTTTGAAAAAGCTAACTACATTAATTTTTGCACAAAGCATAAAAACATGGCAGACCTAAGGATAGAATATGAAAATAACTAGATTGTAGAAGCCTGTAATACAAAATTCCTAGGTCTTATGATTGATCGTAACATGAATTGGAAACACCATATTGATTATATCTTACTCAAACTGAGCTCCGAGTGTTTTGCAATCCGATCTTTAATTCAGCTTATAAATAAGAGCACACTAAAAATATCTTATTATGCATATTTTCATTCATTGATGACCTATGGAATAATATTTTGGGGAAATTCAGTAAATGCTAAAAAAGAATTCATTATGCAAAAAAAGGTAATAAGAATAATGGCAGGGGAAAGACAATCAACTCACTGCAAGCCACTCTTCAAAATGTTTGGAATTTTACCATTAGCCTGTGAATATATTCTTCCCTCTTCTATAAAAGAATTGCAAATGAACAAAAGCAAGTTTAGATCAGAATTAAAAAGATATCTTATTACTCACACCTTCTATACAGAGGAGGATTTCATTCAATCAAAAAATACTGGTAATAATGTAACATTGTAAATATGATAAACATGAATATTCTAAGAATGCAAGTGTACGAGTAGACTTTTGGAAACAGACATGTAATTGAAAATTATGCAAAACTGACACCTCTGAAAATTCATTGTCAGAGTTATTATTTGTAAATAAATGCATTAATAAGTATGAATAAATGTAATTGTTGACATGGTCTACATCCTAGAGTTTGGGCTTTGAGTCTAAGCTCATAATAGGATCTACAGATTGCAATGTTATGTATGTTATCACTGTAGTGGTTACTCCATAATCTTCCCAATTGTACTTAAAACTATTTAGTCACCAAAAATGTAGATCATCAATGATAAAAGTTGAAAAGTTTGCACTATTTTCTTCAAAATAACTATTGAGTTACAGGGATGTATAAATTAAACATTCATTCCAAAGCTTTTCTTACAGAAATTTTAGGCATGAAGAGCTAGGAATGCACTAGTCCCACAACAATGTGGAATTTACTTGAAATTGTAGCTAAGAAAAACATAATATGCCACAGTATCAGGGAAAGGACATTTACATGAACATCTTTGTTAACTAGAAGCACCAAGACTGAACACATGTAAATGAAACCAAACATGTCAAATTTGGGAATGGTTAAAGTCACAATGGTACACACACTTCACATGATATGAAATGGAGCACAATACTATATTAGTTTTCTCTGATATAACTTAGTTATCCATAAATCTCAATATATAATGAAGAGGAAAAATAGAAAAAATAGGGCAGAAACCTTAGATTGGTGTATGAAGCTAAGTTTAGAATGAAATAAAGGAATAAATAATGTGCATTCTTACACACACACTTTGTACAGCATTGGGCATTTAAAGGTTAGTAAGTGTTCAGTATATTTATGGAGTCTGTTTTTAACACTATGTTACTTACACTTTTGATTTATGAGGATCTATTTTTAAACACACTTCATAAATCTTAAATTGAATCAGGAAAACAAATTAGCAGCAGCATTCCAGTTTTGTAAAGAAAACCATAACCTAGACTTGAATCCGAAACTAAAAAGCATGATAGACCACAACAAACTCTCACATGTCAAAATATCTTCATAAGAAATCATAAAGGCTGCTCAATAAACTTTGCAATCCTATCAATTGACAGCTTAGCAAAGAAGTTAATCACTCCACCACCAGAGAAGAGACTGCAGGTAACTACAACAAACAACGGTAGTCAACAAACCTCCCCCTCTCCCCCTCAAATTTAAAAAATGGAAGCAACAGCTCACAAAACTAGTCCCTCATAAATCAAAAACATACGTGACGCAGTCTTTAAAACCACTGAATTTGGATGTCACTGTTTCTAAATTCCTCTATATATCAATTATTCTTTCAGACCTACAAGTCTTGAGGGTCATCTTGCAGTCCTGTGCCCCAGGGGTTGCAACCCCATCAATGGCAATCATATTCCTAATTACTGAGCACTTTATTTTTCCACATTTAGCTTTTAGAGCCACTTTACGCTGCTGTTATTCATTGTAAAACTGACCTAAGGCCATGCAGGGTGAAGGATACTTAGCAGGTAAACATGTAGAATGAGTGGAAGGAAACCATGGACACAAACAAGGCAGTATTAATATAAAACAAGGAAGAAATGAACTCTACCAAATTGCAAGAGAAAGGAAGGAAATTGCTGCTGATATTTGGTTTCTCAGCCCATGTTACATAAAGATAGCAATACTATTACTTCATGAGAAGGGTAGTACAATTTTGACAAAACATTAAATAGGAAAAAATAGCAGAGAAAAAGGTGTTATAAATTGAAAAGAACAAACACTACAAAATTAGAAATGATGTAGAACTCAAGTTATACTCACTTCAACTGAAGTTAATTAGAAATTTAGGAAACAATTTGGGAGAATATGTAAAACATTTTTGTAATTTTGCAAGCAAAAATGAAGAACAGAACAACCTAACTCAAAAATAAGCTAGAAAATTTGTGCAGGAAGACAACATAAGAAATATATCCACAAAAACAAAACATAAACACCATAAAATAATAGATCTCAGATAACGTAATAACATCTCAAATCAGAATTTCACTATGATAGAATTAAACTTTCTCAACTATGGTTCAAAAATATGCATTGAATACTCAAACCAAGTAGAGGACTACATGGCAGACATCCAAACCACTACACAACATTTAAAAGATCAAAAAAAAAAAACCTTAACCAAAAATATAGGTTCCAAAATAGTAGACCAGATAAAGAATGAATAGAAATCCAACTGCAAAGCAGAACATAAAATCACTAAAAAGTAAGCCCATCATATACATAAAAGCAAATAGAGGGAATAAAATTGTAATTTTGGATAAATCAGATTACATAGAGATAATGGAAAACTTATTATAGGGTGACCAGTAAATCACAGTTGAACCGACCTCTTAAATTCTGGCATACAGACTGTAAACAAGGCAGTTAAAGTAATAAAATCAAAAACACAGAATTACATAAAATAAAAGTAGACAATCCAAAAATGTCCAGAATTTATGGTCTATCTGAAATTCACAAAGCAGGAAAGGCCATGAGATCAATCAGTAGCAGCATTGATTCCTTAACATACAAATTGGTGAAGTGGTCCGTACACAAATTCTTTTCCAAAATTGATGGTCTGAATCTGAAAAATTCTTTGTAGTAAAAAAAATAACAGAATTAAACTAAGACAAATGACACTTTCGTTTCACTTGATGCAACAGCACTGTAGGTCCATTCCACCACAAAAACCGCAACATTTTAAAAAATGACCTTAATGCAATAGAGATGGAACCAGTAGAAATAGAAGAACACATTTCACTAACAATCTGTACTTCAAAAAGAACTACTTCACGTTCAATGGAAAATGCTACAGACAAAATCAACTTCTCTCTCCCTCCCTCCACCTCCCCTCTCTCTCTGTTTTTGGCTACTTGTTTACAATTTAATTTGGAACACACAGCATGAAGGCATTCCCTTGGATTTTCAAGGTGTGGTACTGCTCATTGATGGCATCTTTGCAATAGTTCTAAACAAACATTTAGAAGACTCCATAAACTACTTATTCCACCATGAAAGTCATAATGGGGGAAAAAAAATATATATATATCACTAGACTTAAAGATCATCAGAAATGACAAAGATAAATTTCGGAATTTACAGAAAGCATAGATAAAATAGCATTTAAAATCACAGCTACAACTATTAACACAAAAACTTGCAATATAAACAGCCTTACACATAGATCAGTGAACATACCATAAATCCAACTGAATTCAACACAGCTAAAAACCATAATCCAAATAGCAGGAAAAATAGATATGAGAGGCTTCGTATACAAGAAGTTAAGCTAAGCATAGTAAAAGAAAGGTATAAAGGAAATAACCACCCTCACTACAGAATAAGATGCTAATAACACATTCAGGTAGTTCATGTAATACCCTAGGGCATTTAGAAATATCAAAAAGGCCTTCAGAGAACAAAACATGACCTTGGCTCCAAAACAGATTTTCAGTAATAAAATTGCTACATTTGAAAACAAAAGATGCAACTCCACCAAAATCAATTCAGAATATATCAAACCAACAGTACACAGTGTAAAATGTTTTACATAGAGCTAAAAGAAGTTTAAAAAACAGATCCAAAGAACACTTCATAGATCTTAAATTCAAGCAAGAAGTCATTACCTAGACCCAAATCCAAAACTATAAAGCATGACAGGCCAAATTGAACTCACAGTGTGAGAAACACCTTAATATGGAAACATACAGACCGTCTAATAAACTCTGAAATCCTGCCAGTTGACAGCTTACTGAAGTAATTCATTGTTCCACCACCAGAGAGGAGACTGCAGGCAACTACAACCCACAATGGCAGTTGGACCTCCGAGGTTGAAAATGAAAGCAATACCTCCTGAAACTAGTCTCTCATAAATCAAAAGTGCAAGTGAGGAAATGTTAAAAATTAACTCTACGAATATATTCATATAATTTGGATATAACTGTTACTAAATTCCCTAAACATATTAATCATAAGGTCCCTTATTCAACCTAAAATGCCACATGCAAATTCTGCTATTTTTATCTGTTGTACAGGATTTGTCAATCTCTTTGTAATGCCCAGTGACATCAATAACTCTCATCATCCATTTATATACCAAAGCTTAAGTCCCCAGCTACAGCTGGGTGCTTAAGTCTCTATCATGTCTACAGTATACAGAAAAATTGGGCAAAAGACTACACTTGCAGCTACTAACTGCTGCTGATGCTGCTAAAATAGCTATCTGCAGAAAAATGGTCTTTTAGTGGTGGTGGCGGTAGCAGCAGTAACAAT
Organism: Hymenopus coronatus; assembly: GCA_030762935.1. NCBI lineage: Eukaryota > Metazoa > Arthropoda > Insecta > Mantodea > Hymenopodidae > Hymenopus > Hymenopus coronatus. The sequence goes on from CM060900.1 coordinate 150,924,587, forward strand.
GGCACCAGCACCAAATACTTCTGTTTGGTTTTCATGTGCATTTTAATAGTATTTTGTAGGTAATTTTATAATTTAATAAATCATTTATAACAAACTTGTTGCTTCTGTGCCATTATTTTACCAAGGGCATAAAAAATTACTAACACTACAATACAAGGAATACAGCAAGTAATATTAAAGGCATTCTCTTCCAATATCTACCCACCTTGGCCATTGTTCTGTCAGTCTGCATTTACATATTAAACCATTCTTTGGGGGGTATCCCAGGACCACTGGTGGAAAAGTACTTTAAGCTTCCTATCCCACATGGCCTCTTTCATTTCATCAAATTGAGCATAGTCACTAGGGGCAAGAAGTACCAAATATGGAGTATATGGCAGCATGGTAACCATAAATCACCTAGATTGGCAATGGTCTGGTGACCTGCCTATGACTGCACACTGTGTTGTTGAAGAGGCATGGTGCACCTCCATTTTCCATTGCAGTGTTGTTGAATTTGTCAGTGGAGCTGACACAATGAGCTGTAATGATCACTGTTGAGGGTCACATTGGGGGAAGTCACAATTCACTATTTTTTAATTTGTTAAGAGGGTGATGCTTTTCATTCAAAAAAATTTTGATCTATGCTTGAAGTTCAAAAAAGTATGGAAGGACTTTTCAGCAACTAAGCCAGCAGGCAGTTTGACATGGTAAGTAATTTTTTTCCAATCTCTTGAATAAACTCACAGATTTTTTGGCAATTCAGCCCAGTGGATCTGATGAAAATTAATAACTGATATGACTGGTTATAGAATTGAAGACATATCCAACAATTTTCCACACAAAGACTGTTGAAAAATGATACAATGTAAGACTGATAGTTTTGAACCAACATCACCTTCTACAGTCTTTGACACAAGTGCAACCACTCCTTTAGTTTTACCACACATGTTTTTGCTTCCATCACTTGTAATAAACTCAACATTTTTCCATTGAAGGTTCTTTTTATTAATGACATTTTCAACTTCTTTAAAAATATCTTCCCCAGTAGTCTTGCTGTGAATACTATCAAGAAGTTCTTTATACACTTCATAGCTTTTAACTATGCCTTGAATAAAAATCAACACTTGAGCAGTGTCTGACACATCTGTTGACTCATTCAAGCTACAGGAAACCAAGATATCCTTTTTTGTAAGACAGTTGAGATGATATGTTTTCTGTGAGGTCTTGTACCCTCCAAACTGCTGTGTTTGCTGACAAACTGACAGATTTAAATAAATTTACCTTTTTTGGGGCACATTTTTTTGGCTCTTGCAATTATGCATTCTTTGATCATTTCTTCATTGGTGAATGGTTTCCCGTGTTTTACAATTTCAAGAGCCACATGAAAGGTGGCACAAATTGCAGCCTCTTATTCAGTATTGACTTTTGTTAAAGGTTGCTGCAATTTCAATATGAGCTTCAAGCTTCAAATTTTTCCGTCTGCAAATTTCCTGTATATTTTGAGTAATTTTGAAAATGTTTCATTTTATGATGACTAATGTTATATTCTTTGAGAACAGCAATGGTTTCATTACAAATCAAACATCCCACCTTATTAGTGGACTCAACCACAAAATATTCATAGCTCCATTGATCTTTGAATGTTCAGCATTCACTGTCTATTTTTTGCTTCTTCTCCATACTAGTAAATCACACACAAAAACAAGTCAAATCAAAATACTCTTATGTATAGCATTTGTCTGTTTGAAGATTCTTTTAAACAGAATTACACAATACTTTATTTCACAACAGACAGTTTTGCTTCTTTCACCTTCCCTAGGCAGACTGTCTCACGTCACACCGCTAGCCTTTCTATATGTCAATTACAGCCATCTTGAATGAGTGGAATACACCAGAATTTTCTCGAACCAATGAGGTTATTCACAAATGTTTAATTGTTACTGCACTTTCAGAAGTACTACCGAACACTATCTGTTACCAATAGAGGGTTCTACTAGTACCTATTGCCCATCAGATGTTACCAGGTCATAGCAATACACAATAGTAATTCAACTAGCAAATGTAACAAGAGCATGCTGATACTGGAGGATACTGAACTTAATTCTAAGTTTAGTATTTAACAGACTTTCCATTTTTGAGTTAATGTTGTTCTCTCTCTCATTTTACAGCATAAAGAACATACCATTAGCTTGATTTGAAAACAATCTCAAAGACTGTAAACAAAGGGTAATTCTGAACAATTCCATAAGCACAGTCCAACCAAACTGGAAAAGAATAAAGACAGGCATTCCTCAAGGTCCCCTGCTCTATATTTATACACAAACTATGTCCCAAATTGCATAAATTGTAAAACAATAATGTATGCAGATGATACATTTATTTTACTAAAAGGCATCAACAAAATGAAGACTTGTTACAAAATGCAACAGAAACTTTTAACTCATTTAAAGAAATGGTTTGCAGCAATGAATTAAAACCAAACACCTCAAAAACATGCATTATGCATCTCAGTCCTCTAGACAAACCACAAGAAATTAATTTAGCTATAATCCAGAAAGGTACTGCAAAAATATTAGAAGCATATGTAAACAAACAATTAAAATGGGACTATAACATTCACTACATTAAGAATAAATTAAACAGTGCCTGCTTTAATAAGTGTTGCAAAGCTCAAATTACCAACCAGGAAACTAGAAAGATAGTCTACTTCAGTTGTTTCCACTCTATAATGACTCACAACTCATACTATCTTTAAATGCCAAAAAAAAATGTTACACATAATGTCACTGGTGGGGCCGAAAGAATCGTGTAAGAAGCTATTAAAATATCACAAAATATTAATGTTACTGGCACAATATTTATATGAATTAAATACATTCATGCAAATTATAATAAACAGTACAACTCACAATATTGACATGGAACCAGAAAAAAAATAATTTAAAGCCACCAATGCACAGGCTAACTTCATGTGAAAAGAGTCCACTTTTTGCAGGAATTAAAGCTTATAACAAACTACCAGCCCAAATCAAAAGCATAAAGGATCAAGGACTATTTAATAAGAAATTGAAGGATCTACTTTTAGTTAAAGCCTACTATTCAGTAGCCGAATACATGTGAATTATATAGGCTTATATTCAATTTATGCAAATAGAAATTTGCGCACGGGGGGGCGTGCATGCGTGCATGTGTGCGTGTTTATATATATAATATAATATAATTGGCAGGATTGTAGAGGGGTCCTAGATAAACAGTTCGAGATAGGGAACATATTCTCTCCTTTGCCAAATGTCAAAGTTATGGCATGTTTTCTGGATCGCATAACAATAGCCACAAATTAAAAGAATGTGGACATGTGTGACCTATATTCATTTAGAATGCCTCGTTTGTATGCCAGTAGTCAAAGTAATGCAGTATTGGTGCCTAATCCATATGATATTTAAAATTATTGGACTTCAACCGTGGCAAAGTTGCCTGTTCTTTGAGTGTATGAGAGCCACTTATAACAGTTAAATTGATTTCAGATCAATGTAGTAAGTGAGAGTGTTCAGTTCTAAAATGCTGGTGGGTGAGTCAGTATAGCGCTAGTCATCGAATCTCACAATACAAACTTCGCATCGCTCTCTGAAGTTAGCATTTTTTAATTTTCTTGTGTTTCTCATAGAGATGTAAAATTTAAGTAGCACTAAAATGCTTGATTTACATTTCTGAAGCCAAGCTGATAAACCCTCCAGAAGAAATTACTTTCAAAAGACGGTGAATGTTATCTACGTAGAGTTCAATATTAAGTGCAGTAATTGACAAAGAAGATTCATAGATTAATGCAATATAATTAGGTTTATTGAAAACATTTATGTAATGTGTGCTTTGAAACTAGTAACTGAACTACGTTTTGGGGTGGAATAAAAAAAAACAAAAAAACTTGATTATTGCTTATATTCGAACTGAGGTACTTTGAATTTATCTGTCTAGTGCCTACACGTGACTACTGTGAGAACCATGAATTGCTAAACATTATGTCCATATTCTATAAGTATAAACATTATATGAAAGGAAAGAAATTGTTTCAACGAGGTAGGAAATGGAGATCACACAATCTAATACCCTAAGCTGCAAACTTCTGAGCTCACGTGTTTTTTGGTGCCTTGTGGTATCATTGTGCATGCATAAGAACTTAGCTTAGCAGATGACCATTAATTCAGATGAACAATTACTGACACAAACTTTTAACTGCTTGTGGTGAGGTTCACAACACTCCTGGAATTTTTGATAGGGTGTAAGCTTGATTTCTTTATAGGTGCAACCTCTGCGGTGATGTTGCAGGCTATCACATTGAACAGTTCCTCTGGTGACCTGTTGTATTTTGTGCTACAGATATTGTAGTACTTCCGGCAGTCTATTTGCCTTTCATATACAAATGAGATGGTTGAATGCACTTTCCTTACTAGTATATAATTCTTAATTAGTTTTATGTAGGTACTTGCTTTACTACGAGCTAGTTGTTCATTTTTATTTCATTTAACACAATAATATTGTTTCATAAATTGTGAACTGTGCCTACAATTGTAATGTGTACATACATCTAAACATCAATGTATGATACACTATATTTTAGAAACTCCTTCGAGGGGTAAGGGTAGTGTTAAATGCATTTGTTATTGAAACATTGTCCATTGCATCAACTCGCTAATCATACATTACATTTGTTTTATTTGTCAGCAGGAATAAATCATATTAGGTAATGCAGCAAAGTAGGAACAACTCATTTTAAAATACAAAGACAACAAAAAACAAAGTATCTTTGGAGACTTGAACCTTCAATTCCCTCAATATCTTGGCACAATGCCCACACACTTACCACAGCTCTAAATAATGTGACTATGTCTACACTCTGCAATTCAAGTGTTCACATCATGGTCCACTATGGTTTGATCAGCGGCGCTAACTGTTAATACATTTTATGATGTAACAAAGAATTTAGAACCCATAGCCCATAAGTTCTCTATCTCAAAATGTTTATCTTGGACCCATCTACAATACAATTGCCTCTACTTTGATGGTGTGCACACCACTTAACTGTTTGCTGGATTTCACATAATATGTGAGTGCTCTGCCATAACACGCTGGTGGGCAAGTCGGCATAGCACTGGTCAACAAATCCCACATTACAAAGATTGCAACACACTCTGAAATTTCCATTTTTTAGATCTTTAAATTTCTTATTTTTCTCAAACAGGTACACAATCTGAGCAGCACTAATATGCTTAATTTACAATTCCGAAGCCAAGATGATAAACCCTCCAGTACCAATTACTTTCAAAAAACTATACATGATATTTACATGGTGCTCAATATTAAATGCAGTAATTGTCAAGAAACCTGCGTAGATTAATGCAACAGAACAATTAGGTTTGTTGAAAACATTTGTAATATCTACTTTGAAACAAAGTAACTGAGCTATGATTTTATCGGTGGAGTACAAAAACCTGGGCTATTGCTAGGATTCGAACAGTGGTACCAGATTTTATCTGTATGTAGGTATTGCTGTTTTAACCACTTGAGCTACTGAGCTTATGAAAATCTTGTGTAATGCCTAGAAGTGACTACTGTGAGAATTGTGAATTGTTAAACATTGTGTTCATATTGTAAACATACGCATTATGTGCAAGGATATAAATTGTTTAAACAAGGTGTGAAACAGAGATCACACAGACTAAGATCCTAAGATAATCTAAACTGCCAGCTTCTGAGCTCATGTGTTTTTTTGGTGCCACGGGACACTACTGTATATGCTAAAGAGCCTGGTTTATCAGATTCTGTTGAATCAGGTAAAAGTACTGACACAAACTTTAGCTGCTTGTGATGAGCTTCACATCATTCCTGGAATTTTTGATACGGTGGGAGGTTCATTTCTTTGTAGATGCAATCTCTGTAGGGATGTTCTAAATTGTCAAATCAAACTGATCCTCTGGTGACATGCATTTTTTGCTTCAGATACTGCATTATTTCTCTCAGTCTCTTTCTATTTGCCTTTCATGCAGAACAGTGCATTCAAAGTTAGAATGCACTTTCCTGATTAGTACATAGTTCTTAATTAGTTTTGTGTAGGTTCTTGTTCTACTACAGAGATAGTTATTCATTCTGATTTCATTTCAAAGTTCATTCGACACTATGATAATATTGTTTTGTAAATTGTGAACCGCGTCTACAATTGTAATGAGTATGCACCCAAAACATCAATGTATAATACACTATATTTTAGAAACTTTTTCAGGGGGACGGAGAAGTGGACCTGTTCAGGTGCTAAATGCAATTGTTAATGAAATGTTCTCTGTTGCACCTATATGCTAATCATTTATTACATCTATTTTATTTGTCAGTACAATAAAATCATATTGTGTAACACAGAAAAATATGAACAGCTCATTATAAAATACAAACAAAGGTGGCAACATAAAACTAAAGGTACCTACAAAGACTTGAACCTCCAACTCCCGCAACATCTTCACCCGATGTCCACAGGCCGACCATAGTGCTAAATAATGCCACTACAATCAATGGGTGTTAAGGTCACAATCCATGGTGCAGTTTGAACAGTGGCGTACTAACTCTTAATATATGTTAAGTTGTAGCAAAGAATTTAGAGCCCATAGCGCATAGATTCCCTATCTCAAAAAGTTTATCCTGGACTCTTCTATAATCTTAGCATTAACATAATCTGTAAATTAATACATTGTAATTTAACGAGTCACCTGTTTACAAATGTTTTACTCTCACATACACATACTTATACTTATTTTTAATTCCAGGTGTCTCAAAATGTGTATTTCCATAAAATCTATGTATATCAACTTTTTTAGTGCAATCCCATACTTTGAGTAACAATAGGTAAGTAGTATTCAAAATTGCATTTTGTTTTAACAAGCTACAAATTAATACACCTGAGAATAAATTTAGTAATGACAAAAATCTCTAATAGAAAGCTAATAATACTTAAGCACTTACATGTTTTACATGTTTTAGAATACAACATTTCAAAAAGTACAAAAATAAAACTATTCTTGAAAGTAGTTCTACAAACATTTCAACACTTTATTGCTGCCATTATAATTACTATTACTTTATTATTATTATTATTATTATTATTATTACTACTACTACTACTACTACTACTACTGCTATTCCTATTATAACTACTACTACTACTACTACTACTACTACTACTACTACTACTACTACTATTTTTTTTCCAGAACAAAAATCTCTAAGTGCATCCATGCATTGGTTTTTCTGGGTTTATGTTCTAATTGATTCACTCGAATCCATAACACAATACTGCACCCTTCTAATTGATATCAGTTGACTCCATGGTACAATATCAATCAAACTTAGGCTGTGAATAAGGGACTGTGTAGCAAAACTACCACTGAAGCAAGCAGACTTGTCTATGGCCATACTGAATATTCAAACAGGAAATGACTGTTATACTGGACTAAGAGCAGGACACTGCTTGAGCTCCATTATACCAACTTGCACGTAGAGCTCATTATGTTCAAAGGCATCAATAATAAAAACTAATGACAAATACCTACTAATTCCTTGAGAAAGGAATAAAAAGCTGACCTCTACTAAGATTAAATGTAAATTGCTGAAGGGGACTAATTTTAATATCAATTTTCATAAATGTTTTGCCATCTATGTAATTTACTGTTTAAGAACAGAGAACATAGAATACTCTCTGTCACAGTTACTGTAGTTTTTTCCAGAGCTTTGATTCATCAGGAGTAACCTTTATAGGAAACACAACAGATAACTCTATTTGTTACATCTCGTCAAAATATTTTGACCTGCTGGGTAGTGTGGTGGTGGTAGTGTGTCTACCTCACATTCAACAGGTCGCGAGTTTGAATCTCGGTTAGGGGAGGTTACCCAGATAAGATTTTTTACAGGGTTTTCCCTTATCCTAAGAACACGAATGTAGAGCAACTTTAAGCTCTATGGAACCCAGATCACTTGAGCATCATTTCACCGATTTCATTCATCATCCAATATGACCAACCAGGTTAAAGGACATTAAGTTACAAAAAAAAAAAACTTATGAAGCATTACAATCTGATACAGATTTTGTTCCAAGCAAAGCTCAATAATTGTATCTTTATCCTCTCTTGCCCCACAAAAATACATTTTCCATGTGAAAAATGATATTGCCCACTTGTACATATAAACCAAATTTGCTTTTAAGGTATTCATTCCGACTTTTCCTTAGATGGGAAAAATCAAGCTCTACATGTCATAAAGAAACACTTTTTCTTTAAGACATAAATTGTGTACTTCAAGGCATAACATGTTTGTTAATATTGTGACAGTACCAGTGTGTGGGCACTCTCACATTCATTTTGGTATGCAAATTGGCTGGAGACCTTAGGATGCGCAAACACAGGAAATGCGGAGCAACAGCAACTGGAGGTTTAGGAATGCAACACATCTGCTGCACTCGAGATTCATCCAGAAGCTTCCATAATTTTCCAGAAAGTTCTGCAACATCATTTTCTAGCTATAAAAGTTGAGAGAATTGTAAGCCTGTGTGTGTAATGAATTGTACTGAGTTGTGTGTCATGAGTCAGACTTCGACTGAAGTATGAGGATTAGCACTCAGGAGTATGCAAGCAGTTATGTGAGGAGAAAACTGTCAACCGTAAATGCTGTTTGCAGTAGTGAGTTAAAGGCTATCTGTAACAATTTTTTTTTGAGCTTTTAAGACTTTTTTCCTGGCCAAAATGAAGAAAATGAAACCCAAGATTGAACCCAGCATAGTGAAGATGAAAGAGAAAATGAAATGTGGAAGGGAAGAAATGAAATTTGGAATGGAGAAGCTGATGGAGAACTGGTATGACAAAAACCACATCCAGAATATTTATTAGTAGACATTATTTTGCATGCACTATGTATACATTTATGCTGTCAAAATCTGTATAATATATTCTATAATTATTTTCTCTAGTACATATGTAGATAGAGGAGGTTGTATTCCACCCAAAAATTTGATTTCAAGATATCGCCGAATATATATGTTTTCAGACTCCCTGAATCCAAAAATCCAAGATAAAAGGATTTTAGGAAAACTGTTCATATATGTGTGTGCATGTGTGGAGGGGGGGAGGGGCAGCATAGCTCAAAAATGAAAAGCATGTTAAATATAAAGTTGGTAATTTAAGTTCAGTACCTTCCAAAGATGCGATCAAAGATTTTCAAGAAAATCCCCTTTACATGTAACATTTTTAAAAAATATTTCGATTTTCTCAAAAATGGATCTAATGATTTTCGTTAAAATACCATATGTTTATAATATTTTCATTACAAACAAAATGTATATCTTGAATTTTCTAAGAATAGCCTCTGAAGGAAGCCCTCTTCATTCTGGATGACTGCATAACTGACAGTAGTAAAGGCACTGGAGACAAAAACTCACTACACAAAAAACATAGATCCCGTTACAACACACAGTTCATGTCGTGTACTCTTTCAAGGATATTCCTTGTTATAGGTTTCAATTTTAAACTGCTCAAACTTTTCTCGTCTTTCATTTCATACCTCTTTTGTTTTACTGCTAACCACCCTAAGATAACCAAATTTCAATTGTTTCACAAACCAATAAATTTTAAAATATTTGACTATCCCGTTAGCTTGTTTATTCCTTTATTTCCCTTCTACATACAAGGAAACAAGTAATAAGACCATGCTGCTAATATTTATCTCGATTTCACATATGACCTAGTTGTTGGAGTGACAATAAATAAGTATATTTATCTTGGTTAGCATGGTGTAGTTAAATGAATAATCTTTTGTAAGAATATGCTGGATCTTTCTTAATGAGGTGTTGAGAAAGCCCTGCATTCGACTGAATATGTTCTAATTGAGATTAAATTTACAATCTGAACAAAATTACACACCGGTGGCTGCCACTACTTGTCTCTGTACAGACCTGAATTTAATAGAGGTCCCCTCTGCAGCATCTCTCATCATAAACTGATAAACATTAGCAATCCTTCTCGTGTTTGGCTGTGTAAGTCTTTTGCTTGTAATTTACTGGTGGCATCATTTACTATATTTCTATCTCTGCTATGTGTTACAAGGAGTGATACTCATGTTATCTCTGAGGTGGACAGGCTGATGCTCGCTACATGCTTGCAACTTGCCGGCTGACTCCAGCATCAGATCGTGCCAATGCGCATCATGTTTACAGTGCTCTCATCTATTTGCAAGCACAGTACACCCAAGATTCGTCCAGAAGCTTTCACAATTTTCCAAAAAGTTCTGTGACATCATTTTCTAGCTATAAAAGGAGGAAAAATTGCAAACCTGTGTGTGTAATGAATTATAGTGAGTCATATGCAGTGAGTTAAGACTGTGACTGGAGTATGAGTATTAGTGCACATCGGCATGCAAGCAGTCACATGAGGCGAAAGCTGTCAACTGTCTACATGTCCAAACATCAGGTGAAGTGTTTGCAGCAGTGAATGAAAAAACTTTATTTGCAACCAACTTTTGAGTCAATAAAGACATTTGTTAATATGCCTTTGTTGTACCCCAGTTTTTTCTCAATTATTATCTGACCAATGATGGAATTTAAGCAGATTACAACCAACTAAGGTGTAGAAATTAGGTAACACCACAGCACTATCATTGATGATTTTGAGTGCTTCAAAATTGTGTTGGTTTTTCCGTGGCAAGTTTAATCAGCAAATCCCTTGCAATGGAAACCCCTATTACCGTTCCTAGTGTACCTCCACATTAGCTCTCTGGAAGCCCATATTGGTGCAACCTTTCCTGTGATGTTCAAACTATATTATTCACCAGAGCTGTAAAAACACAACACACACTCAAGTTTTTGAAGCTAGAAAGCATCATCTTGAAATCGGCATAAGAAATTGAACAAATTTACCCCACATTAATTTTGTTGGCTTGTTTGCCACTACTGATTTGCCAATTTTTTTATAATTATATTCCTGAAATGTTCTGGTTTCCAAATATTTTTTGTACTTTCAAGGTAAACCGGTCACAGTCAATACAGTGCAGTTTGTATGTTTCTTGATTTTCAATATCATGAGAAATGGCAAAAGACTTGATTTTGGCATAAATAGGAACTCTTCACACTCAGCCTTTAGGACCCAACTAAAGTAAAACTGGAAGAACTTCTAAAAGCAGCAATATTATGCAAGTTAGCAAACATTATGCATAAAGAGTTACAACCATTTCCTTGTCATTGTTGACAATTTTTACGGTTTCCACCTTTGTAATCCATGAAGGGTTTTGCATGTGTTGTGAACCAATACAATGTAATAACATGTTTGATAGAGGGTCACATTATAGTGAAACACGTTATATATAGTTAAAAACATCACCACGCAGAGGCACTAGTGTAAATAGTATAAAAAAATAAAGTAGAGATGATGCCATCACGTATGATCAACTGACCAAAGGTTCATGCCTCCACTGAAATTGAGCTTTTTATTTATGGATGCTGTTTAACTACTAGGTTCTCAGCATCCTATTTTATATTGGGCATGTAAGACTACTTAACTTTGCTCAGAAGCCTTTTTAGCAGGCTTGAGGTTCTTTTACATGCTGTAAATCTAAGACATGGGACCACCAGTTTTACTTCCTTTCCAAAGAAGGATTGTTACTTCTAAGAATTGTTATGCTTAAAAAATTTCATTGCTATCTGCCAGATTGGAACCAATGACCTTGAGAACCAGATGCTGGCACATTAACCCTAGACTATGGAGGACGATTCATGCCTCCAGGTAAAAAGGGATCAGAGCGAGTTCTCATTCACAGCACAGCTACCCCACTGAATAGTACCCTCTCCTACCTTGGGACTTGGTGGTGCCACGAGAGTTAACCATACATATTCGCCTTCTTTTTTGTAGAACTTCATTCATTCTGAAGCACAGGGGAGCCAGAATCTTAGCTGATGATCCTGTTCTGCATCTCAGAGCTCATCAGGCTAATACCTAAGCGTGTCTCAATGCAGTTCTGAGGAGCCTGCTGATACAAAGGCATTACCACTGCGCCAGCTGATGAGCCTGTCTGTAGTTTTACAAGCCACAATACTAACCTAAGGCACAGGACTGTGGTTGCCACTATTTGTGAGCTGGTATCCTATTCACCTTTATTACCTTAGGTAGAAAAGACAATGGAACCATGATGTAAGCATTCCGTCAAAGGCTACAACATACATCTCTCCGATCAAAATATTAAATAATTTGCCCTTATCTTAAAATATTTGCTTGTAAGTTTATGTATTTTAAAAAAATTATGGTCATCCAGTTCCTTTAATGATCTGTAAGTTATTTGTAGAACACTAACATTGAATAATGTATGTAATCACATAATTTATAAATTCATAAGGTTTTGTTTTAATCATTAAACATGCAAAGAAATAACACAGAGTAATGTTGAAAAATAATTATTTCATTTGTATAACAAGGTTTTCAAGCAAAGTGATCCTTTATAAAATCCAAATATGTTTCATTGACTTCTGCTGATTACAAGACTTTCTAAATGTCTTTTACTATGATGAAGTAATGTTAATCTTATGGCAGTAGTTATTCTTAACATCCACACCTAATAAATTACTTGTATATTCGTTGTATTGTTAAGAGATGATGGAGGCATTACAAAACACTGTACCACAGGATATGATAGAATTAAATCACTATGCTTGGTGCAAGTGGTACAAAAAACAATTCATTTTGCAGCATGTTACAAAACAGAGAGAATATAGAAGCTAATATTGACACGAGAGTGATAGGTTTGCCATAAATGCTGAAAGGCCTTTTGTATGCTATAATGCAATTTTTTGTATACAAAAATTATACCTAAATGTACCTAAAGACACAAATGTGTCATACTTTAGAAATTAAACTGGGACTTTATGAAGTAAAATGTCACAAAATATAAAATCTATGTTACACTGCAATTTCGTTAATTTGGTAACTTATTTTAACAAACTGAGTTGTGCAATGCCATACATCTAGTCCCTGTGGTGTTCAAAAGCACTTATTGCTTTAAATTACATCCAGTGGCTATGTACATTTAACAAGTATGCAGTATAAGGATGAACCTGCAATCTCTAGCAATTTTAACTCCATCCATTACCTTTACTGACATAGGCAACAGTTGTGGATTATACTCCTGAAATATTCTGAAACATTCCTCTCTCACTGTCTCATCAGACTCGCTTAACTCCAGATCAAAAGAATCTTCATGAATACTGCTTCCCATAGTCTCTCTCAAAGTAGCTCCATACTTTCCATAACCTGTTTCAAAGCAAAGAAATCAATGGTATTGATACACTATGAAAATTGACAAGAATAAGTTTTGTTTAGTGACATGTGTAACTGTCACTATCATTTTGGAAGCAATATGGAGAGTTAGAGGACCATTAAAAATAGTTTATGGAAATAAATTAAAAAATGAAGGTACTTGAAGATAAAAAAACATTCACAGCTTATAGTTTTGAAATGTCATGAGTGCATACAGAAAAGTGAACACAGTTTTAGAGCATGCACAGTTACATTGAAAAATGCAACAAAACAACCAGAGATGTCTTTAAATGTGCTTTGACATTCATAGAATTGAATCAATTAAGAGCAAGGGGATAAAGAAAAAATGTCAATTTTATAATGGAAATGTTTCCGACATATAATTTTAGAATGTAAAAAACAAAGATTGGGAAAAAAATAACACTTAAGAACTGGTTCAATTTTCCAATGGAAATTATGTAGATAAATTTGTTAAAACCTAAAATCAAGGAAAAACATATAATAAAAGGAAATTATTTAAATAATGTATAAGCTAAGTGGTTGAGGCAAATCATAGAACAAGACATGGAAGAGAACCCTAAAGAGTATTGGATTTTACATCCATACCTTTATAGCTCTCAATAGTTCAATAACTGCAGTGGTCAAGTTGATTGGGATATAAGTAAATCTGAAAATTAGCATAATAATTTGTAAATTTGTTGTATATGAATTAAGTTGGTATTCTAAGCATGCTTATTTATACAGGACGAAACAGAACTCTATCGACAAACTTACACAGCATGTTCAGGGATACCTTCTAAGTATTTTGGACCCACAGTCTCCAGTGGCTCATTGAAGAATAATTGCATTTAGTTTGGTTTTCTACCATAATTAGCTAGTATCTGTATTGCACAACTTTGCAAATGTTGATAGTATGCATTGTGTGTCTTGTTTGAAATAAATTGTTTCCATTTGCACACAGTACCTGATGTTGACAACAGTAATGTCCTCTCCTTGACCTCAAGTCTGCATTTGGTTTGGCTCAGTTCTGTCCTAGATTTTGTTTTTCTGGCAGTGTTAGCTGTGCATCAACAGTGATATAGAGCAGAATGAATAGGTTTATTGATGAAGAGTTGATTGCTATGCACTTTGCATGTATTCATTGAATGTAATGAAAGAGCAGCACAACAATGCTATGCTGAGCTGTTCCCATATCTAGAAGAGAATGTATTATACATGCAGTTGGTGACAATCCTGATGCCAGTAGTTGGCTAGTTGCACAAGCTCTGAAAACAGCTGTTTTGACAATCACACCTGAGCAAAACTTGTACCCATATCATCCACAGAAGGCGCAGTAATTGCAATTTGGAGAAAACTACAATTTTCCCACTTTGGTGTTTACAGACAAGGTCATGTATACAATAGAGAGTATGCTCAACAGAAGGAATAGCCATGTATGGGATTACAAAAATTCGCATGCACTTGTGTGTCATTCCTATCAAAAGTTTGCTGTGAATATATGGTCTGGTATTGTAAACAATTTTGTGATTGAACCTTACATTCTTCCTGATACACTAAACAGTCACATATAAAATCTTCCTTCAACATCTCCTCCCACATTTCCTAGATGTGCCGCTGAGAATTTGTCAGCTGTTGTGGTTTCAACATGACAAACAACCGGCACATTTTGCACCAATGTTAGGAACCACACTGATGCACAGTTTGGACAATAGATTCATCATAGTGGTCCTGTTCCAAGGCCTACTTGGTCACCAGACATGACACCAGTGGGCTGCTACTTCTCAGGGCATGTGAAGAGGCTAGTTTACGAGACTACAGTCGATACTCAGATGGATATGGTTGCTAGAATTATCGCAACCTCAGAAGTAGTTTGCCAAACTCCTGGAGTGGTTGAACATATAACAGTTGATGGTTCATTGCTGAACACTCTGCCCTGACCATGGTGGTGGACTTTTTGAACAATACACGTAAGGGAATAGTTCTGTATTTGTACTGTATATTACACTGAGAAATCAGATTGAATGCACTGTGATAAAAGTGCATGTGTTTCGTCTGCTGCATGTTACATTACTCTGCGTTGTGTGTTGTATGTTTTGCTATGTTCAAAGAAATTAAGGTTTTTGGATAACCAAATAAATGCTAATTAAATTACTACTCTGTAACAAGCCATGAGTCCCTCATACCAAAATACTCAGAGGTGTTCCTGATAAACCTCTGAGAGTATGTCAATAATATTCTGGTCCATCCTATATGACAATAAATGCATAATTAATGTTTTTATTAAAAGCTGTATTAATATATCGGCTCTTCTTTCCAACATTTGATGCAGGATTTTAACGTGACCAAAATATTTTTTCGAAGTACGGCTTTATATTTTATTATCCAATATTGCTTTAAAATCACCTTTTTATCATGATTTCATGCTGGAAAATGTTTTCTTAACATAACTTAGGGTTTATAATTCTTTATGTGCTTATTCACAGCAAACGTAGCCATTCTGAGGAATAAAGTGCAGCCAAATCATCCATTTTGAATTACATAACAATAGGCAGCCAGCAGTCTTTTATTGTCAGTAAATTACACTAGCTATACAGTTTGCCACCAAATTATGACTTGCTATTACACTAACTATACAGCCATGTATACCATTTGTCCCTCTTACTAGCTATGTACATACACACTTAACTGGTTAACTAAGCCTAGCCTAAACCTATTCTCTACACTATAGGGTAGACCTGCCTAACGTCTTCCACAAGTTCCTGAAAAGGATCTGCTATATGATTATTGAGACAGTATGCTACAAATACTCACATATGTGAGCATCTAAATGTTCACATCGAATGCTGCCCTTGGATAGCCAATGTTGTAGAGCTCGCCAGCAAGATTCAATATTATTCATGTGCACATTTGTCACTGAATCTACAAAATATAGAATGATTTACTGTCAGATAGACAGCAAATCCTCCCATAGTAGCCCCTACAGGTAGTTGTATGTATTGTGCTGAAATTTAAATATATTTATGTTTTTTTTTGTTTTTTTTCATATATCTTAAACCTCTTCAACAAAAAATCAATATTTATTAAAAATAATAATAAATTTTGAATTAAGAATTTATTGTTTTGATTTTATTTATTATTTTGTATTTGGTGAACTCTGCATGCTCTGCAATTAAATTGTAGAGCGTGTTTGCATTCCTATTATTATTTGGACATATTATCATCCGCACCTCATTTGTCTCCACATCTATCATCCCAAGGATCCAGTTGCCCTCTATGATGTGCACCTGATGGAATTTACATTGTCCTATTTTACATTTGTCATTTTGAACAACAAGGTCGGGACCTCCAATTTTCCTGCTCGAAGTGTATTTGGTATCATTAGAGGCCATGCACACTGTGCAGCAGTAACCAAACCATTCAGATACTGTCTGTGAACTCACACATTGGTCTCCAACCGAACTCTCCATCATTGTCACCTCATATGAAAAGCAGTATGAGAAAAAGAATTTGCCCAGGCAATAGCTTTGCCTGCTTGAACATGTTCTCTACACACGGACTGTGTGGCTTTTCATGTCCAGTTCTAAAATTTAAAAAAATAAATAAGTAAACAAATAAAAATAATAAACTGACATACTAGATATTATGAATAGCAGAAGTCCCAAGAGTGCAGCTCTATTTTAACATTCTCCTACCTGCAGCAAAACTCAGGATATGTACAGTCCCATCTCTTAATGGGGTACAAGACCCAATTACATTCAGAACACAACATTCTTGTTCTCAGCAGACCCTCATCAAATAATAATTGAAGACAGACCTCCGAATTGTTGAGGTAAACCAACAGATCTGCCTTATTAATTGGACGAATATTGCCAGTACAGACTGCTTGTTCCTTCTAGATGAATGACCTTTAGCGAAGATACACTGAAATAGCCTACCCTTGATAAACAGGTCAACAGTTTATGTTAAAATAACAAACAGCTCTGCTTCCTTATTATTATGTTTTTAGAATACATAGTAAAGGTGAATACAAGTGACTTGCATCTAATCTCTCATTTAAAAATCTGATGTGTTCCACTAACATGACTGTCTAGCTGGTTTATAAAAAATTTTTCTTATAAAAGATTATTTTTATATACGTCAGACTATCAAGATAAACATTACCAGCATTGGGCTTATCACTTGCTTCTTTGTAAGTAGAAGGGAAATAAGGGTATACACTAGGATTAAGTAATAGTCAGAACTTTTAAAAGCCAGCTGCTAAGTGAAACATTTGAAATTTGGTTCTCTTTGTTTGCTAAGAGTAAACAAATGAGAAACAAAAAGAAAGATAACTTTAGAAATTAACATTGAGTCGAATTTTACTTACATGGTGGCACATATGCTTCACAGAACTTCTGCATTCTCAACTACTTTCGACTGCTGGGCTCATTTGTATTGATGCCTCCGGAATCTTGAGGATCGCCCACTGGGCACCAAATGAATTTATGTAGTAAGTTGAATTCAGCGGGAATTTCAACGTTCATCAGTGTTGACTCATATTTTTTCATAAAAATCTTTTCCCAATATCAAGTTCAGTTTGTCTTGTCACATGTTCTCTTTGATATTGTGGTTAAACTTCCAAAAATGGTTTGCTATTATCTTCACATTCAATTTTGCAGATTCCTGATTTTCTTGTTGGAGATGTGCTATGTATCTGTTGGATTTTATTATGTTTTTAATGCAATGTCTATTTTGTGGAGCTAGCACTGTATTGTAACCATTGAAGATGTTTGTTTCTTCTTTTTTAATCTTTGTAGCTTTTTGTGTATCAGTGACTTGTTGAAACCATTTTTCTTTGCTGTTGATTCTATTTGTTTTAATTCTCTATTGTATTCTATTTCACTTAATGGAACATTGAGTAGTCTGTGTACCAGACTGTTTATGATAGCATACTTATGGTTTTTGGGGTTGAAATCATCAGCTTTAATATGGTTGTCTGTGTGGATGTCCTTCTTGTATATTCCAAAATCCAGTTTATTGTTGTTTCTGATGATTTCCAAGTCTAAGAAAGGGAATGCTCCATCTGACTCCTTCTCCATTGAGAATTTGATTTCTGATATCTGTAAGTTTAGTAGCTTTAAGGGGTCATGACTAATTTTCCATTCACTATTGCTAGGATATCATCCAAATAACGGAACAAAGACTTGAAGATGTTGGGGAACGAAGTGGTGATTTGAGTCTCAAAAAAACTTGTAAATAGGTCAGCTAGGAACAGAGACAAGGGGCTACCTGTTCTGTTGTACATTTTTCCCTGAAAGGTGAATTCTGTTTGGTTTATGATTAGATTTGTGAGCTTGATGTATTCTTCAAGTCTTTCTTTTTCCATATCCAAAGATTCTAACCAGGTTCTGAAGAAAGCCATTAATTTATTCCATGGAATACTGGGGAAGAGTGAGTTTACATCAAAAGAAACTAAAATATCTGAGTGAAACAGCTCTATTTGTTTAAGGTTCTGGATGAACCCCGAAGAATTTTTTATGCCTCGACTGTCATAGTTTGGAAAGCTTTGAAGTTTTTTTGTGTGCCATTTTGCTGCATTGTAAGATGGTGAGTTTGCATTGTTTACAATTAATCACATTTTCTTCCCTGGTTTATGGATTTTGGGTAGTCCATACAATTCAGGATTGAAGGGTTGCTAGCTTTTAATTTAAATTGATCATTTCTTGTGATTATGGTGCTATTGTTCATAAACTCATTTGCTGCATTGACTGATTTGTTCAAAGGATAGGTTTTTGATTTGATTTTTGTATAATCTCCATTTTTAAGCATGCTCTCTATGTTGTTTATGTAATCTGAATTCTCCATTATTACTAATTTATTTCCCTTATCTGCCTTTGTGTAAACTACATCTTTGTTATTTAAACTCTTAATTATGTTTGTGTGAATTTTTTCTGCTTTTTCCGATTGTAACTCTGATAGAACTTTTTCACATTTTTTCCCAATTACGGTTTTATCTAAAAAGGATTGATCTTCAATGGTCACCTCTATATCTTCAGAATATTGAATGCACATTTTTTGGCCTTGTTTAAAAATTTTATTTCTTTGTTGGTGAAGGTTTTTCCATGTTAACCACATTATTTAGGTTAGATTTTCAACTGTGCGTCTTTTTGGTTCATGGCTTAAATTTCTTAATTTTTTTTTTGAGCAAGGACTTTTTTGTTTACTTTTCTGTAAATTAGATTGAATGAATTTTGTTCAATATTTTCCCAATGTATTTGCCGAGGGAGTTTTCGAGAAGAGTTTCCAAGAAAGATGTCTCCCTTTTGAGAAAAGTTTAAGCAATTTAAAACTGAAATCAGTAACTATGAATATCTTGAAAAGATAAACTCTATACAAAAAAAGCATAGCACATAGCATAAATTATGTGTTTTAATGAGATTTACACTTCTCTGTAGGAAGTTTTTGCCTATCTCTTACAGTTTACGAGTTATACAAAGGTCATAGAAATATCATCTAGAATGAAGAGGTCTTCAGAGGTTATTCCCAGAAAATTCAGGATATACATTTCATTTATCATGAAAATATCTTAAACATATGACATTTTAATCAAAACCATTAAAAGCTAATTTTGAGAAAATCAAAATTTTCGAAAAATATTCCATGTAAAGGGTAGTTGGGGTGGGAGGAATTTTCTTGAAAATCTTACTGTCACATCCTTGGAAGATGCTGAACTTATATACCAAGTTTGGTATTTAACCGACTTTTTGCTTTTGAGCTATGCTGCACACACACAGGCAAGTATACAGAAATGCTTTTTTGGATTCATGGGGTCTCAAAACATGTATTTCCAGTGAAATCTTGATATCAACTTTTTGGGAACAATAAAATACCTTCTCTATCAGCTATGTACATATGGGCTAAAGACAGTAAAAATTTCATTTGTCAAGAACTGAAGTGCAACCTATACCATGCAACCTTTCCTTATCACATTATAATAAATTCTACTCGATCACATCCCCAGGTTTGTAAATCAATAAAACCTGAGAAGAAGTACATCAGGACTTTTCAAAAATCACCGGTTGTTAATCGCTTCCAGATGGCACTACACAGTTTGCTGTGCAGATGTCTCAGGTTTTTTTTTTTACAGAAGTTGGCTAAGACTCTTAGAAATGATGTGCAGGTTGGCTGCTATGAGATGCGATACGGCTCAGTCTTTGGTAGCTTCTGTATGCTTATGCATGAACATTGCCGAAACTTCGGACTTAGAACATTTTGTCGTAGTCTTGTGTCATATGTTCTAACAAATTCCCAGTATCCCTTATGAAACTTACATGAACAAGTATTACCTTAATCTCCGAAATAAATATTCATATTTATATTCAGGGTTTTCTGTTACCTCATAGCGTCTGACAGCTTCATTCATGGCCTGAAGCCTTTCCGATAATGAGCACCATGAAAATGCTTCTTGGTGTAACATCTTACCACTTGTCCCCCTTGGTTTCTCCAGCTTCAATAGCAGAACTCATATTTTATGGTGAACAATTTTTACTCTTGGGCTAATTCTTCACTAGTAACCCCTGAATGTTGTTATCCTGGATAATATATAAAGAGTTCTATTTTACAATCTGCAAGTAGCAAGTTTGCAAATTACAAATCAATCTGAATGTATTTGTATTTTATGAAGCATATGTTGATATTTAAGAAAAAGCTTAATTTGAGAAAAAATGTTAAGATAGATTTGAGTGGTCAACTGGCAGATTATAATGGAAGGTCAAAGGACTCAAAGAATCAAAGCAGTGACAAAAACGAAGATCTTCCTACTGCAGAAACACTATGCACGTCTTCTACTGTAGTGTTCTCTGGTTCCAAATAAATTAAGAGCAATACATTAAGGAAGATATTGGTATTTCTTTAAACTGATTTATGTAGTAAATTGATATTTCACCCAAACTGGCTTGCATTTCAATCATCAGGCTTAGCGATGGGTAACCCACTTTCGCCCTTTTTAGCAAATCTGTACATGGGACGACTTGAAGTACATATAACCTCCAGTTTTCCGAATATATTCAAAAAATGGTTTAGATATGTTGATGATGTTTTTGCGGTGGTCCCCAAAAAATTAGCAGAAGACTCTCTAAAATTACTAAACCTACAGGACAGGTATATACAATTCACAATGGAAACAGAAAAAGACCAAATGCTACCATACCTGGACCTAAAACTAACACGGAAAGAACAAAAGATCACTTATGGCATCTACAGGAAGACCACACATACAGACAATTACATAAAACAGAATAGTTTCAACCCAGAACCTCATAAACAGGCAGTCTTCAACAGTTCAGTACACAGACTCCTCAGCATCCCACTTGACCCAGAAGAGTACAACACAGAATACCTCCAACTAAGACATATAGCCTCAGCCAATGGTTTTAACCCAGACATCATTGACCAAAAAATTAAAAAACATAAGGAGAAATTAACCTTAAAACAAATCACCACTTTGTCCATACAAAAACCGAAAGTTATATATAAAAAATTCACCTATCACCCAACAGCAGATAGGAAATTCAAAAAAATTTTCAAGAAATACAATATAAGTTTAGCTTCAAGTAACCAATTCAACATAAAAAATGCATTGAAAACAGACATTAAAGACCCCATACCTACAAACCAGAGATCAGGCATCTACAGAATTGATTGCAAGGACTGCAAATCATGTTACATTGGCCAAACAAAAAGAAGACTGGAAACAAGGCTAAAGGAACATTTCAGACATATCAAACAGAAACAAACAGATAAATCGGCAGTAGCATACCATTTTTGGACATCACATCATGAAATACAAAATGACATAAAATTGCTAAAACCTGTAAACAACCCGGCAGAACTTACAGTTTGGGAGAATATTCTCATTACACAACAAAAAGACCAACTGATGAATTTTGAAATACCGCCACATGATTTTGAACTTCTACTGAGAACACCAGATGGCTCCACCGTAATAGACCACAGAGCACAAATAGCAGCCATCAGTCGGACTTCAACTGAAGAAGAGGGCAATTGCCCTTGAAACATATGTTTTGAACAATTACATATAAGTGAGGTGAGTGTTACTATTCCGACTCATTTTCAACATCACATTGATTAAAACTTCACTTGTCTCAAACTTCTGAGTTATTTAATTCAAAGGATTTATGCTAAGCTATATGACATGTAAGAAGTTTACTCCAAGTGGGTGCCCCTAATAATATAAAAGGAATTATGGTAGTTTAGCTATTCAAGAAATGAGATGGAAAAGGAACAGAATCACCAAATCTGGAGACTTGACTATATTTTGTAGTGGTGGGAATAAAAGTTTGTATGGAACAGGCTTCCTAGTCAAGAATCAGCTTAAGGAACTGATTTTGAATTTAACCCTTACAATGACAGAATAAGCTTGCTAAGTATTAAAGGAAAACTTTTTATTACTACTAATAATTAATGGCTAAGCACCAATGGAGGATCAAAAAGCAGAAAATAAGGATACCTTTTATGACGACTTGGAAATTGTATATAGTAAACCACCACAAAATGATGTTGCAGTTATTTTGGGGGATTTTAACGCCAAAATTGGTAGAGAAGAAATAATATGAAGTGTTGCCAGAAAGAATAATGTATATGCAGTTACTAATGATAATGGAAATAAAGACTCAATTGATCTCACTTATGAAAGAAATGTGGTCAAAAGCACTATATTCCCACCAAATAAACATATATATATATATATAAAAACAAACCTAGGTATCCATGGATGGGGCAGTGATTAATCAGATCAAGTATTGATAGGGAAAAGGCGTGTATCAAATATACCGAGTGTAAGAAGTACAAGAGGACCAGGTTGTAATACACATCATTTTTAGTGCAGGTTAAATTTAGACAGAGGATTGCCAGAAGAAAAAGTATGCAAAAGATACCAAAAGAATTAGATTTGAAATCCAAAAATTAAATGAGCCAGTGATTGTGGATGCACTCAAAAAAGAGGTCAATAAGAATCTAGAGGAAAGGTATACGGAAATGGGTGTTAGATGTGGAATAACAAAACAATGGAATTTACTGAGAGATATAGTGATGGAACTAGCTGAGGTAGTGCTTGGACAGAAGAGGAGGGAGAAAAAAAGGGAAGAATGGTTTGATGAATGTGAAGATAAGATTAAGAAAAGAACTTGGCAAGTTTAAATTGATTACAAAAGAAAACTCGAGCAAGTACTGACAAATTTATAGCAAAAAGGAAAGAAGCAGCCAAGATATTACAAAAATGAAAAGAGCCTATTAAAATTCTATGATACTGCAGTTAAATGATTGGGAAAAACAGCAGGAAATGAGACTATTTTATACTAGAGTTAAACACTTCAACAATGGATTATTGTACAGATAAAACAGGAAGTTTGATTGGAGATAAGAAAGGTATATACTGGAGAGATGGGTAGAGCATTTTAGTAGCCTGCTAAATGATAAAAAAGAAAACTTAGAACCAAGAGGAATGGAAATAGAACAGTTTATAGGAGGACAACAGATGATACCAGAGGAACGAGAAGTAATAGCTGCAATCTGGCAGATGAAAGAGAATAAAGCTCCACTAGAAGGTGGCATTACAGCCAAATTATCTGTATGTGGAAGAAGACAATATGAAATTTGTTTTTTTACACTGATTCAAGAAGTATGAGCTAAGGAAGAGATTCCTAGTGATTGGAAGAGCACTACTATACAGACCATACATAAGGGGATAAGACTATATGGGAGAATTATAAAGGGATAAAACTATCCAATCTCATATAAAAAGTAATATCAAACTTAATAGCTAGTAGAATGACAAAAATAATGGGAAATTCAGTTTGGGAATACCAAGCCAGATTTATGAAAGGGAAATTTACTATTCATCACATATTCATCCTAAGAACCATCATGGAAAGATGTTATGAAATTAATGTTGACCCTCATACACTATTTATTGATTATAAACAACCATATGATAGCATTGATAGAAAGGCCCCTATTGGGATCCTCATTCAATTTTATGTGCCTAGGAAGCTAAACTGAATGATTCTAATGACTCTTACAGGTGATATGGGTACAATATCTATCTAAGGTGAACTATGGAATAAATTCCATATTAAATGGGGAGGTGTGGCAGGGAGATGCACTATCTTCAATATTATTTAATATTTTAGCAGTTACGAAAATGGAACTTAACCATGTGGTACAATTTATAACAAGATGACACATATATTGGCTTATGCAATTTATATTGATCTAATATCAGAACAGTACAAGAACTACAATTAAGAATTTCTCAGTTACAACAGGAAGGAGCTGAACTTGGAATGAGGGTGAACAGGAATAAAAAAAAAAAAAAATGAGTGTATCTAGAGATGAAATAGATGGCTAACAGTGCTAAAATATCTATAAAAGATAGTGATTTTGATAGGGTTCAGAGCTTCAAATACTTTGGTTCAATAATAACACAAAATAGCACAATAGGGGAAGAAGTTAAAGACTACAAATCGAAATGGCTGTTACTGGGCCATGCTTGCCCTTTTGAATTACGAAGATCTTTCCAGAAAGGGAAGAAAGAAAATATATAAAACAGTAACTAAACCTGTAGTGACTTATGCAGCATAAACTTTGTATATGTTGAAGTCTAATGAGCTTAGAATTGCAGTATGGGAAAGAAAGATATTATAAAGAATCTATGGACACAAGTACGAAAATGAGGAATGGAGGATTAGAACTAATGAAGAAGTCTGTGAGGTTTATTAAAAGTGAAAGACTTAGATACGCAGGTCAGGTCATGTAGAAAGAAGTGAGGAGGGCTCCCTATTGCGAAGAATATGGAAGGGAAAACCAGGTGGAAGAAGGCATGGGCAGAGAATAGAGGAAGATACAAAGGAGCTGGATATAAGAGGATACAGCATTACAGGAAAAATGGGCTTCGATAGTGAGGCAGGCTCAAGCCCTTCAAGGACTAGAATACCATGGGGTAGGTAAGGTGGCATCTGATATACAGTGCCTTATTTTTTGACTCGTGGCCAGCCAGCTGAACTCAAGCGCATGGCATGCACATAATTCAAGCACATACATTTTCATGCGTAAATTATCACATACCTTTATCACAGAAGGTGTTGGAATTGATGTCCTTGTGCTGTCACGCATTTCTTACACCTTTTAAGAAAATGTTCATTAACATGCATTAATTCTTCTTCTGAAATTCTCTTTCAGTTCTTCCAATGTACACGGATTGTTTCGATACACTATTTTTTTAAGCTCCTCCATAAATAAAAGTAACATACCGTAAGGTCTGGGGAGTGCAGTGGCCATAGTCCTTTACTGATGACCATATCTTCAAAAATTTCCTCAATTTCAACGAGAGATCAGCTGTATGTGCTGTAGTAGAGCCTTGTTGAAAATATGTCTGTGTGCACTTAATGTCACACAAATATTCCAGGAATGGTTTGATTATTGTATCCTTGTACCTCTGTCCAGTAACTGTATCCTCAAAAGAATATAGGCCTTATAATTTGGTACACATTCACATCACACCAAACATCAATTTTCTGGTCATGCAATGTCATTTCGTGTACAATAGAGGGCATCCAATTTGGGTCCATAGAGCCATCATTAACTTTACCCGACACCTAATTGCAGAAATTTACTCACAGTATCACATGGTTGCAGTTCCTGAATTACAGTTATTTTATAAAGTTTTAATTTCAAAAGTTTAGTGACTTTCCAAGCAGAGAATTGTGAAACCCTGTTTCTTGTGAGAACCTACTCAGAGATTTCCTTGGGCTATGTTTTAACTTTTGTTCTATCTCAACATTTCTTATATTTCCTCTATAAGCACACTGATGCAGAGAAAAGTGGGTGATGATGGAGCAATGGTAGAATGAGTGGTGGGGGAAATCGGAGGACCTGGAGAAAACCCAACCAGACACCTCTTCGTCCACTAAAAATCCCACATGAGGGCGCTTGGGATCTAGATGGGAGGCAAGCATTTAGAAGCACTGCGTGCACGCAGCTACCTCCCATTGGCTGGCCAGCCATGAGTAAAAAATATGCCATTATTCAGTGAATGCACTTAGAATGCACCTACTACACCATTTTAAGTGATATATATATTCACAAAGAATATTAAAATAAAAGACTTGGGTGCTTAACAATACAAAACTTCTCAGGGAATGGCTAAGGATTTCTAAAATGCAGGTTGGACACAAAAGCACCAGATCCATATTTTATCATTATATGGGCAAGTCAATAATGTAAGTATTCATGTGAGACACATAATAGTTCACTTAAATGATTAGCATCACACTTATACAGTCTTATAAATTAGTTATAATTTGTGCATAAAAATGGATCATATATGTAATGCTCTTTTTTTAGTTTGTTCAAATAATATATTCTATAAGGAATGGAGAAAGACATTATAGCAACTCAAAACATCATTAATTTTGTTTGTGGAATTTATTACACGAATGTGGAGTAATGCACACATAAAGATGACTACAGACAAATTCTTTATCCATGACAGTTTTATTTGATACACCCCATAAATTCATTCTTTAAGTTTTAATGTATTATTTCAACTATTTATTTATAGCGGCTTATCTGTGGAGGAAATCTTAGAAGACCATGATGTACATATGGATGGCATATTTATTAAATCACCTGATGTAGCTATACCATCTGATGATTCTCTGCTGAAGATGAGGGCAGTTTAGCAAACAATGAAATTGTACAGCCATGAGCATAAGCTGAAATTGTTATATGTAATAGTCCTAAAAATACATTTGATGGCACTTCAGGAGAATGTGTTGGTCCAATGCCACCTAAAATAGCCAAAAACCCTCATCATGACCCAAGAAGATACCATTACTTAAGAGGTTCCCTTTCCTCAGGTAGATTATTTTGGCTTTGAAAGAAATCACCTGTCAAAATATCTAAATTGTTTTTTTAATGAAAAAAACAATGTTTTGTGCAGCATGTCTACTCATTATGCACTGTTTAAAAATAAACCAAACCCAATAACACTTGATATAAAAGTATTCATTGCAATCTTAATTTGAGTTGTAATGAGGATGTTCCTGGAAACAGAATGTTCTGAGACAATGCTGTTGAAATCCATGTTATTATTTCCAGATTATTAAATGTGTATTCATTGTTGGATGGCATTATGAAGGAACTTTGGTAACTGAAATCAATAAGCATAACTTAAGTTCAATACTTGCAGCAGTTTTAGGCTGAGCAAAATCTAGCATAAGAAGTGTGTATGATCCTGCATTACCACCAGTATAGCCACAAACCAATTAGATTTGACTAGAAAGTTTGGTGCTTGAATACTACAAACAGTTATCTGATTTTCTTTGATGTGTATCAAGGAAAAAGCCCTAATGCAAGTAGCCAGTATGGCTTTGGGTAAAACTGCTGCAACATTAGCAGTTATGATAGAAATAGCTAATAGAAGTAACTAAGTTCCCCTTCAAGTTTAGTTTTGATGTTTCTGTTTATTGGTTTCAACTTGAACCATCTTCATAGATGTGGATATGGTTGTAAAGGCATAATGCATGAAACTCTGCTATCAAAAGACTGCCCTTTGTCCCTGTCACAGCAAATGAGGGACTAATGAAAATGAATATATACAGAGCAAGGAAGAATGCCTTCTTGTCATTCTTGGCTTGATAATACAGTTGTCTATGTATTAATGTCATATTATGGGGTAACCCTGTGACAAATGTAAGTAGATACAGTCAGGCCCCATTCAAATGTAATAAGACCAGTACAATCAATTCATGGGTGGTAGAGACTGTAAGGATGAGAATGTGTTCCTTTAGAGAATTGGGAGAGGGAAAAAATTGTGGTTGTCCATTTCTGCATGGCCCTTAGAAAGTACTCAATAATGACTGGATTCTTCTGCACAAATTGGAAGAGAGATATCCTCATCACATACCTGACCAGCTTTGCAAATACACCTAAAACTGCAGGACAGCCACCCAATTCATGACGCAGTATGACAGGGATTAGAGTACCTAATCATATGAGAGTTCATCATCTGATTGATTCAACTAATCAATGGCATGTTGTACTGAGAGATTTTGTAACACTCGCATTCACTCAGAATGTTTGAACTGTAATATCAGGTTTTGCATCACCTTTTTTGTGAAATTTCATATAATTCCTTAGCTTTTGAGTGTATTCCAAATGTAATTATAAATAAAATATTAATATTATTCATATGAAATTACTTTATTCTAATTATTTCCATGCTTAAATGATAATGTAGTAGAGAATAAAACATACCATTTTGCTCCCATAAAAGCCTAGCAGTACCATATGATACCAGGCTATTATTTAAAACTGATGACCATGACATTCAAAATATTTTCCTTATTAGCATCTATGCATCATAGAAATTCATAATTAAGGACTCAAGTCATAAAGCCTGTTAAGTGACAAAACTTAATAAGGAAGAAATAAGCAATTCAAAGTTTACAAAAATATATTATGAACACAAAATAATTATAGAGTAAAAGGAACTCAATAGCACCATTAATATGAACAAACAGAATTCCTGAAGTGTTAATGTTGTGTTATAAAATTTTTTTCAGAGAAGGTAAAGCTACTTTATCATGATAAGATTTAGTAAACTTGTTACCTAGCTTTTACACAATGCAATTTTTCTAGTAATATAATATGCTATTAACACAAAATGTAGTGGGATCCAAAAATAATGAGATTTCGTCACTGAGAAAGTTTAATATAACCAAGTTGGTGCTTGTATTTTTATTCACTATCACTCAGGTTGCAATTGTCTACACTGCTGCAAGACTTCAGAATGTAAAAATACTGGCAATGAAAAGGAGGAATCTATTGCAAGCATGACATGACATATTTCAGCTTCATGGCATCCATAGGGACAGGATATGAACATTTCTGAGGTAAGTCATGTTAGGAAATATTTCACTGGAAGGCCCTCTTTTCTTTAGAGATACTCTTGATGGTTCACAACCATATAAGCTATAGGTAGGTATGGTCATTTGGTTATTCACACCTAATACTAATTTTACAGCAGTGCTGATAATAAATGGAGGGAATTGTGTATGCTTTTCTCTGATGAAATGACCCCCACAGAGAAGAAAATAGCTTGAAATCTTCTCTTTCCATTCTTTCAACTTGAAATGGGGTTTTCTTTTATACTTTTTGGAAATATTTTTCCAGTCATCTGGAGAGTGCACAATAACTATTTATGATCAAATGAATTTCTATAAGAAAACCGAAGCCTTGATCGCTTGCTAGCATGGTATCACCTACATGAAGAAACACATGTTCTATGCATCTACAACACCCTTTTGACAGCGAATGTTTTACTTGAAAAAAAAAAACTGCACATATTACTGCCATCTATACTGCTCAATACTGCATTTAAATCTTCATGCCAAATAACATGTTTTACATGCAACAACCCAAATTCTCAGAAGTTACTTAAGATGTTTTGCAGCTGAGCCCTTCAATTGGTATTAATTTTTAATTTTCAAAATTAATAGAATGTGTTGTATTCCCAGATTAAAACCCATAGGATAAATGCTAATTAAATGCCTTTAGTTATTCTGGAGAGGCACACACACCTCTGCACTTGTATAAGGAACCATGCCTGGCTTCAACAGAAAACAACTAAACAACCAAAAGATTGCTGAGAGTTGGTAATATAGCTTTGCATTATATCACACCTGGTACATTTCAGTATGACTATCAAATAATAAGCATTATTTGATGTAAATAATTGATGGGAAAGCAGAGTGAAGTCACCTCACGATGACTAAATAGAATCACTCCAACTTCACTAATTTAAATTACACAAACTTACACTTTAGGATGTTTCAAAGCTAACCACTTCTGATCTAAGAATATAGAAATCTCAAATTAAACACTGTTAATTTAAAAGTTGCAGTATGCAGCTAAACTTCATATACTGGAGAAACATCATCATAAAGCATTAAAAGCAATCAATAAATGAAATTCAATTTTCAGCCATTGAATATTAATTGTACCATCTTCAGAAAAATTCCATATTTAACAT
Organism: Hymenopus coronatus; assembly: GCA_030762935.1. NCBI lineage: Eukaryota > Metazoa > Arthropoda > Insecta > Mantodea > Hymenopodidae > Hymenopus > Hymenopus coronatus. The sequence continues at coordinate 150,954,989 of CM060900.1, forward strand.
CAAAATTAGTAAAGCATTTGCCTTGCAGTCACATACCAACTAAAGTTATGAGCGTGTTTCAAATAGAATTATAAACTGAAAATTATAAACTTACCGCTGTTTTTAAACTTCTATTGTACAATAGTTAAGGGAAGCTTATAAGTATAACTTACCCCTTTCTTTCAAGGATGATGAGCTGCTCTTTTCTTTAACCTTTGGTGGCTCCACAGAGAAATTATTAGCCTTAATATGAAATTTTTTTTTGCATTTGCTTTCAAGTTCCTGTTTCTTTGATGATTTCACAGCAGCAATTTTTGATGCAGAGTTAGAATTACTCCTGCCATGTTTAATTTTATGCCTCTCAATTCTGGATTGTGCATCTTTGTAATGAACTTTCTTTGAATTCAGACTAGTAACTTCAACTGAGCTAGAATTCCTACGACCTACACTTGTACGCTTTGCACTCTTTTTCTCACCTTTTTCTTCTTTATGAATCTTGTTTGACTTATAGTATTCAGATTTTTTAACTTTAATGTCCATTTCCTTCTGTTTGTTGGAAATATGTGTATGTTTTTGAGAGGAGGAATGCGATTTGTTTTTATGTCTTGAACTGGAATTGGAACTCTTTTGTTTTGCTTCATATGTTTTTACCAAGGTAGTTTCTCGACTATTAATAGTATTTTTCATCTTTTTCTTTTTTTCAGCACGCAATATCTGTCCACTAAGTGCTGTAAAATGTCCACAGTCTTTTTCTTTATCTCCTTTACAGTCTTTCTCTTTAATGCTTTCACAGTTCTCACTATCCCCTTCACAATCTTCTGTAAAAAATGTCTGGCCTACAGTCATAGTCTCATTCACGATGTTATTCAACATGCTTGTGCTATTAGTTCTGCTCATATTTTCAAGTTCACTTCTGATGGTAGGTGTATAGGAATGTTCAGTTTCTAATCCTTGGGGAACATAATTTGCTTCTTTGTTGGAGTAGTTAATATTAGAAGGATGGTAATCTGGCACATTCAACATGCTTGTAACAGGCAAAGGAACATAATCATTGCTATCTGAGGAGAGTGAGCTGATTGAGCTTGGTATATACGATAAGACCTTACTGGAGCTAAAATAATCATTATGCGTAGGAGAATATTTTGGATGAGAAGATACAACTGCCTTGGGGATGTAAGGGAGTTTTTTCCAATCTTCTATATCTGTACACAACTCAGCCTTAGTGTATTTGCTATGAGGCAGTGAATAATCATGATTTTTGCGTTTCTCTGGGCTTTTACTGGAATCATGTGGTTTATAAGGAACAGAACCTTGGCGTTTCATGAGCTCTGCAATTGGTGTAGGTCGATAAGATGGTACACTTGTTGAAGGGATGTATACTGTATGGCTTTCTGGTGAATCAGGTGGAGATTCTGTAACTGCTGATGCTGTATGAACAAGAAATGGGGTCCTTGGTTTGAGTTCACCCACAACTTTGTTTACTAAAGACTGTGAGATGGACTTAACAGACCCAGAAGTAATGGCTCCAGGAAGAATTTCTGGATGAGATAGGACCTTTTTCACAGTCTCTGAAACTAACTGCTCAAGAATTGACTGACCCATATCTGCAGTATCTTCAGATGCAGCATGGATGTCACACATATTTGGTTCACTCTCTGCAGTAATTACACATACTGTGTCTGCCTCACCTGAAACAACAAGATGAAATTGCAAATTACTTAATGTGAATAAACAGAATTCATGCATGATGAACTGAGATTTAAGTTTGAATGCTCTATCTGCAAACTTTCTTGGGTGCTCAGGTCCTTTTGCCAGTAGGAAGAGGTAGATTCTGGCCAACTTTAGATGTAACGACAAATCTGAAAGTGTAATTGTCTTTATAATATGCATAATGGGAAGGTGGAGTACTCGAACAGCATTTTCTTCTAGATCGAAGATTTCCAACAGGCATCCCAAGAAGCTATTTTTTGTGGCCCATGAACTTGTTTCTAAAAACTATATAATTTAAACTCTTTAAAAAAAATAAGAAAAGTACAAAAATATTCCATAGCTCATTGAAAATTATTAAATACACTCATTTTATAATTACTTTTATTGTAAATTGTGATTCTAAACAAGTTACCAAAATTTCTGAACATATGAATTGCTCCCAAAGAGAGCCAACTGAACCTGAGATTGCGGTATCTGGCAATTCTGTGCAAGACATGGAAAAAGCAGCTGGGCCCCTCGCTACTCTTCCTGCCCTTTGACTGGCAAGGCTGTCCAGCTACCACCATTACCACTTGTGCACTCAATTGCACCTACTTGATGTGTAGCTAAGTTTCACAAATTACTGTCCATTTTGGAGGCTTATATCACTGCTTGCTTCTTTTACATGTATAGAAAATGTACAGAATTCAAAGAAATGCAAAATCAAAAATGTAATCAAAGTATATAAGGAAAGCTGAGGAAATAATTTCTAACTATGAGACATCTTATGCATATGAAAGGGGTACAGTGCTAAATGGCATTATTCAATGTACAAGAATAACTGTACAACATAAGGAGTAAGCATGACAAGTATTGGTTGCAGGGGAAACAAAAAACAAAAAAAAACAAAAAAAAAAAAACAAAAAAAAAATTAAAATGTGTTATAAAATAGTCATCTTTTTTATACGCCTCCTAAGCACTGTCACTTGAACCTGTAAAGGCAGAAAAGCACTTTACTGAAGTTAAAAAGTCTGCTTTGGGAATAGCAAATGCTCTTGGTGGTACTAAAATAGCTGAGAAATTTGAATCTGTGCAATTTTCCAACTAAACTGTACAAAAAACATTTTTGATATGGGACAAGTGAAAGTATTAGTTACATAATAAATAGTTTTAAAGTTTTAAACTTATGTTCAAATAGTGGTCACTTTCTACTAGCGGTGGATATTAGAACAAAATGATTGCAAACATAAATATAAGAGAATTAAATGGAAGGAAGAAAGTAAAGAGTAAATTTTTGCAATAACTGAACTCTTAACATAGGCATGATCTGTCAATTTGGAATAAAAAGTTTGATAATAGAAGCAGAAACAGAAAGAATCAATGAACTTTACTAAATTTTGTAATGCAATGGCAGATGAGATAGAAACTAAAAAGGAGGAAAATCAAATAAAATAGGGAAGAATGGTTTGACATGGAATGTACAAGTAAATAAAACAACAGTGAAACAAAGATTAAAATGGAAAGAGATAGGAAATGATATCTACAAATATTACTGTATGAAGAGAAAACATACTATCAGAAACTGATGGAAAAGTAAATGGAGATAGGAAAATGCTAGTAAAATAACTAATATAATAAGCAATAAATATACATGCAAGTAAATTATGGTGGATTATAAAACCAACATTTAAGAAATATACTAGGGGCTCCAATATATCTCAAGGGGAATGGCTAGATTGTTTTAAAAGTCTCTTTGGAAATTAAGGGTGCATGGGAGCTGGGAATGTTACAGAAATTAGCAATAATTTTGTAGAAATATTGGACAATGAAATAAAAAAAAGAAGAAATAGCAGGTTAAACCATGAAAATATACAAAGCACCTGGACTTAGGTTATACCATAAACAGGGATAGAATAGAACTACTGGTAAATATATTCGATTCAATGAAAACTAAAGGATACATATCGCAAAATTGGAGAAAAGCAATGATACACCAAGCATACAAAGGCAAAGGCAGTATAGATAAACCAAACAGTTACAGGGGAGTGACTTTATTATCTAATGTAGGAAAAATTCTGACTGGTATTTTGGAAAGTAAGTTACAAAAATGGATAGAACAATACAACATACTATCTGAATAACAAATTGGGTTTCATAAAGGAAGAACTATTGACACACATTCAGTTTAAAAACTCCTAATAGTTAAACATTTAAAAAAAACAAGAGAGGGAAGCTATACTTGGCTTTTGCAGATTTGGAAAAAAAATTCAATAAAAATTTTAATGCAGTCATTGTGGTTTAAGCTCTTAGATAAAGGGATCAATTCACACAAGATAGAAGTTTTAAAATATTTATGTAAGAAAAATACTTTTTATACAACATTTGAGGAAGGGTCAATAACTAGAGAAGACAAGAAGAAAGTTTAAGACAGGGATGTAAGCTAAGTCCAGTTCTGTTTAATTCATACATGCAAAACATAAAGAAAAATGACAATGTTATGCCAGTTATAAACAATACTGAGATTCCTGGTGTATTATTTGCAGATGATATGGTAGTTGATTCCACCGCGAGACCCAAAAACATCCAAACCATTACGCAGTGTTTTTCCACTGCACACATGATAAAACACAGTTGCTGTACACGGTGCTGACTTGTTTTTCTCCATTCTGAAAGTGCAGTATTGAGCTGACGGTGATATTGTGTGGTTGAGTTATTATCAGTGTGCTTTATTATTTTGTCCTGAACTTAGTCACAAAGTGCGTTATAGTTCAGCATTATAGTTTCTACTGCACAGCATGTATTTGTGATTTTTTATGGGTGTTAACTTGGTCAACTCGCCAAATGAAGGTATGATTTTCAGAAAGATTTCCAGGTGTAAAAGTTCCAGGCCATACAACAATCCATGAACTTAACAATAAATTTCAGGCCACAGGAAGTGTACAGAAGTAGCTAAGAAATCTAAAACATGGCGTACAGTTCTTACTGAAGAAACGTTAGACAAGATTGGTCATCTTTTGGAGAACTGCCCCCCAAAAATCTGTTAGGCATCTGTCACAACAGGCAGGCATTTCTTGCAGCTCTGCGCAAAGAGCTATTAAATAGCTGAAGTTAAAACCATATAAAATAACTGTGGCACATGCTCTTCAACCAGATGATCCTGTAATTAGGTACACATTTTGTGAGAGGACTCTCAATAGTGCATACAATGGCGAAATTGACACACATTTAATATTTTTCACAGACAAGGCTTGGTTCCATCTTTGTGGATATATGTGCACACAAAATAATTATTATTATTATTGGAGCTCTGAGAAACCCAATATTGTTCATGAAACACCCCTTCATGATGAAAAAATTGGTGTATGGTGCACCATTAGCAGCGAAAGAGTTAAAGGCCTAATTATTTTTTTTTGAGTCAATAGTTGATGTCCGTACATATGAGAATACAATTTCCCCCCTTTTTTTAGAGAACTGACAAACAGGGAGTGTGATTTTACCTTTTTTCACCAAGATTCTGCAACAGCTCATACAGCCAATCTTTCGATGAGAACAACTGAAAGTGTGTTTCAGGACAGATTTATTAGTAGAGACTTGTGGCCCCCTCGATCCCCAACCTATTCTATGCCCAAGACTTAAGGTTCACACCACCATGGTGATTCACCCAGATGCCTTTGTAGCTGGAACCAGAGCCCCATGCTTTCGCTCATTGTTTAGGATCTTATGTATATGTGGAAAGCAAATTAATTGATAAATTAACATGTAGGAGTAAAAGGCAGGCAGAATGTTTCAATGGATACATCAGTTTGTTAACCATGTGTTTTGTTTTGTTGAAACAAAACACAAAAGGTATTATAGTTCATGGGTAAACAAAACACCTACATGACAAATTTAATGGCCATTGGTAAATTTAATGGAAGTGGCAAGCCTAACATGTAATCCAGTTTTAGTTAACATGTTTAGGAAACTTCAGCATCACTCAATAGCAACCCACTAATTACAACAATCATAGTTATGGAGAACAATTTGATTGGTTTTTAATTTTTTCTTTGGCAAGAAGCTAAAGATGCTACACCCAACAATTCTACACTTTAGAAGCAAACGATGATGATGATGATGATGAGAATATAATCCAAGTAAACCTTCTGAAAAAAGAAATAAACCTACAAAGCCAAGTATCAAACATAAGCATGAACCCAGAACTACATTACCCCCAAGAAATCTCAAATGAGGAAATCTCAGCAAATCTACAAGTACCAACCTGCCCCGTAAGGAGAATAATGCATGTCTATGACATGCATCAAAGAAACTGAATTCTGAGAGAATATTATAAGAAACTCCCCAGAATACAATCCATTGTAATGTGAAATGTACACATTTGGACAATACAAATAAAATAAATAATTAAAAAAAATCATCCCCAGATTCCATGTGTCGATTGAAGGTGTTCAGGTATCTATGTAAAAGATGTGTTCACACTGTGTACGCAGAAATAGTAGAATGGTCCGTGCTTGGGACCACAATGGTGAATGTATAAGCTACTGAAAACAGAACATGGAATAACATTAGGGAGGCTGAGAGGTTAAGAAGACACTGCTTCGACTCATAAGCTCCTAGGTTCAAATCTTGCACTATTTTTTTATTTTTTATATTGCTAATTTTATGGCTGGATATGTAGACATAATATTGCATCACTATAACTTCAGCATATCAAGTTTTGGGCATACAAAAACATTATTCCACTAAAACACTTGTTTTACATGACTAAAGAAAAATGCAAATAGACTATCATCTTCTGAAACTAAAACACAAAAATAAACATAATTAATGTCAGGTGTATGAACCCTCAGCCTTCTTCAGGGCCTAGATAAAATTATTAAATTCCTGCAGTAATGTGGACAAGAAGCTAAAACATCCCAAGCTTCTTGAATTTGTGCCCAGAAGCAATCTTTGGTCCATAGTGCATATACAGGGAAATTCGAGCACAGCTGCCTTTTCATCTCAGCCCACAAATTCCCAATATGATTAAAATCTGGTGAACAGGAATGCCAGTCTACCACTCTTACCTCTCTGAGAACCAACTTGAAACTCAACATGCATGGACAGGATGATTATCAAGCACAAATTCAACAATTCCATCCCATCAAGATATCTCATCCTCATAGAGGGAATAAAAATAATCTTTGGGTGTTACAGTGTGTTGTGCATTGTTTAGTGCATTGCCAAACTGCCATGACACATCTAGACCATTACTTGATATCCAGTTCGAACAAGATACAGGTTTGCAACTATGATGAAATTGTGAAGCCACATATTTTGCACATCACTACTGCTTTGGATGGTAAACAATCACCTTTTCCTTGTGTGTGAAAGAAAATGTCATCTCATCTGAAAATATGTTATTCCAGTCATGGTTGGCATTTTCCTCTGCAAACACAAAGCAAAAAAATCTCTGATCAGATGTTGAGTTTTAGCTGCTGTTCGTGTGGGAAGTCCTGCATCTTTTAAATACCACAGAACTGTTCAAGATAATCCATGGAATTGTGAATGTGCCTTCATTTCAGAAGCAGTTTAGAAAACGTTCCTCTCCACTACTGCTCTAAAGCTGCATCCATTTTGGTAGTGGACATACATGTTCTTTGAACCAGGACTATGGCAATCAATCCCTTCCCTGGATAATCTCACCCACCTCTGCACTGTAACTGCAGAGACTTCAAGATGAACTGTAGCTTCAAGAGCAGAAAAACCTGCTACAATGACAAGTGCAAGGAGAGACTTACTTGTGCCTAGTCTTAGTGTGTGCATTCTGATGATGTCAAATTGAAAGGGAACCTGTTTGGGCCTGATGCATTTCCGCACCATTATGCATATCACATGGTTTCACCTGCAGCATATTGCAGTTAGGTAGAATAAACCCTTTAAGAAGCATTATAATAATTATTCTGTCATTAACTTTACCAAACGTGCATGAAATGCAGTATATTGAAAATAAGTAGCCACTATGAGTGGATTAAACATTATTAAGAGAAGAAAACAATACTGCATGCGGGAAGTGAACATAGAAACTTCACCACAGCACTACATAAGAGAAGAAAACAGCACTGCATGCGGGAAGTGAACATAGAAACCTCACCACAGCACTACAGTGAAGACAAGACACATGTAAGGTAGCATGTTTAGTAATGCCTTATAACCACTTGCTGCAGTGCCTTCACAACTGAATTGTCTATCGAGTAAACAAGGCACTGTGCCCTGTAGGATTTGGACAAATTGGCAATCAAGACATGACTAATGCTTTTGTTCATGGGTGTACACAGAGGAAAATATGAATGCCCAAAAAGAAATGTCCATGAACAACAATTCTTTTCTCTCCTTTCTTCTTCTTGTATTCATGTTCTCTGTTTGGATTCTCCTGCTGACTTTTCATAATTTAGCATGCTTTAGAATCCAAGATTATTAAACAGAATGATGAACGTTTCAGGGAGATATTTATTTTCCACAACTACCTGCAAGATCAAATGTCCATGAATTAGTTTTTGACAGAGGTTTGGAACTGTATGATCAGCATATAAATGCACTATCCCTCTGATGCTCTGTGGCCATGAGATATATCACTTGTTACTGTAGAATCAGATTAGGGGATTCCAGCAAGGCTGTCTCTATGCTAAACAAGAATGTGTTAATTACACTGTTGGGGACTTGCATTACAATTAGTTCAGAAGCTAAATCATAGGAATGCATCTTATGTATAACAGCATATCAGTGTGGTTGGAATACTAAAGAGTTGATTATTATTTATTGAAATATTGTGAGACAATCAAATAGTTCAGTGAAAAACCACATTGTAAGACAGTATAGTTTTCATTAGAAAATGCCTAGAAAGTGTTATGTGTAAACTATAAAGCAAATGCTGAAACACATGTTAAAGTGTTTTCAATCCCAAAGGAACCACACAGGCAGTAGTACTGAATATGTGCTATTCACATGGATAACTATGACCCAGGTGTTGCTGCTGAGGTTTCTATTAAACATCTTTCTGAACAGCAATGGTGATGGAAGTGTTCTTGTAGTACTCAGAACAACTGCTAAACTTACTGAAAACACATGTCCCTCATTACTTCCTTATCTATTAAGACTATCTATCATCAGCACTAGCTTCCAATATGGCTCCAGAGCAAAAGAGGGGAAACATTGGAAAGGAATGGCTTGAAGATGATATTTTTTTTTTTTTTTTTTTTTTTAATTTTAAAAATAGAATTAGTGACATGAAATTACAGGAATTCACTGCAATTATAAAAGAAAATATTAATTTGTTGAAAATTGGTGCTGAATAAGGCCCAAAACCTGTCACAGCATTTGAAAATTAATTACAACTTTATTATCCTGGTTTGACATAGTAGGGTTGTTAATACCCAATCATAAGTTCAAATGGGTTCTTGGTAAAGAAACAATATTGGATAAATAGTCCAAATTTGATACTCTTTAAGGTAATCTGAATGGGTTCTCAACAGTAAGTGAACAGAGTACAACTCACTTCAGGCTGCAAACATTTTATAGGAATTTTGGCAGGAAATGAATGGAGATTCCACAGAATATCTCAAAACCAAACTCCTAACAATGTAGGTAAAACTGGTTGATCAATAGTTAAATATACATCCAATATCCTGTTATGGGCAGACTCAATTTTTCTCATCCAGCAGCTTACAGATACTTGATTCTAAAGTACTATCTTTACCCCATCCCGACTAGGTACCTAAAACACCTTCTCAACCACTCAGTCCTGATAGTATTTCAAAAATCTGTGTATTTAGCATATTTATCAAAGAAGGTACAACTGATCGATCACTAAATTGTAGTATTTTTGTTGCTGGGTGAAATTTATGTAAAATCTGTAATTTCTTGGAAAGGTACAGTCAGACTGAAAAATCCAATGCCATAGCCGGGATATAAATCATGGATCTCCTGGTCTCTGTCCAGCTGCTCTAACCACTGCGCTACCATAGCAACATATCAATATGATTTAATTCCCAAACTAAGATTTTCCTGGTAAACTATAAGGCGATCTCAAATGGAGACTTACAATGTCATAGGAACTTTAAGTTCTGGGCTCCATAGTTTAGTTTATTTTAAAGGAGATAACATTCAAGGTCTTTCAAATATACAGGAACCTGCTAAAACAATGGAAAGTTTATGACAACATCTTTAACATGTTTAAAAGCTATCTATGCCCACAGCAAGACCTATTACTCAATACAAGAGTTTATGGGTGATCATTATGTTGCATGAATTTGTAGAAGTTGAATATTTTGTAGTGGTGGTTAAAATGGTTGTGTTGCATAAATTTGTAGTAGTGTTCTGTATGACATGTTCAATGTGTCCAAGCGTGCTCGATGGTGGGACAAAAAAAAAAAAAAAAAGTAACTTGGTTTAAGGGATATTTGGGGAACAAAAAACAAAGGGTTAATATAAAGCATTTTTATTAAAAACAAAGTTCCACAGAGGGCAATCATTAGGCATGGAGTTCCACAAGGTTCAATTCTTGGCCGGTTACTCTTCTTGATTTATACTGACAACATGTCCTTAGCAATGAGAAGCACTGCAACCGCTGTCTTATTTTCTTATGATATTAGCATAATACCAAAAAAGTGATAACCTACAAGATTTTGCACCAAAATTGAATGATGACTTAAAATTATTATTTTCGGGAAAAACAGAAAGGTATACTCAAATAGTATCTATGCAACAAGGCCTATTACTCGATAAAAGAGTTTATGGATCATCATCGAAATGTCCTTCACCATAAGGGAAATGTAATGTCTTTGTACTGTTTTTTAATGCATTGCATATACTGTTAGTTGGAATTTCTTAAATTTACTTTATACTTGTCTGGTGTTATAGCCAGTAGGATGGCATGCTTTTTCATTCTACTAGTTTTGATCTTGCATAATATTAAAAGCACTAATTACTGTTTTTCTGGAATATTGATGAGTAATCATATAATATGGTGAGTGTAGTTAAAAAAAATGCATTAAATTAGTAGTGGTGGTGGTCAAAATGGTTTTGAAATCTGCAACACATAATTCAAAAAGTCTTGTTCTGCAGATAGACATTGATACAGTTGCACTCAACCAAACCTCACACATTAAATTCTTATGTAGGTCTCCAGGTTGATATGCATCTAAATTGGAAACCTCATATAGAGCATTTACACCCAACTTAAGATCAGCAGTATTTGGACTTAGGTCATTAAATTCATTTTGCCTAATCCATACATTAAAGCAGATGCTTATTACTTTCTCTAGTCCTGTATGTACAATGTACATAGCAGTTAGAGAAGGTATTGTGTTACACACAAAAATTCAATACCATGATTTAATCAGAAATACATGTTTTAGGACCACCTGAATCCAAAAAAGCATTTTCAGAAAAAGGTTTGTGTGCTGGACAAGCACATCTCAAAAGCAAAAAGACCTTTAAATACCAAACTTTGTATTCAAGTTTATTATCTTCAAAGGATGCGACACAAAGTTTCAAGAAAATCCCCCCACCCCTAACTACCCTTTACATGGAAAAATTTTCAAAAATTTTGTTTTTCTTAAAAATGGCACTATTGATTTTGATTTAAATACCACATATTAAAGGCATTTCCATCACAAATAACATGTATATCTTGAATTTTCTGGGAATACCTTCTGAAGACCTGTTATATTCTGGATGAATTTTGCGTAACTAGTAAACTGTAAGAGATAGACAAAAACTTAATACACAAAAAAATGTAGATCTTGTTAAAAGACACAATTTATGTCATATCCATTTTGAGTTTACCGTTTTCAAGATATTTAGTTTAAATTGTAAGGTAGGTACTTATACCATTCCCAGACTGGAAGGGTCCGTTTTTCTTTTGTTCTACTCCTGGCCAAGCAAAGAAGTGATTTGCAATGACAATCACATAATGACAGGTTTTAAAATATTTGACTATCACTTTAGCCTAGTGCATTGCCTTAGTTCCCTTCTTCTTATAAGGAACTAAGTAATTAGAACATTCTGCTAATGTTTACTTCGATTAGCATTGTGTAGAAAGAAGAATAATCTTTTGTAAAATGTTTGTTTGTAGAGCAGCTAGAGAAAGCCATGTGAGTTTATCACATTAGATTTTATTTTTTTTTGTTCAGTAATGAAATATGGTTTTATATTCTGGAGCAATTCAGTTGAAAGTAAGCGACTATTTATATTACAAAAGAATGTATGGTACCAGCAATAGAGCTCCATGTAAGGGTGAGTTTCAAAGGCTGGACATTTTGAATACTTTGTCATGCTTGTGTGTTTCCATATCAAAAATCAATATTACTATGCAAAAAATGTAAATGTATATAATGTAAATTGTAGACAAAGAATGGATTTAGACAAACCCAGTGCTCGTAACTTGTTACCAATAATGAGTGGGTATATTATGTGTCAAAATATTCAACACTCTTTCTAATGACTTAAATATCGTCAGAAAAAATATAAACTTAAAAACTATCTATGAAGCAAGGAATATTTTACTTGATACAAGAGTTTATGGATGATCAGTAAAATATCCTCTGCCATAAGAGAAATCTTGTACGTTACTAAGATAACTGTTTTCATGAATATTAGTATTGCGTAATTGTATAACATTGCCATTGTAATTATTTTTTTTTAACTAAGGATAATGGAACAAACACGAATAATCAACTACAAGGAATGTTACCATTCATTTTGCTCCATATTATATTTTTCAGTTATTTCACTACATAATTCTGGGATTAATCTCACCTTTCTTCGCATGCTGAAACTGACAGTGCGGTCTTTCACATAAGCCACTGTCATAATAAGGGCAGGTTATATATTTAAAATAACCTTGCGTTGGAAGCATTTTATCTTGTTTACAAGCTTCAAACAATGATATTCATTTCAATTTTATTACTCCATTAATCCAAATTGGCGTTGGATATTGTCTTCTTCCTTCTTTATATTTAAATCCTGAACACACGACAATCAACAGATATTTTCCTCCATACTGGTCCGCGTTTCTTTTCACTTTAAGGTTCTAACTCCGCCATGTTGCATTTCATTTTACACTTCAGTCTTCAGCATAGTCTTCAGCGTCGTTTGCCAGCATAGATAACTAATAACCGGTAGATGGTTAACTCAAACTCAATGTTAAAAAATTGGTCTCGCATTACATTTCTGGCTATCGATGCTACACCAAACGTTCTCATACGCTAATGTAGAAACATGACCGACAGTACGATGGCTCAATCGCCCTTCCTATTATCCAGACTATTTTACTCCAGGATCTCGACCAGTTTTCTCGAATTTACAGCCAGATCAGAAATTTTGGGAGCAGCTCCAAGTTTATTATGGTACCGCCAGTTCCATAAACTGTTATACGACGCTTTGCCTCAAAATGGGCTGTGCGACATTTCTTGGTGTAAATACTTACAGGCTAAGGCTGATGGCAAAGCCTACAAACAGAATCATAGTTTACCAGAGGAAGTTGTTGTAGTGTTTAAATCCCGCTTTTACTATTGGCGGCACCGCAGGATGACACTGATGATACATGGAATGAAGATGTAGCACCGGTGGAACGGAGAACCCGGAGAAACCCCGCTCCAAGCGCCGTCCTGCGCGGCTTTGACCAGAGGCAGTGATGGATTTATCAAACCTACATTCAGATTTCTTGGAGATTCAGATTTACTTAAAAATGTATACATTAAAGAACCCAGAATCCAAATGAGAGCTACAATAGTCTGATCTGGAAACGTTGTCCAAAAACAATGTTTATATCCTTAACTGCTGTGAAGATTGCTGCGCGTGATACCTATTTATTGTTTAACAATGGAAATATAGGCAGAATTAAGACACTTCACAGACTAGGGTTCTAACCAGGATCATTCACAGTTAGCACATTGAGGAGTATTGATGAGCTTCTACTCGCCAAAGCTCGGAGAGCAATAGAAAATTTGCAAAACGTAGCTAGACAGAGGAAGGAGATGAAGAGAAAACAGCATTAGAAGGGCGAGGAGGATACAGACTATAGATATGGCCAGCATTAACTAGTGGAGCTAAAGAAATGTCAATCTTTAAAATAAAGCAAATCTTCTGTATTGTTTTCTAAGAATTATATTTTCCAAAACCAGTGTACCTTTTCTCAGAAACTACTTACCCCAGAGCTGTAAAACTTGGTAGTATCTTCTATAACTGTACACTGAGCATTCCTTGTGATAGTTTTTTGGTATTTGGAAATAATAATATTTATGATTGTATATACGAGTGAAATTAAGGAATCTTTTGGAGAACAAAACTGAAAAACGTCTATTAAAAAAACTAATACCAAAATCAAAATTTTGTTACCACTATATGAGAAACTTGGTCACAAGGTTTTATTACAATCCCTTTGTTGGATTTTTAGAAAAGGTACATGAAAAAGATTTTTTTTTTTTTTTTTTTTTTTTTGCAGTGGTGATCTAAGTATTTAATGAACTCATTTCAAACATTCAATATTGCTGAACAGTTGTATTTCAAATGTTGGTTCCAGGCTTCATTCCACTGTCTCAAAAACTTCAGGAATTTTTGCCAATTATTTGTAATCATGTATTCTCACCCTTAATGTTATTTCTGGAAGTCTTCGGTTCCGAATCCAAAATTTCAAAAGTGTGGAGAAAAATGAAAGCACATTAAGTGTCAAGCTACGAATTCTACTTTGAGTAAAATAATTTGAGATACCTGAGGATATTTTACAGTGTAACAAACCTCCATAGAGTCATTGAAAAGAATACTATAGCGAAAATAAACGAAACCCTAAAATTAACTTATTCTTTTGCTTATGCACATTATCCAACAAACTAGTGACAAGGAACACATCGAATCTCAAGAGTTAATCATCATACAGTGTCTCAATATATCGAAAGAATAATAGTTCAATGTTTTCTATGTAATGCAAAGTTTTAAGTAGGTAGCTTTTGGCATTTTTTCCACAAGAGAATAAACACACATTTTAAAGATGTCGCAGGAAGTGAGTGTCTCGTTCCAAAAGTGTCCTCAGCTTCGTAGTTGATGAAGATTCCACTCCTAATCTCCTAATTAAAATTATCTCAGGGGTTTGTGGGTGAGGCTAATATTAAAACACTGCATTTCCCTTACCACTTGAATTTATTGAATTCACAGATTTAACGGGCGGCTAGTTTGTTTCCTTACAAATGTGTTATAAGTAAATTCCACCCCCTTAAACTATTAATTAGGAGTCTAATCTAACCATTTTCACATCACTCCCACCACTTAAGCACGTGGACGTGCGCGCAACACAATGTGACGTTAACACCAGCTCAAGCGAGATACTTATAGAGTAGCCACATAACTTTTTTTTTTTTTTTTTTTCGAGTGGAGTGGAAAAACCCAATCTACAGGTGACAGAGGGGATAACTCTATCAGGTGTTGGGGTCGCCATAAACTGGTAATACCCACTAAAAAACCACTCCACCGGAGAGAATTCGGGTGTAGGAATGCAGCAGTACCGCTTGTTGCACCTGCGGATTCAAGGAGCGGGTGTTATGGCTGGCTAGAGGCCATAGCCAGGAGAGAATGAGAGCCAGGACGCAAACATGAACGGAGCCCTGATTGCGCCCTTGGAAGATTTGTGGTGAGGAATAGATACATATTACATGTGTATATATCTGCAGCCCTGTAACAAAAAGGACATAGTCAGTATAGCATTTGCTGCCCTTTCGGGTAAGGTCGTTGGTGTATTTCGTTGTGTCTGCAGCCCTGTAACATAAAGACGTAGTCATTTAAGATATTTAAGAGATCTGTGCTGCCTTAAATACTGATCCTGGGTGACGCCAACCTTCGTGCCATAAAATGAAACAGTATATCTTATTGGTTCTTAGTTAGCACCGCCTCACAATTTATGAGAATAAATTGTGCCAAGTTCTGACGTCATAGCGTGCACATGACGCGTTTGGAAAAAAAAATGTTTCCTCTCATTTTAAATGTATGCTTGCCCTGTCTGTTTTTTCCAATTCCCTGTGCTACTTGGAAAACAAGTCACTATTCCTGTCTCACTTCTTTCTATGTTTGTCCTTTTCTATCTTACATTCTTTAGCCTAAACCCTGTGCTCATTAGCAGGAGGTGGTTGGTGAACTGTTACCTGCAATTAAGCTAGCCCGCATTGCCTTAATTGTCTAAGTTACAACTTGCATTTATGCATATTTCTACCCTTAAATATTCATAACTATTTTACATTACTTTCTATAAGCTTATAATATTATATACAATTTCTCTTTTTATATATTTTGTGAGCATGTGGTACATATGTGCTCCTACAAAGCTACATGACGGTGATGAAGTTATCATATTGGGAATATTACACACAATAATTCAAAAAACAAATATTTTCATATCATATAATATTTATATAAATACCTCTTTCACTCTATAACATATGCATAATAGTTGGTTTCATCAAATAATACACTATATTGCACTTATGGTTCCAATCACTTTCTGTCTCATACACACAGAGTTGAAGCTAGTGGGATATTTTGGGATTTGGAACCCTCTTACTAAAAATGTAAAAATAATAGAAAAATCCTAATTTTGATTCCAGTTTCTGCAACAAAATCAATAAATATAATAGGTACAGGATTTTTAAAATTATTTTAACTCAAGATTAATTCATATATTTATCGTTTGATTCTACACATTGATTAAATAACTAGTATAGCCATAAATACTGTCACAAACGTTGGCTTGGACTTTAGAACCGGTTTTGCACGTGTCAAGTAACACTTATGCCTAAGGTCAGTCCAGACCAGTGTGTGTTCAACAGTGAAGGAGAAAGAATGTATCTGTTTCGCTTAAGCATGGAGTGTGGTGATCACGAAAACAGAGGAGCAGTGATTGCCTTGTATAAGGTTAGAAAGTCACTCGTTGAGATTTTACAAATCCTGAAGAAACTGAAAATCAGCAAGAGTTTTTTTACCGGACAATCCAGCAGATTACTGAGACCGGCAGTAGAGGTGACCAACCAATGGATGGTCGCACTCGTAGTGTGAAAACAGTGGATATTCGTGTCCGGCGAAATTCAGTCCGGAAGCAGAAGATAATAGCAAGGGAGCTCAATTATCCCCCACAATGAATATTCAGAATACTCTATGAAGACTTGGGGGTCACAGCTTATCGGCGGAGCACCAGAAATTTCTTAACACCACAGCTGAAGCAGCAGATTAAATTGAAATCAGGACAGAGCCTGCGGCGGTACACCAACAATGGGCATCGGAGGATTCTCTTTATCAACGAGAAAATCCTTATAGTTGAAGAGATTTAACCACCAAAAAATAGGGTATGTGCGGAAAACTCTCGGGAAGCTCTTGATAGAGTTTCTAAGAACCAGAAAAGTCGCCACCCCTCCTCAGTCATGGTTTGGTGGGGGAGCTATGAAGTCCCGAGAAGAGTTCATTTTTGTGAAAAAGGAGACAAAAAACGAGTGCTAGAGTATGTGGAAGCTGTTCTGGATCCTATTGTGAAACACTTGAGTGACACCATGTTCAACAATGAGCTTTGGACCTTCCAGCAGGATTCTGCTTTAGTTCATAAGGCAAGTGTGACACAGCAGTAGTTGCAGGTCAATGTATCACACTTCATCTCTATTGCTAGGTGGCCTTCGTGTAGCCCCGATTGAAACCCCTTGGACTATAAACTGTGGTCAGTGCTAGGAGAAATGACCTGCAAGAAATGTCAATTGTTCTTATACTACGGCAGTCATCGAAACAGTATGGGTCGAGACTCTCGAGGAGGAGGAGGACTCACTGCCGTTCGAGAAGGCGAAGAAGAAAAACCCGCTGCATCTTCTGCCGCCACCGCTCCAACGGTATCCGCCGGAAGGGAACGCTCTCGAGTATCTCCGCCGTCTACCACTTCACCGGCAGAGAGCGCTGCTCCTTCGCTGCGCTCGCCCCCACCTACGGCGCCTGCCGCCGTTGCTTCTCCGGAAGCATGCACAACATTTTCACCGTGGATGCAGTCGCATTCGCCGCCCCCGTTCAGTGTGGTGGTTCGGGGATCCTTCGGGACCTTTCGGCCCTACATATCACCGCAGCTGTGAGTTCTCAGTGGCCTTCATGTATAAGGGCCACCCGTATCAACAGCGATCGGTGACCGACACCCCTTGTACGACTGGAGCTAACGCACCGGGCAGACCTGGATGCTGCCTTAGCATCAGGGTTGCTCTTGTTAGGGCGACGCCTGGACGAGGTTTGCCGAACGGAACGCCACCGGCCCTGCCGACGCTGCTGTGTGTACGGACACAGCCAGAAGGGCTGCTCCTCACCGCCGTAATGCCACTATTGTGGCTTCGTTACCACCATCACAGAGTGCACTGGGCAGACGCCGGAGGCAGGTTATAAGTGAGGCCATTCAGGACATCTACGTGGAGGTTCTGATGCGTACTGTCAAGCTGACTGCCATGGAGGACCGGCTTCAGGTAAGGACTGAAACCACTTTATCACTTCAAGACCTCCAACAACTTCCACAGAATCTCCATTAGGCAATACCTGCAGCATGAAAAGTCAGTTAGAAATACACAGCAGTGACATTCGGCTCATCTTCAAGGAGGAGGTGAGACGTCGGAGAAACGAGCCACTTCATTCAGGTGTCCAGACACTCAGTGTTCAGACCCTGAGAGATATCCCGCCAGACAGCAACACTGTAACACCTCTAACTCCAACCATCACCCATAATTCCTTCAGTTCTCACCCAGAATCCGTCACGATGACAGTCTGGGCCTTGGTCAAGTCTCCCGGCCCTCATTCCTACTCCGCTGGCCGCAGTTTGCGGTTCAGATATTCTCTCCTTGAATCAGTAGGTACATTAATGCAGTACCGCCTCACCTACTTCCTTCTAATACAGTGGAAGGTTTTTTTTAGTCGGCATGCCCACTCATACTCTGGGGTTGCCCGGGTCAGTCCATAAGGTGGATTTTTCACCCTTACTCGATAAAAGGAAAAGTATGCTACTACAATTCTGCCAATCCAGCTGGAAGGGAATGATTGCAAACATTGATAACTAACAATTAGAGATTAACTCAATGTTTAAAAAATTGGACTCCCATTTCACTTCCGACAGTCGATGTAACTCCAAACGCTCTCGTACGGTAGGCATAGAGACTTTACCAACTATGGTGGCTCAGTCATCAATCAATCTAGCGTTCTTCCCTACCTACTCTCCAGGCTATCCTATTCCAGGAGTTTTGGCCTGCATTCTGGAGCTTACATCAATGTCTTACAAGCCACTTTAAGTTTCTTCCCCGGAAATCTGTGTACAGTTACAAAGTTTCTGATTTGACTGCAGTCCCGAGAACAACTTTACTTGCCGTTGTTTCCTGGTTTGTCTGAGAATTCTTGACTTCTTTGCCAGTTGCCTTTATTCTTATATGCAATAAATATATACCCAACGATGAATATTAGTGATGATATTAAACAAATAGTCAAATCTGCATATTTTATTATTATTATTATTATTATTATTATTATTATTATTATTATTATTATTATTATTTTCCTTTTCTCTTCTCTGTTACGTTTTTTAAAGTAGGGCTCATAGAAGGAGAATTTACCATATAAGTACACTATAGTAAAGCTACATATGTGTGAGTGTGATATGTGAAATACAGTTAGAATATCTATAATTATTACTTTAATGCTAAGAGTGATGAAATCCAGGAAAACTTCTACAATTGAGGAATAACCAAGTCATTTGAAATACAGCATGAGAAAGCAATATATACTACCTGCTCACTACAGCAACTGTATGAACAGTTTAAAAGCAAAATAAAAATCAACAGCACCACTTGCAGTATCTTTATGTTAACAAGATAACGTTAAATGTTATGGCGCATTATGAATCCTGGACCATCCTTGTACCATCTAGACTGTGGAAGTTTGAAATGTCTGTAAGTTTGCTTTGAAAAATTCTGCATTTATTATAGAATGCTTGGTAATTTCTGGGATTCATATAAAATTTCCCCATAAAAGTTTAAGATTATTATATGGAATTTTAGTCTGTCATTGCTAATTTTTAGCAAATACAAAGTAAAACCACTATCAGTTTATAAACCACCAATTTGTGTTTATTTTACTGGCATTTTTGCAATAAAATAGCCACAATTAAAATGTTTATTCAATTTTAATATTCAATGCAATGTTTATGTATAATATATATATACATACATACATACATACATATATACATACATACATACATACATACATACATACATGTGAGATAACTAAACACAGCAAGGTACAAGATCATTTAGGAGTAAGGGAAAGGAAATAAATGAAGCTGGCGAATAACATTTACAACTGCACTTGAGTGATTTTGAAAATGTTATATAATGAGGCTTCAGTTAATCTGAACTATTCATTTTTCAGCAGACAAAGTTTAAATAATAGTCCATAAGATACCTTATTTTTATTAAATATCCAATTTACTTAATGTTAAGCATAACATAAATATTTCTCACAAGGTTTCGGCTATAAAGCTAAAATTGCAAAAGTGTGGGGGAAAATTAAAACACATAAAGCGTCAAGCTATGAGTCCTACTTCGATTTTGAGAAATTGAGATACATCCAGGTATATTGCATTGTAATACGCTTCATAGAGTCTATGCAGAGAATACTATAGAGAAAATAAATGGCATGATAAAACTAAGAAATTCATTTTGCTAATGCATATTTTCCAACAAATTAAAACTGTAAATCACATAAAATCTGGAAAAGAATTGTATAGTGTTAAAATATATTAAACGGATAATATATAATTCAATGTTTTCTAAATAACATATTAGCTAGTTTTTACCCTTGGTTCCACTGCAGAATAAATACACATTTTAAAACTGCACGAAACGATGCAGTTATGTGGGTAATATTAAAAAAAGTAATTCACGATTAAGTAGATAGTTGACTGCAATATAACATTTATGCAGTATTTATATAAATATATTTTCCTTCTATAATTGTAATAGTTTACTTCATTAAATAATACACTATGTTACATTTACACTCTCTCTCTGTCACACACACACACACACACACACACACACACACACACACACACACACACACACAGGCGTGACTGGGGAAGACTGGGCTTTGGAAACTCCTCACTAAAAAGTAAAAGTAAAAAAATATAATTTTAATTCCAATCCTGCAACAAAATCCGTGAAAGAGATTTTTCAAAATGTTTCAACTGGGAATTAATTCCTATGTTTATCATTCGATTCTATACAGACTGTTTATATAGATGCATGCCTATTCATAACCCACTCAATATTTTCCTGGCTACACTACTGCACACACATGCACGTTTCTTCCTAGATTGTTGCAATTACGGAGCAAACACTGAAGAATAACATTTAAGGCTTTCATGCACAGCATTTTATATTATATTAAAGAAATATCATAAAATTTCAAAAACCTTTTGCTTTTTTGGCTGTTTATAGTGCTTAACTACTTCATACCCGATGGATAATCTTAAAGGTTACCTAAGTTAAATGGCATTTTTATAAACAATCTTATATGTTCCATTCATGTGGCCTTCCCTATCTGTCTGCAAGCAAACTATTCTTACAAAAGATTGTTCTTTTATTTGCATCATACTAATCAACATAAACATTAGCAGAATTGGTCTTGTTACTTAACTGCTTATAAGTAGGGGGCAAATTAGTAAATAAACTAGGCTAAAGCAATAGTCAAATGGTTTAAAGGCTGTCGCTATGCGGTTGCCATTGAAATTTGATTCTTTGCATGGCCAGGTGTAAAACAAAGGTAACACCGACGATTCCCGTTTGAGTTAAGTATTTTGAAATTCAAGCCAATAACAAGGAATATCTCGGAAATGGTTAGCTCTACAACAAAAATGTAAGGCACCTAAATTCTGTATTTTGACAAAATCTACATTTTTTGTGTAGTAAATTTTTAGCTATCTGTTACGGTTTACAAGTTGTACAAAAACCATCCAGAATGTAGAGGTCTTCAGAAGCTATTCTGAGAAAGTTGAAGATACACATTTTATTTGTCACATAAATTCTTTAATGTATGGTATTTTGATGAAAATTGTTAAATCCATTCTTGAGAACATTTTAAAAAAGTTTCGTGCTCTATCCTAGGAAAGGGTGGTACTTCGTTTCTGAGTCATGTTCCCCAAAGACACACAAACACACACGGACTTTATATATATATATATATATATATATATATATATATATATATATATATATATATATATAAATGCTTTTTCGGAATCTGGGGCCTCAAAACATATGTTTCCGGTGAAATCTCGATATCGAATTTTTTGATACAATACCTTCTCTATGTATGTTGTGCATGTGAGCTTGAGAAAGTAAAATATATACCTTTTTATATAAAACTTATAGTCTATGTAAAATTCAAAGCCACAGAAATTTTGGCCGGCGATATAATCGGCCAAGGTGAAGAATGCCAGGACGTAAGCATGACGAGAAAGTAAAATATATACCTTTTTATATAAAACTTATAGTCTATGTAAAATTCAAAGCCACAGAAATTTTGGCCGGCGATATAATCGGCCAAGGTGAAGAATGCCAGGACGTAAGCATGACCGAACCCCTATTTATGCCCTTGAGAAGTCTGCGAGGAACTTATTGAAGAAGTCAGAGAAAGGATGAAAGGAAGTACCTAGGGAGCCGTGAGTGACTTCTCCGAAACTGCAGGCCAGGACCCGTCGGGCGCCGCCAGAAAAGCTCTCACTTCCTCGAGGTGTCGCTTGAGTGATGGCGCGGTGAAGTGTTTAGACTACACCTCTAGCTGCTCTTTAAACAGTTGCTCTTTAAACAGTTGGATGGTTGTATTCATTCCTCCAGGACCGCCAGCTTAGCCGTCAAGTTCAGGATCTCCAAGTGAAGATCTTGAAGGCTTCGCACAGGCCCTGGAAGCATGATGTTTCCCCTAGTTGTCACTCTTTTTATACCATAAGCCCGAGAGATTCCTTATTGTGATTTGTTCGGCTTACACCACTAATGGAAACCAGTATTGTATGTTTTCTCACGGGTCTGTGCTGTTGGATGGCCTTCCTGGTTGATGATTGTGGTAGGAGGGACTTCTCTTCATGATGGATAAAGGAAGGCATCGCAGAACCGCAGCTTCAGCGGCGGCATCTGCGGATAGGGAAGTATCGCAGTCGCCGACACCCGAGCCAGTCACGGCAACACCGCCGTCAATCACTGCTGTCTCACCGCAGACAGCACCACTTCTCGGCAACCATAGTCGCCGCCTCCACCGAAGACCACGTGGCCGCCCCGGTTCAGTGTCCTTTTTCGGGGGGTCCCTAGGTACCTTCCCATCCGGTACTTTCTTGCTTGAGGACCTTTCGGACTTTTTGCAACCGGGAATCAATGCCTTTCTCCAGAATAGAGCTTCGAGACCGCGGCGACCTGGAACCTGCCTTAGTGTCGAGGTTGCCTTTGTTATGGCCACACCTGAGCGTCGATGTCAGCCAAAAGGAGTGTCACCGACTCTGCTTAAGCAATTGTGCCTACGGATATAACCAGGCTGCTCCTCGCCGCCGCGGTGCCACTACTCTAGCACAAACAACCATGCCGCTGAGTGAACTGAGGACAATCTCCGCCGTCGTCGCCGGTTCTGTGCCACATGTTGTGGCAAGGGACATTTCACCATGTAGGACCAGTGCGCCCTCGACCGGGGGAGCAATCAGCCACCAGCGTCGGCCACCCGGGTTACAACGACACCGATGACCACCATCATACCTGGACCTCCAGCAGATGTGACTATGTGGGATGCCTTTCAGGACCTCAACATGGAAGTCCTGGACATTGGTGCCCGAATAGCCACAATCGAAGAGGAATTCTCCATCGCCCGGAAACTCCTAGGCCTTCAAGACGCCATCAGCGCAGTTACACCACGCAGAAACCATCGCCGCTGTTGTATTTGGAAAGGTAGGTTGCTTGTCAGCACTGCTGAAGGCCTTGGTGGTGTTAAAAAAAACGATGGCATCATGGCAGCTCTAGGGACTACACCCATAAGCCGCAGTATATGGACTCCAACTCGAACTACCACGCTCCTGCTTGGAAGCGAGGTAACCACATGGAGTAACTCACGAACCTACAAGTAAAATTACCTTTAAATTTCCAATCCTTAAACATTCCTTTGGTTCCTCCAGGCTGCAGGCGGATCAACTGTCTATGGCCTAGTGCCTCACGACACACCAGCTCCAGTACATTGTACGGTAGGGCGCAAATTTCATTCGACTAATGGGGCTGCAATACTTTTTCTAGATAATCCTACTCATACCGGTGGAGGTTTTTTCGTCGGTATGACCAGCTGGCAGAAATTCCGGGTTTGCCTAGATTAGTCTGTAAGGTAGATTTTCCCTCGTCTGGAAAAAAAATCGATTGGTTCCCATTATTGGTCAATGAAAGAGCCGCTGCATTACTGGTGCTCTCATGTCCATGCATATAAACATCTTTTGTGCTTAGCTCACTTCTAGCAAAGTTGCACCAGAAGTTATCGATATGTGCACGTTGTAGAGGTTCAGATTTTGAGGATGGCTTACTATATCTTAAGCCTCCTTAATTTTTCTTATTTACCATCTATGCTCCTTAGCCAGTACCCTATTTACCAAGTTCTTCTGTATATTCGGCGTCGAAAATTAGGTGACCGCCTTAGTGATTCCCTTAGTACCCTTAGTACCCTTCAGAGCATTCGTGAGCTGTACAATTTCCATCCTTTGGTGCAGCGCATCCAGGACGTGCTCCACATTTTGCACGCTTCTGGTTTTAATGTGGAGTGCGCATGCATTCCTGGACAAGTTGGCTTGCCAGGGAATGACACGGCGGATTTGGCAGCGAAATTGGCAACCACATAGCCCAGTGTTGCCATTACCAGTTCAACAGCAGAAGATTTTAGAGTGGCTGTACGGAGAGCCGTTTTTTCGAATTGGCATGCGGAGTGGTCGGCTCTCCATGGTAATAAGCTGCGAGAGGTGAAGGACCTCCTTGTCAACTGGGTAACCTCCTCTCGTTTATCCCGCCGGGAGGAGGTAATATTAGCTCGGCTACGAATTGGCCACCGTATTTTTACCCACAGTTACCTTTTTAAACGTGAATCTGCTCTTGTCTGTGCGCTCTGTGGGGAGGCACAGTCAGTTCGTCATGTATTGCTGGAGTGTAGTCACCTGGTACACATTCGGTCATATATGGGCATGCCGGTCTCTCTTGCCGAGGCCCTGGCAGATGACCCAAAAGCAAGGAATGGGGTTTTTAAATTTTTAGCAAAAGTTTCTTTTACCTTGAGGTTTTAGTGTGATAGTAGCTTTTTTAAAATCTTAGCTAGCTCTTTTAGTTTTAAAGTGTAAGTTTTAGATGGAGTTTTATATCCAGCTCTGGTTACAGGGCTGGACAGTTATTTTACTTCGGTTTTTTACTCTTTTAGCTCTACTTTTACCTGTGTTTGCTTTTTTGCAATGGTGTTTTCTTACTACATATTGCCAAGTTTTAATCATAAGGGTGCTAATGTCCTCGGCAGTAGAGCGCCCTTAAACACAATTAGCATCAGCCAGTACCCTTGTTTCGTAAAATAAAATCGAGTGATTATTTTCCATTACATGTAAGATGAGGGCATTCCCCCCCCCCTTTTTTTGTGCAGTAGGGGATATACTCTTTTCTATCTTCCTCACAGTACGACACGTTTCGCCTGTGTAAGCCTTCTCACAGCTACAGAGAACCCCCACTACCTGCAGAGGGCGTTAAAGATCCTTATTTCGTACCAAAAGTGGTGTAGTTTTGGTGGCGGGTTGAAAACCGGACGAATGCTTTCTTTCGCAACAGTCTTCCTATTCTGCCCTGATCCCATGTATGTACGGTAATACCGTTGTCTTTCAGTCCTTTGCCGCTCTGGTTGCCGGACGGAACAGACGTGTTATGTTACGCTCTGTAAATTGTAAGTTTAAAACGGGAAGTATACAGCACAATAAGTTGTGTGTGGTAGCATTGGGAAAAACTCTGTAAGTACGTTAATTATATAAGTTTTTTTTTTCTTGTAAGTTACATACAAAAACAGTAATTAAATTAAAAGAAAATATAAGTGACACTGGCCGCATAATTTATTTAGCAGGCAGCCGCTAAGGTCTACTGACGTCACGTTCACGTGCTGCTACTTCTGTATGCATTATTATTTTCATCTGCGCTTTTTACGCATAGTTTTTTCGCTTGAAAATATATCTTGTCAAACAATTATTAGTTAAGATCACGATATCAGATGGCTCTTCCCTCCGTAATAAAATGGCTGAAAGTACTGTTTTACCCCAACAAGCAACTAGCTCGCTCTCCACCAGGACGAGCTAGTGGTAGTAATATAAGTTAAAGTACTAGAAACGAAACCGATAATGCGGCTTCTAATAACATGGCACCAACAAAGGAAGATCTTAATTTTGACCAAACTATGGTCCATTTGAATAATTTAGTGCCCATTGAAGTTAAAGGGGGCTATACAAATGAAACAATTAAAAAAAAGAAAAGAAAAGAAAAGCATCACTCTTTCGCCAACGCGGGTTACATATTATAACAAAGACATAATGGCAGATTATGAATGATCTTATAAATGGCTAAATATCGCTCAGTTAAACGAACAGCGCAGCAAACATGTTATGTCTGAATTAAAGAAAACAGCGTAAGAGTTAAGATTAGATATTTTATGTATACTGGAACCATATACAAACCAAGGTAAATTTTGTTATATCAAGCTAGCGCGAGGGTAGTATGTGTTGGTGAAGTACCAACGGCTGCAATAATTATACTTAATCCAAATCTACAAGTAGTTAATGGTGAACAATTTGCAGATTCACATACAAATTGTATTGAATTAAGTTATGATTCTGGTAAATTTATACTTAGCAATCAATACTTTCAGTATAGACAAGAAATCGAGTCATATTTAAATCAAATTAAACAAATACATAAAACTTTTTAACAGCTTAGAACAAATTTATACTTCTGATGAAAATGCCAAATCAAAGTGGTGGTATACCAGTTTTAAGGATGCGAGAGGCGAGAAAATAGAGCAAGTATAACCAAAACTAAGTCTGGAAATTCTAAATCGACACAACAATCCTCCAACATTTGAAAATCGAGCGGGTGCAACAGTGAATTTAACTTAATTTTATTCAACCAGTTAGCTGTAAATTAAATATATAATTAGACTGTAGATGAGATTTATCGTCAAGTGATCATCGCCTTATATATTTTAAACATAACTTAAATCAACCAGCACATCAAGAAACTAAAGAAGAAAAAGCTTACAACTTTAAACTTTTTACTTTGGGATCTGTTGAGATATGAATTTGACAAATTGCACCTAAGTTATGAAGGAACATCATTAGATAGAGACGCCTTAAATCTAATGAAAGCTACTAAGTATATAATAAGCAAACAACATCAATAACAAGACAAAGAAATACTATGATAAGAATTGGGCAGACGCGCTACAAAAAGCCAGAAGTAGAATGAGAAAGCTACGAAGAATATATCAGAAATCAACGGTGGCAACAGTACGTGAGAGGAACTTAGAAAATTATACAGAAGCTAAAAACAGATACAAACAACTATTAAACGTAACAAGAAAAAAATCCTGGAAACACTTTGTAGAGAGAGAATTAGAAACAAATATATGGCGGGTCCCCTACAAAATTATTGTGGACAAGATTAAAAAAAAACAGAAATATTGACCACGCCCAAAAACGACGACGGCTATACGACCAGGGACTTCATAACGCTTCATAACACCCTATTAGAGAAATTGATACCCCAGGATAATAGAGAAAAGGATATGAATTCACATATTCAGAAGAGATTAGACTTGTTAAATCATCAATAACGATTATAGCGGAAATTCAGCTAACTATTAGAAAAAAGCAGCAGGCTCAGATGGTGTAATAAACGAGGTATTTATACATTTGGAAGACAAAATTACTCCTTATCTCATTCAATTATTTAATGGTTGTATATGGCAACGACGATTTCCATATTGCTGGAAAGAAGCCAAAGTAATTATTCTAAAGAAGAGTCCAGAAAAAGATCCTAGGGAACCTTAATCTTATAGACGTATTTGTTTACTAAACACCCTAGGTAAATTTCTTGAAGAACTAATATGCAAAGGACTGAAAGAATACAGAGTAGTGATTGATCTCAGTAATAAACAATATGGCTATAGAAAAGAATGTTCAACCGAAGACTTATTGATTCAGTAAAATCAACTCAATCGAAATATGTAGCTGGCATTTTCTGGGGCTTTTGACAACTTATGGTAGCCCGTTTTATTTATAAGACTGAGAATAAAAGTTTTTCATAACTGCCTCTATAATATGCTAAAGGATTATTACAAAGATAGAAGAGTATATAATACATGTGTTAAAAATAAAATTCTACGGAACATTACCAAACGATGCTTCCAAGGGTCGACACTAGGCACAACATTTTGGGACGTAGTACTAGACACTCTACTAGATGAGCTAATTGATAACATCAATGTAAAAGAAACCACTGCCTATGTGTATTACATGTTAATTCTTATAGAATGTGAGAGTAAGAATCAAGTAGAATCAAAGGCTTCAGACTTAATGACAACCTTGCATAACTGGTGCAACATTAAAAAACTTCAAATTGCTCCTGCGAAATCAGCCTACATGATATTTAAAGCTGCGCTTAAACGCGATCCTACAATTA
Source organism: Hymenopus coronatus (assembly GCA_030762935.1). Taxonomy (NCBI): domain Eukaryota; kingdom Metazoa; phylum Arthropoda; class Insecta; order Mantodea; family Hymenopodidae; genus Hymenopus; species Hymenopus coronatus. Next base: position 150,983,449 of record CM060900.1, read on the forward strand.
TCATACCATACCAGTATCCTCGGATCAATAAATACTAACGGTCCAGCAATATGGGTGGCTCGTATGAATGAGGTTATGATAAAAACCCGTACTACCAAGAACGCAGAGAAAAGTTTTACTAAAATACACAGGAGCGACTAGCACTTCACCCACTGTGGCATTATTGGTTGCTCTGGGCATATGGCTAATAGATTAGGTTATTAAGTTAAGAGGTGCGATCTTTTGGCTTAAAACGCAATTTTGACAAAACAGGGATTTAAAAGACACCCACTGTTACACGACAAAGGACATAAAATTAGATTAAGAAGACAGTGGCAAAACGAATGGGAAAATGTTGAGAAGGGAAAAGAACATTTCAAAATTTTAATCACATCTCGGAAAGGTTACAACTTAGAGATTTTCAATCAACCAAGGGAATGCTTCATTATTTATTAGGACACAGACCCTATAAACCTATTGCATGAAAATAGTAAAAACAATAAACTGTATCTGTGAGCAATGTGGTATACAAGACACCCCGGAACACGCCTTATTTGTGTGCAAAGAATGCGAGACTCAAATAAGTGAGGAAAGGGGAATTCTAGCTAATATATATGAAACTTTGAGGGACGAAATTTCATATAAATACTTACATATCTTAGCAGACAAAATTAGTAAATTAACCTGGGAAGAAATATTACCAGTAGAAGCAATAATTAACGACAGTACAGGAGATGTAGAAACAAGAAGATCAACATGAATAAGACAAATGCAACAATGACAACCACACGTTAGAGAAATTTTATCACTTATAAATAACAGAATGGATAATGCCGAAATTATAGAAGAAGAAGAAGAAGAAGAAGAAGAAGAAGTAGCCGAAAAAGAGGAGGGAAGATTAAAGTGGGGAAGGGAAAAAAATAGAAGATTAAAATTTAGGAAGTAATAGGGAGAAAGGGACGAAACCAAATACCAGAAGAGTAAATGAGCTGGAAGAGACGGTTTAACCGAGAGGAAAAGAAGAGGGAAGATGGTGTGCAAGGATGAAGTTAGAAGATGAAGATTTGCAGTGAGAAGAGAGTGAAGAAGGAAGATGAACAATACGACTCAACCTGATATAGATAATCTGACATTATCTAACGTTTATTTATTATTACTTAAATGTTATCTATAACGTACAGACTTGAGGAGGAAAGAAGAGAAGAATAGGTATACAACAAAACAGACTAAAACCTATAGCATTAGAAACTATTTGCGATTACGTTTTATTAATATAACCAAAATTAACAATCACAAATAATATCAACATCCCGTTTTACTTATAAACCTATTTGTTGAATCATTTAAACTTGACGACAAAACGGGAGGATCAATCGGCGACTAAAGGGAGTATGGAAAAGCAGAAGCCAGTATTATTATAATGGGAGAAGCAGAGAATGCGAAATAGGGGCAACGGCGGAGAAGCTGGAATTGAAGGAGTGTATTTTGGTGAGATATAATAGCGTATTATAAATTGGAGGTAGCCGATACCGGATGCAATGTGGCAACTGAAATTATCCACGTGGTGAAGCAGATTTTTTTTTTTTTTTTTTTTTTTAAGTGAAGTGTGTGAGTGTTCGTGTAAACATGATAAATGAGTAGTTGAGGTAAAAGTAAGTTAATCTTCTATAGGTATGGAAAGTGTAGTAATAAACATGAGTGTTATATAATTAAATAATAGTTTTGAAACAAATATAGAGCTATTATACCGAATTAGGAACTAGTTATAAATTTGTTACTAAATGCACTTTGAAGTAGTTTAATAAGTGCTTATGTTGAAGTAGAGTCATAATTCGTTTTAATTTACCAAACTTAAATTTGGAATTCAGTTTAACCCTTTTATCCTTCCTTTCCATGTAAAGTTTTATTTTAAATTTAGGAATTTTTGCGGAAATTAAATTAAATTGACAGTTTTAATGTTTGCGTTAAAAATTTCATGAAACTATACAACTTAAATGTTCTTTTTTCAGTATAGAAACGTTTTATTAACTACTATACTACTATACTAAACAAAGTAAGTTTTGGACATACACTTTAATACTCAATTTTAGTAGTTACTGCCGGATACCAGCAGTATTACCGGCTACCGGTAATTTAATTTAGTTATTTAATTTAATTTGGGTTTCTCTACTTCTCTTTGATTTAATTTTTTTAGTTAATAGTTATTTAGTTTTAGCATGTTTATACATTTTTATTTTTTTATTTTAATACCCTTTTTTGTTTAATGGTTTTAAATATGTATCCTTAAACGTGTAATGTTTGTATTTGGTGAAGGTTTAATAAAGTTAAAATCTGTAGTTATATGTCCCGATATAGGTATTAGGTACTCGTAATGCAGTATTGCATATTTTACTTATTTATTTTTGGTCCTTTGCCCCTTCTTTTGTTCTCGTGAGCAGTGTGTAGTGTTCTATTTTACAGTTTTGGGCTCTCGTTTAACAAATGCTTTGGAGCTGCCATTTGCTTGAAAAACTTTCCTCGCGGTCTTTTTTGTCTGTATAATCTCCTTAGCGCACGACGCAATTGCGTCGATCACCAAAATTTTCACTACACCTCTTTTGGTGGCAGGATGGTGTTGTGATTCCGCATGTAAATAGCATAAAGGGTGTTGTTTCCTATACACCGACACCAGGTCATCTAAAGGAGGTAACCACCGTCCACTTCCCTTTCCATGTTGAATTTTATAAGTTTATGTGCTTCAGTTAGATGGTCAAGAAAGAAGTCGAGTTTTACACTTCCGTGAGGTGAAATTAAAAATGAGTCATCCACTAATTGCACCAATAAAGCAACGAATCATTATGTTTTCAAAAGTAGAGAAAATCTACCTTATAGACAACATCGGGTACGTCCGATGTATCGGGTTTTTCCCTCGTGGTCATACTAACTTAAAAACCTCGACCGGTGCAGCAGAATGGAGAATGGGTACTGCGGTGCCACTGTTGCACCTGATCAGTGTTTGGTAATGTATGGTCGCCAGAAAGTGATGTTAGTGACTAGCAATTGTCAGGTTCTTGACTCCTGGTGATATCCTAAGCCGTCAGCTACGTTACTAAAACAAATTAAAGCTATCTTAGTATAGTTGCCATTTTCGGCATTTGTCACTGTATTAAACTAAGCGTTATGTGTGTTATACACCAGGAGGGTTAAGTACATTTGATCCAGCATTTGGCTTCATCGTTAGTATATTTATACCGCTAGGTCACAGTTGTATGTGTTACACTAGGAGAATTGTTAGTATAGTTATACGCTAAATGATATTATGCACTGGTTACACTAGGAGTGTAATGTAAATGTACTCCACCTTAAGGGTTTCCCTCCAAGCTTGCCTGTGGAGTCACTAGTAGTAAAAAAGGGCCTTAAACACTACAAAAAAATCTCACCTTTCGCGTCGTCGTTAAGTGTTTGTTAGTTTATTCATGGTTGTGCTCCATCTGAGGCGTCGTTCTTCACAGCTTTTATTCGTAGACCTTTGTGTAAACCTTGTCGTACAGTGTCCAATCATTTATAAAGGGGCGGCCCCACCCCCGATGACGATCATCCTCTGAGGCTACATCGTATCCCCATGCTCGTGCTTTTTTCTTTATTTGTTACCACCTAATTTTTAAGAAACCAACACCGTAATAGGCTCCCTGAGTCCTTCTACACCTATTGGAATTTTGTCACAGCTGAAAGCAAGAATAATGCTATCCGCAAATAGGGTTACCTGACATTTTTAAGATGATTTGACAATTCGTTTATATAAAGTAAAATAGTAGAGGGCCCAGTACTGAACCTCGGAGTACAACGTTGAGACCCTTTACAGTACTTTTGTAGTTTAATAGGTACATGTATGTTCATTTCGACAAAGTGTTTTCGATTGCTGAGGTAGAAGCAAAAACATTCTCTTGCAATTTTCTTAAGTCACAGCTTTGCAGTTTTTGTGACAGTATTAAATGGTCTACAAAGTTAAAAACCTTAGATAAATCTAGGAAGATAACCACTTTCTATTCTATTTCATCAGATGATTTCTAAAACATATCTAGAAAAGCATGAATTGCTTTATAAATCCACATTGTACAATGCTTAGAGCATAATATTCATTTAAAATGAATCAAATTGCTTAGGAATTACTTTTTCGAAAATGCTTGAAAGTGAAGATGATTGCCCTCTAATAGTAAAGCTTCGTTTCTTCCCCTTTCTTAAAGATTGGGGTTCTTTTAGAATATTTAAACAAAGCGGAAAGATTCAAGCAGACAATAACATTTGTTAATGAAATAAGGGATAAATTATATTTTCACAAAAGTGTTTAAAAATACCACTGTCCACACCACAAGTATAGTTGGATTTTTATTTGTATAATAATTTCAAGCCCAATTGGGAAGTTGCAAAATAAAGATTGTGGTAAGAATACCATCGGAGGACTAGGTCTTCTGACCTTTTATTTGATATTTTTCAGCAAAACTAACAAAATTTCCATTAAAGTTACGATGCTCTTCAGTAGATTTGGAGCATATTTCATCTGCATCTGTTTCGAATTGCATTGTCTGTTTTACCGCTAAGTTCTAATTTTTTAGCTACCCTACACATAGATTTAGATTTATTTAAAAAAAAATTAATCGTTGTTATAATTCTTTCCACAATTATGATACGTTTATATATATTTCTACGGTGAAGTAACCTTTAAAGTTATTACAGTTGCTTTTCTTATACAGGCAGTTGAAGAACTTAAGTCCTTTCCAGGAATTTGTATACCAACAGCTACTCATAACTTCAGTGAGTCTCTAGCCACTATCAAACGTTGGTTTTGCAAAACTGGTGCTGCATAATTCTTAAAAATGACTCACTGGCTCTGTGTGTAAGTTGATTCCTATATATTATACCATATATATATATATATATCATCAAAACAATGTATTTCTTGTCATAATGTTTGTCATGCTTCCTCTGGGTATTGCTTTTAACCACTCAAAATTCGGAATCAAGGACTCTAATATTTATAACCACCAGAAATGCATATTTCATTACCACTTTGTGTAAAATATGTTGTGAGTTTAAGGTGAGTCGAGCAGGTTCATGTACGTATAAGAGGTTGGGAGTTATGTATCACCGTAAATTCCACAATTATTTTGTCTATTTTCATGGGGTAAATTCAAGGTTCAAGTCCGCTACACTAAAACATATTTTGAATTAGATATTGCTTCTAAAATTCTTCCCAGTTTGATTTTAAGTAAGTCTAAATTCGCATCAGGGGTGCTATAGATACACATAAACATTAAATTATGTACTGCAATTTTTAGCATACATGACTGAATGTGTGGGCCAATGCAAATATTACGATAACTAGTTAATTATTTTAATGTAACACTATCCCTAACAAATATATAAGAGCTATAATTTTTCATTAGGAACCTAAAATTATACGAACTCAGTGAATATATAGGTAAGCATATAGCTTTAAGGTCTGGTTCAACTACCCAGTGTTCAGAAACAAAGAATTTTACTGCTGTACTTTGTAGCACTGTTGAGCATTTATTTTTTATGGTTTGAATAAATCGGTTTTAAATATTCAGAAACTGAGCTCAAATGTTCTACGCATTTCTTCGAATACTTTTGGCAGTAAATTTCTTCCCTCATTCACATGTAGCCCAAAAGTATATACTTCGCATACCTTGGTTAAGCTTGTATTACCCGAGACAGTATTTTCTCCAACATTCTGAGGAACTGGTTTTGCTGGCTAAAGTTATTCACACTTAACACCTCCATTAATTTACGGGGTCTGCTTGAGCCTTTATAGCTAAAATGCACTTCGTCACTTCCTAAAACGTATATCAATTCAAGCATCTAAATCACAGAATAACACCTTTAGCGAGTCACAAGCCCATTCATTCGAGTTATTTGTGTTTTTTTTTATGTACGAGATTCTTCTTCTTTGCATTTCATTACACCGAATAATCCAGTTCTGGCATATCCAAACCTCTTCTTTATAACTCCAATGGTGATATATGAGTTCATATGGATGAGTATTTCAGTTCCAACTTTTGGTTTTTTTCTTTTTTGGCAGTTCAGTTGAACTTCGAATTATTTCTTGGTCATTGTTACATTTCTGTGTCGATAATTCTACTCTACAACACTCCAATCCTGTTTGTAAGGTATAACTAATTGCTGTTTGCCGCTGTATCTCGTTGGATTATATTACGACCTTATGTTATTTTGGCGTAATCTTTCTTCTCTTTGTTGCATCTCTTCTTGTAACCATTTATCTTCTTCAGTTAATTCTGTGTTCCTCATCAGTAGCGAATCTATTTCACCACGAAGCAGCGCAAGGCGATATATCCGTGAAATTTAACAACAAATTGTATAAAACTAATTTTTTTTCCATAAAAAATTAAAGCAATCCGAAATTTTAAGAAAATGTATGTATTTCCCATTTTGCGCAATTTAACTACCACTTAACTGAAGCTATATGTGTGTACGCGAATATTTATCAGTAGGCATTCCAAAGTAAGCCCAATGTTCATGAAAACGTTTTTCCATTACTATTCCAAACTCAGGGTGCTCCACTCAATACAAATTTTCACTAATTTGTTTAAAACGTTTAACAGTACCTCTCAAAGGTAAATTAAATGGTTAGATATTTTCTTTGAAATGTTGCTCCAATTTTAGAAATAAATTATTACATTTCAAAAGTTAATTTCACTTTGGGCAGTAAAAAAGGTAACAAAGTGTTCTACAATATTTGGAGTTAATAATAAACATAATATGAGAATCCTTTTGTAAACTCATTTACTTTATAATTAGATTTTGCATATATATATATATATATATATATATATATATATATATTTATATCACGCGCCACATTTTGATTAAAACAATGAATCTAGGCTGAAAAAATATAACTTAAAGAAATATCTAAGCTAAAATGTTGATACTCGTGCAAAATTATCACTATTGTTATGTATAATAACTGATGTACACTTTAGTAATATATCTTGCTTGCTGTGGATTTTCCAAATTTCACAGATGATAAACCTTCAAAGAATATATTATTACTGTAATAAATGTTTTTATTGACTAAATAAATAAAATCGAATATGTTTCCCCGGCATCTAGGTAACTATAGCGAAGCATAAATTCCAACATTGAATTTATTTCCAAAAACAACCATTACAAATTTTATCTACTGTATAAGTTTTTCAGATAATTAACTAATCTAAAAACTAAAATTTCAAATCAAACAAGCATTAGAAAAATTACGATGTAAATAAACTAAAAAAAATATGTAATATAATAAAACAGATTATTCTAAAACTTTTACTGGAAAACTAAAAATCTTTACGACTAGTATCCAGCTGCTTCCCATTCTATACTATACCCTATATCACTAGTATCCAACGAAATGTTATGGTGTCCAACACTAAGTTGTATACTTACTATAAGTTTATTCTACCTACTAATAGTGTAATTGTTGTATATATATTTAGGTATATTACTTTCCACTTTATATAATTTAATATATAACGTTATAATTGTAGTGTACTAGCATATTATTTTTGAATAATTTTCCTTATATTTCTTAAATAACCCTTCACCATTTCCATTCCTATCATACTCCTTCCTCACCAGCATGACCGCAAATTCAGCAAAGGTGGTCCTATTCTCCACACCGGTACCTTCTTCTCTGTCATCTCCGTCCTTCTCCTTCCTCGCTCACTCTATAACTATAAACTCAGCAATAATAATCCTATTCAAGACATCGGCACCTTCTTCTCCATATCCATGTTCATCTCCTTCGTCGCTGTCAATTCAGCCACGGTGATCCTATTCACCACACCGACATCTTTTTCCCACGTCTCCATTCCTCATCTCCTTCCTCCTTCTCCCACTTATCTTTCACATTTAATCTTTATTACTCCAAAATGTCTCTTAAATTTCATTATTGTAATTAAGTTCATTCTCTAACATATCTTGTAAATGTTGGTTTAAATAATATTTCGCCAGTCCTCTGTTTTCTATTCTATTTAAAAATCTTTTATATCTTCTTATTTCCAATGCTCTAATTGTTAACGGTGCATTCTTTCGTATTTGTCTTTCATCTTTATCCCATGCAGTTTTTCACGCTTGGTTAGTCATGATTTACAGGTATTTAATTAAATCTTCATTTTTCAAAATGTTATGTATTTAATACTCTCCTAGCATATATCCCTCATCGAGTAAATTTTGATCATATCTTTACATTAAAAATTGTATGTTCCGGTGTAACTTACTCTTTACAGTAATTGAAAACATTATTCTTGGATTTTTTTTTCAGTACGTCTTGTATGGTCCATGCTCTGTATGGTTCATGTAATGAATAAGGTCTTTAGTGGGCTAGATTTTGTTTAATAATAATCTTTCATGTATGTTATTAAAAAGGTCATCATACACTTTTCTTCCTACGTCCACTTCTTCTCATTCTTGTTGTCATTTATTTTTAACATATATTTAATTTCATAATTTATTGCATCTATTTCCAAGTATTTTCTCTGCCAAATCAAAAATGTCTTTCTTTAGCTAAAATATTGCACACTTCAGCTTAATTAGTCTATGGGCCATATAGCTGTAGTAATTAAAAGTGCCAAGGTCGTTGTTGTATTTACTGCACCTGTAAAACGTAGTAATTCATTCTTTTGAATTCTCGTAAGGAATATTTTAATCGTCACATGACTCATTCTCACTGCCCAAACACTGGTTCCATAGGTAAATTATTGATGGAAAAATTACGTTGTGGTATAAGTTAATAGTTTTTGAAGCGCATTTAAATTTTTTTAGTAATATTTCATAATTTCATAAAATTTTTCCCTTGATTTTGCCTTATATACCTTGTATTCTTTCTAAAATTGAACTTTTCATCTAAAGAACTCCTAATTATTTGTATTTTGTATTTATTTTGATGTTTGGATTATTAGTCTTAATTATTGGATCTCTCTTCAAATTTCCTTTAAATAAGACGAAACATGGTTTATTTGGCGCAATATTCAACTTTGCATTTCTGCACCAATTATGTAACCTCTCTGTTAGTTTTTTTTTTTTTTTTTTTTTCTGTTTCAATCTCCAATCGACTCTGTTCCTCAATAATGAACATTAAAACGTCTGCATATGCAATAGTATTTTTAATATTGTTATCATTCTCCACCTCCTCAATTCACATTTCCACTGCAATAGCCCAAAACTGGGGCCCAAGAACTGATCCTTGTGGACGCACTTTGGTCATATTCTTGTTTGTTTTCTTATTTATTCGTTTTGTTCAAACTTTACGATTTGTACAATAGTCTTGTAAAATTTTATATGTACTTTTCGCATAATTTTTTAACTTTAGTCAGCCAGCAAAGAGTGAGGCCATCATAAACTATAAAAGCCGCCAGAAATATCAATTTCCATCCCTATTATATATTTCTTCCCAATCACCTTAATTGTTTGCATTGCTTCATTTATGGCGTCTTCTGTCTAGTCTCCTTTTCTGAATCCATATTGCTTAGTGTTCATTTTGATCATGCTTCTATATTCAAACATTCTGTTGTAAATTATATATTTATATATTTTCCCCATCGTATTAAGCAGACATATAGGTCTATAGTATTTAGGCACTTTTGGATCCTTAGCTATTCCTAGTTTTTAAGAATAACAACTTTTGCTACTTTCCATAAATATGCAAATTTTCCTTTCCATTAAAATCGTTATAGAATTTGTGTAATAACGTACTAACGTTATCCTTTAAACTAGTAACACTTCATTCATAATTCCAACGGGGCCATCAGGTTATTTTTAATTTAACTTCGTTAAATATTAATTTAATCCAAGTTGTACCCACTGGATAGCTAATCCTACATCTATTATATAGCATAACCATGTTAATCCTGCTCGTTATAGTTATTTATTCATTATTACTTCTATCACTATCTGCTAATAACGTATGCAATAATAATGCAACCAAGTGCTCCCAATCATTAGTCTTTTCACCCTCTCCCATATTTATAACTAATTCCGGGTTTTAATCTTATCCATAATTATTTTGTAGTCTCCATGTGTCCTTGTTTATTTTATCTTCTACAAACTTCCAATGTTGTTTACGTTCTTCTTCCGCCTCTCTACATCTCTGTCTGTCTGTCTGTCTGTCTGTCTGTCTGTCTCTCTCTCTCAATATAAACAATTGCTTTTTTATACACTCTTCTGTATTTTCTGGTTATAGATCTTGCTCTCTGTAATTTATCCGTCCAATGTTTCCAGAAAACCTTTTTGGTCTTGTTTTCGGTACTGTCTTCCAAATTAAGTCTTTCAAAGCCCTAGTTAAGTTTTCCGCATCTTGACCAACCGAAAAGCATTCTACTTTAACTTCATTAATCTATATTCTTCTCTCATCTTATTCTAGTCAGCTTATTGAAAATTATACAAGTCTTTTCCGTCGTTTTGAACCCTATTTAATGCAGGGGTGCTGTAGTTACAATAAACTAAATTATAGTCACTGGAAGTTAGTCTTTCACATACATTGCATTTTATATATATAATGTTTTCTTGCCTTTATTGAACACAGGTTGATGTCTATATTTTCCGTTGCCTAACCCTTGTTGTTGTAGGTGGGGGAATTGTTATTTTGATGTAATACTGCTAAATCCAATTCGGTTATTACTTCTTTTAAGCCCCATCCCCCTCTCATTCGGTTTCTTACTGTACCATCACTTGGATTTGCCATTACATTCCCATAATATAATTAAATTTATATCTACTCGCTCACCACAAACGCACATAGAAATAGGAATTAATGATACATTGTTAGAACAGCTAAATGAAGTCAAATTTCTTGGCCTTCAGGTAGATAAGCATTTGGACTAGAAGTCACATATTAGTTAGATCACACCTAAACTTAGCTCAGCACGTTATGCTCTCCGTGCACTGGTTAAATTTCACTCAATCGATACACTTAAGTTGATGTATTTTGCCTACTTTAACTCCATCAAAGAGTATGGAATAATATTCTAGGGTAATTCAGTAGATAGTAAATCCATATTCCGGATACAGAAGAAAGCTATACGAATAATCTGTAATGCTTATAGCAGACAGTCATGCAAAGAACTATTTAAAAAATTGGGCATCCTCACCTTACCTTGTGTTTATATATTATCCATTTTAAAATTCTATGCAGTTAATCGACATAGTTTTATAACCAACATGGAAATTCATAACATTAACACTAGACAAAAGGGATTGATTCATCGTCCCAATGCCAATCTTCGTTGCTTTCAGAAAGGTGTATATTATGAAACAATCAAGATATTTAATGCTCTCCCCAGTAATCTCAAAGAAAATGTTGGGAATTTCAGGGCTTTTAAGACCTCTCTTAAGGAGTACCTTTGCAATAAATCATTTTACTCTGTAGATGAATGTTTAAGTGACAAATCTGTGTGACAATACCGTTAATAATCATTGTATTTATAAATATTACAATGTATTGCATTTTGTGTATATTAGTGTGTGTGTTTTATATTAAAATTAAACTAATTTATACTTTGACTTTCACGAATGTGTCAAATGAATTTTTTTAGTATTTAGCAATGACACAAGGTCTGTAAAGCCTGATGTTTTGATATTTTACATTCTAGTACATAATTGCAAATCTTTGCATTGGAAATTCTATAACATATTTGTAAATATGTATTGCAATTTGTTGACATTTATGAATAGTACATAATACTATAATCATGTTTTAGTTTATATAATTAATACTAGTAACTATTATATCGATAATTTGAAAACTATCATCTGACATAACATTAGTTTTACATATAATGAAATTATATTTATTTATACATTTTAACACTATATTTTGATACTCTTTGTTTTTATGTGCATGCAAAAAAAAAAAATAAAGAAGAAGTATTCTGTTGTTTTTGTAACCTATGCTTTTTTGCACTAGAGCTTTATACATTTTTTTTTCATAGTATATAGTATATAAACATATGCATACATGTATATGCCTTGACAAGTTCTATGTTCGGTGGCTTTCTGGCGCAAACGAACCTACAGAATGCTTTCTAATGTAATCTAATCTAATCTAAATGCACCTTCTTCCATCTCTTTGAATTTAGTGTGTATTTCTTTTAATTTAGATACATGTGGCTAAAATGGTTGACAGTGTTGGAAATAATAATTTGACAAAATAAATGCTACATTTTTGTGTATAACTTCTACGCACTTGTGTTTTTTTGAACATTGGGTAGTATTAACTCCCTATAAACTAGAATTTAATATTACCATTGCTTTTATGGCAGCGTTTCCAAAAATAAGTTGTCTTCATAAATTTGGCATATATGGAATGTTGTATATGGATCCTGAATGTCGATATCCAGGTCCTCAAAAATGTCATTAACTCATGCATAACCAATTTACTCCTTTGATCATTTATTTGTGCAATAAAAAAGCTGACATTATTTCTTAAAAGTTAATTTTAGGAAAACCACTTCTTTTTATATCTTTAAAAATGTATCCCTACTTTCCTGGCACTCTGCTGTCAAAGCTTTATCAAATTTGGCTACCTTTTTGTGTTTCTTTTGCGTTTGTTTCGTCTGATTGCTATTTTTTTGATACTAAATTTCCGGAAACTGCGCTTAAATGTTGTACTGAATAACAAATTACATTTCCTGACGATTCGTATCTTTTTACTGATTTATAGGCATTTGCCTTGTATGTAAATTGTTTAGATGTAAATGGAGTAGAATTTTCATTAATTACAATCATTTCTTTCTTTTCTGGTTTTATGGTTGGTTTCCTAATACCTGTTTTACCGTCATATCTGACCTGCACGTAACGGTGCAACCAACTCTGGCTGGCATGAAAGACTATTCTACCATAACTCAATACAAAATCTTTAAACTCGTGTATACCTTTTCTTTCAAGGACCTGTTGTAACAATGTAAATAACTCTTCTGGCTCGGTTGGTAAAGTTTTAGATTTTAATTTAATTATGCCAACTGGTACTGGGAGTAAAATGTTATGTCTATTCATAGTTGTGTCGCAATGCGGCATGTAATGGTCGCAATTCCTCCAGGTGACTAAGCTGCAAATTCAGCTCAAAGCACTGTAAGTTTCGTCTACGTTAACAGTAATCAAAGGCATCAAATTTCAATGACGTACATACTGCATGCTAATAGCATTTACAGCTGATTTTTTGTTACTTTCAGCTTCCTTATAGCTTAAAATTTTTCTTTACGTTTTTCTTCTTCTTCGTCTTCGTCTTTCTTAAACTATCTTTTATCAATTTTCTTATTAATTTTATCCATTTCCCTCTATAATATAACAAGCAATTACGTCTTACTCGGATGTTTTATTTCCACAAACTTTGCATATTTATTATGTATGCTTGCGTCTTCCTTTCAGCTCGTATAGTTTTCAATAATTGCATCGTAATCCACGTGTATTTTTCTTTAATTTTTCGTATCCATTTCTGTATCGATTTTATGAATTGGTATTTAAATGAAAAATAAGGTTTTTCTGGATCAATTTAAATTTACTTTTCTTAACTTGTTTTTTAAACATCCTTTTCGTGTATTACTTTCTCAAATTTCATTTCCGGGCATACTGGTTCATCCGTTTTTGTCATAATGTCATGTTTTTTATTTACTTGGTTTAAAGTTTATTTTCTTATTGAATCCGCAATCACCCTTTGAAGGTTTCGTCTAATCCCACTTGATGTACTCCTCTTCTTTTTCCTTTGTTTCAATCCTTATCTATAAATTTTACTCTCCGTAATCGCTTCTGGCTAAAAGTCTCTCTAACATTAGAGCGTATGTTGGACAATTATTTTTACCACAACATTTTTTTTTGTTTTTGTTTTATCATATGGCATGGAATTAGAAAGCTGGTCTTTTTTCTGACAATACTCCTTATGATCTTCCTCTCCTCAGTGGGCACAAGGAGATTTCTATTTCGTAGTATTTGGCAATATGTCCATAATCCTGATATTTGACCCATTCTGAAATTGAAGCGAGATTGTCAGCAGATACGGCTTGAAAACCAATGTGTATATATATATATATATATATATATATATATATATATATATATATATATATATTCTCTCATTGCTTATTAATAGTCAAGACGCCTTTAAAGAGATATTAGATTGATGAGTCTCACAGTTTATAACGACTGACGTCAGTCCCGTGGACAACACGCAGGGGCACTCCGGTTCAAAACGCGTACTTTCTGTTTTATTTCAACTACTGCTCGCCACTCAAGTAGAGCTGTCTTTAAGGAAGGCAAATGTGTTTAATACATTGTGCTGGTAGTACGACGTCCTCTGGGCATAATTAACTACCATGAAAGTAAAGTCTTCAGTTCGGTTTTAATTGAAAAAGTTAAAAGAGAAATACGGAACAGGCGTTATTACTATAAACGAAGAAATAGTTCTGTATGAGGTGTGTGAAATAGAAATAAAATTAAGAAAGATTCGGGTTATTGAAACTCACAGCAATAGCAAATCGCATAAAAGCATGCTGAACGCAAATCAAATGAAGACGTCGCTGAAACAATTCAAGTTCGTCACAATCACATGTAATCGAATTTTAACTAAGCATTCTGTGAAATTATGGAGAGTGCCAATATACCTTGTACTAAAGTCAATAATGCAGATTTTCGAGGATTTCATGAAAAATGGACAAAGCATGACATCCCTGAAAAGTCCACACTGCGTAGAGTTATTTACCACATTGTTGTGAAGAGACTGTTTTAGAAATTAGATAATAAGCGAGTGGTAATGAGCTGTGCGTTTCGATTGATGAAACTGCGGAAGCTAGTGGCAAGTGTGTGGCTAATGTGATTGTGGGTATGTTGTCTCGTACATGAGCAGTGCAGAATTCTTTATTAACAACGGAGCTATTACGAAAGGTGAACCATCCAAAAATTGCATCACTCTTTGAGACATCGATGTCACCTTTATGGTCTCTTGGTATTCACTGCATGATGTGGTGCTTTTCGTAATAGATTCTGCGCCTTACATGGGAAAAGCAGCAAAAAAAAAAATATATATATAAATATATTATACAAACATAGTCCATATTACTTGCCTCGCTATTGGCTGACTCTATTCGCGGATCATATAAAGAGGTTGATAGCTTCATAGCTAATATGAAAAAAAAAAAAAAAAAATCTAAAATCGCCTTCCAGAATAATGAAGTTCAGAGAGATAGCACCTGACATTCCCATGCCTCCAAGTCTAGTTGTCACAAGATGGTGTGCTTGGTTATATGCTGTCTGCTATTACGCAAATCATTATGCGAAAACAACAAACAT
Organism: Hymenopus coronatus; assembly: GCA_030762935.1. Lineage (NCBI taxonomy): Eukaryota > Metazoa > Arthropoda > Insecta > Mantodea > Hymenopodidae > Hymenopus > Hymenopus coronatus. The sequence goes on from CM060900.1 coordinate 150,998,770, forward strand.
ACCTCTGTCTTTAAATAGTGAAGAGGCTTCTTCGATTCCAGCAGCTAAAGAATTACTTTCACTACAATTACTGAAAAAATCTCCTTGTTGTAAACAAAAATTTTGGGGTATTATCAACAGCCATTCAGCAGCTTGAAGAATGTAATTTAGAGCTTTCTAAAAGCATAAGCATAGTCGAAGAGGTGTCTGAAAAAATTATCAATATTCAGATGGACCATCTAACGAACGAGCAAAATATAAGCTGTCTATTATACTACACAAAAATAGTGGACTTTCACAGTGATGTGTGACATAAGAAATAAACTAAGTCAAAAAAAATGATTTGTACTACTCAGATGCACCAGTAACGTCAGGTGACGTTGAACGCACTTTCTCCCAATATAAAAATTGTTTCAGCGAGAATCGCAGAAAATTCACATTCGACAATTTATGAATTTACATGTTTGTTCACTGTAATTCCCGCAACGAAAGCAATGAAGAGAATAGCATCTGGTAAGGTAAGTTCCATTTTGTAACCGTAAAGGAGTGTACAAACACAGCGCTCCGGTATCGGTTACATCAGATGTATGTTGACATAATTCTTGGAACTGTAGAGTACTTGTTTGAGTACATTGGTTGCTAAGGTGTACGTGAAATGATGTCTGCTTATTAAAAATCCCCTTATTTTGTACTGAACCTCAGCAACATGGTGTAAGGTGGCTTTATTTCTCGGTACTGTTTTAAAACGAAGTTTAAAATGTTCAAGTTCCTGTTTTGTCATGCCATTTGTACAATTTTGCTAATAAATATTCTCTTTAGTTTCATCTTCATTTATTCCGGCGAGTACGCTATAAAAGATGACTAAAGGATTCCTTTTCCTTGGACTTTCAATTTTTATATTATTATCCTTTAGCCCTTGACTATTAATAGTCTTTTCTAAATCCTCCTCTGAATCTGTCTCTTTTGTAACACTTTTTCCTTGGGTCTTTGTTTCCGTATTTTTATGTTTTATGGGATTTAAGTTCATTGTTACAGTTTTCTGAAAATCTTGTACTTCATCGTTTGTCACTGAAGATATAAAAAGCGTGTGTTTTTTATGTTCCTCCACTTTTCCAATCTTCTCATCTTTAGCAGTGGGTGTTAATGATGCCACTACCTGAGCAAAAGACTTCAAAGTTTCTTCCTCTTGTCTTTATTGACTCAGCAATTAGTTACAAATAAAGTTATTACATCACTCTCAAAATATTTCCCTTAATGTTAGACAATTGACAGATTACATCTTCACGCCGTCCTCTATGCGCTAACACTCCAGTAACTCACGACTCAGTACAATTCACTACAATTCCTTCTCCTTTTTATAGCGAGAAAATGATGTCACAAACTTTCTGGAAATTTATCGAAGATAGTAGAAACCGAAGCTTAAGTCACCATCAGCTAAACGATGGTACCTAAGCTGTTCTCGAGGGCCTCCCAGATCTCAACGGATTTCGCCGACATCGGGATTGCATTCAGTACTTCCGCTGCCCGACATTGGAAGCTTGCTATCTGCTGTCCGGCTTGTTCGTCTGCTGACCGTTATTTGTGGGTGGCGAGGGCCGTGAACTCTCAGCGGAGGACTTCAAAGTTTGACGTCGCGTGGCTTGACGTGAAGTGATTTTCGTGTCCTGAAGTATCGACGTTCAAATCCTTAAGTCTCCCGTCGAGCATCCCTTGTACCATTGAGTTCAGTTCCTTGGTGCTGCCCTTGGCTCTTCTTTTCAGGGCACAAACACTGTAAAGTTGTCGACTAAGGGTCTGTTGGCCATATAACGTCAGGCAGCAAATCCTTGCAGCAAAAAATGGCGTAATGGAGCATAATTATACAGCTTGTATTGCTGAAGGACGGAAGGCAGCCCACCCATAGGGTAGTGTGGAAACGATGAAATATGCCATGAACAGTGTGGGAAAGCAAGGATGCTGTTGGCATAACAGTAATGACAGTGCTTCTATATTCAGTGTTCCAGAGGTTTCTCGTGACACTCTCCGAAAAACTGTCCTGCAGCTTAAACTATCCTATTTTCCTCAAAAACTAAACCTCACCCTTCTTTCCTCATAAGAAACATTCATGCTTCTACCGAATCGCATTCTTTCCTTTCGTCGCACTGTTTTCCAACTCTTTCTTTATTTTCCTCTACGTCAAAAAAAGTTTAAGACTAACAATAGCTTAAGTAGATCTGGTTGAGCTGACGGTTATACCTAAAAGTAATAATAATAATAATAATAATAATAATAATAATAATAATAATAATAATAATAATAATAATAATAATAATAATAATAATAGTTTTTACTAGTAATATTGCTGTTTGCGATAAAAGGTAACAAAGCAATTGGTTAGTTTGTATTTGATTGTAGCTTTGTGTATTAAAATTCTCCATTTAACCCAAAATATTACTTGATCAAATGTATTAAGATCACCGCAATTTCAGTGTGACGGGGATATCGTTATGTCCTGATGTGATCAATTTTACCTAGCTCATGTACCATATGATCTCAAATAAACAACATCTACAATAGGAACTTAACTGAAAATGTATATTGTCCGTGTCCCGTCATTTCTCCGCCAATTTCAGATTACAAGAAGGGTTATTCGTTAATGCGAATAGTTTATAACTTGTTAATTTAAAAGAATTGCGACATCAAAAATACATTTTATACGTGAAACAAGTAACTCTTTATTTATTTATTTGTTTATTTAGTTGTTTACCTATCTATCTAACGATGTGATCGAGAGAACGATAGTTATACATAAAAGTACATTTGATTTTCAATGATATCTTGCTTCACCACAGCCGTGTGCATTTCCTTAGCATGAAATGCGGAAGAAAAATAGAGCCATTTAACAACAAATAACCGTGATACTGCTGCTGTCTACCGGCTATTAACTGGTTACTCTCCCTTGGCACTCCCTGCTCATGTTTACAGCGCTTTTTCAATTTCTAAAGTTGGTATTGATTTGCGACATTGCGCAGTGAACAGACCCTTAGCCGGCAACATTACTACTAAAGCGTTCCCAAATGTCTTCCAGGGTGTCATCGCGGTGATCAAGCTCTTCATCCTTTCGCCAAACTCTGGCGCCTTTCCTCCCAGTTCCTCCTCGTCCTTGTTCACGCCGTACAATTGTTTGTCAATTTTGCTGCAAAGTTGCATTTTCAGGTTCTCCAATGCCGACTCCATTTCCTCTTTCATCTTTTCCACTGCGGTTTTCATTTCTGTTTGCATCTTCTATAAGGAGGAATTCAGTGTTGTTACTTCGTTTCTTATCTTCTCATTGGCGGATTTCATTCCGGTCTTCATTTTGGTCTTCACTGTCGTTGTTTCACTTCCCCTCTTTTCCATCTTCTCCAACAATTTTTGAAGCATCTTTCCATCTTAGCTTACTAATCTCACTTCTGACACCAAAGCAACAAATGTATTTCTTGACTCAATAATTGGATAAAAAATAAAGTATTTAAATCACTGCTCCAAATGGTTCACCTAATGTTACACAGTTGACAGCTTACAGCTGCACGCCGACCATGGCCCACACACCACTGCGCGCTAACACTTCTGTCACTCATAGCTCAGTATAATTCATAACTCAGCAATTCCTCCTGCTTTTTATAACGAGAAAATCGCGTCCCAAACTTTCTGGAGACTTGTCGAGAGTAGTAGAAACCGAAGCTTAGAGAAATATCTCGAATGTCAGAAGAATTGTGATATTGTTAATAGTCTCGCGTTCCGAAGAATTATGTTGCGTCGCCCCTTTTTTACCATTGAACTGCGATGTCTCACATTCCAGCTTCACTGCCACATGCCAGAACGAACTTGATAGGTTTCACTTGCCGGACGGCGTTGTCATAATAGTGTGTTAATTTCAAGTTGCATTATTTTTATTTATGCCTATAATCTAAAGTTGATTTAATTTTGAATTTTAAGGTACAAGACATTTTTTATATCTAGAAGTATTAATAGAAGGATAAAATCATTTTCATTTCAGGTAGATAAAGATTCGTAATGCTCTTCAGAGGTTGACGAAATTGGATATCAGTAATATCGGAACGGGAATGCGTACTATTTGTCAAACGGACCGCCACCTGTAACTATTGAATAGAACTTTGTGCTAATTATAAAATTAACAAATTATTACGAAACATTCAGGGTTTAAGGTTAATATCATTTTGCGCAATTGTGTGAGTTTATGCATAAACCGCTATTATTTCAGATTATGTCGCACATTGCCACCTATAACTCGTGATAGAACTTCAACAGTATTATTTGTTTAAGAAACTGATTGCGAAACAATTAGATTTTAAGTTTGATTTAATATTGCAGAAGTATGTGAAGTTATCCTTTAAGGAGCACTGCGGGTTATACTTCTGTGGTATATTGTCACCTATAACCTTATGATAGCACTTTGTATTACTTGTTAAACAAACCAATTAGTAATCATTCAGCTTTTATGAGTAACATAATATTGCAGATAAGCTTTCAGACATATATTTCGGATTGAAGCTGTTGAAAATGCTAATCTGAGCAATGAATACCCAGATAACAATGTGTCTTGAATAAGATGTGATTATTCTGTTGCTGTGATTTACCCATCTGTCGTAAATAAGAAACATTCTCAAATAAGAAATCGCCGCAAAACGGCAACAAAAAATTGCACTGTGCAACATTCTTGCAAAGAGAACTACACCGCCGACTTATACTTTTTACATAATCCATGAGAATAGCGTTTCACAACAAACCTCGGGCAGTTTAATTACCCTCTGAACCAAAGGATTTAACTAAAACAATATACTAAGGACGTTTTAAGATCCCTTGGTGAAAAAGATGGAAAATTTACATAAAATAAATTGATTTACCTAGATTTAGCCATGCACACAGAGCGCATGATAGATTCGATCGAATACTTAGGTGAAAACATTTAAAATGAATAAAAACAAATTTCACAGAAATCAATTTATTTGCTCACAATAAGCTAAACGTAAGACATTGCATGGTCGCTTCTATCAATGTAAATTAATAAAAGAAAATTATACGAAAATCGGTTTATATGCACAGTTTCTAAAATTAAACAAGTTTGCTTAAGTCCCATGCTTTGATGATTGTACTACACCTAACTACGAGAAAATCAATTTATTTACACACTAAACTAGGCATAACCTAAGATTAACATAGGTCTAACAGAGAATATTTGTTTTTGTATCATTCTTTGGGTGAAATCGTGGAAACTACTTAAACAAATTACACCAAAATCAGTTTTCCTGCACACATTAACGTAGAGATAAGAGAGCGCATGCAAGCGAAGTGAGTATGCTTGGTGAAAGCAATCGAAAGCACTAGAAGTAAATTAAGAATAAGGTCAGTTTATTTACACCTAAGATCTTCGAATTATATTAGCTAGACTCGCCGCTGGTGCTGGTGTGCTGTCGTTAATTGAAACATTTCGCACATCGGTAGGTGAAGGGCAAGCGTGCTTTTTGCCGTATGTTCAGTATGCTTAAAAAAATTTGAAAACTGGGGTGGTTTAAGGGTATTAGGGTTTAATGTTTAACATGTTGCACTTCTATGCTGCATAACTGTACAACGCACCGGAAAAAATGGTTCCGAGATCACTTTCCATCCGTGAGAATAAATTGTAACATTTGTGTTCCAAAATCATTCCGATTTATTCTTGTGGGTTTTATCAGTTACTAAGCGAATCATAATTTATTTTAGGTTCCTCATACATAAACTAGAATTACTGAGTAAGTCGTCAGCTGCTCCGAGGCGTAACATATTTGTGTCATCGAAATATCACAGGCTATACACTAAGTGCATTTTGCGAAAAATGGTTTCCATGAGAATAAAGGCAAATGACACAATTCCTTCAGTATTTAGTTTCCCTTGTTATCTGACAAAGATAACGAGAACGCTAATTTCATTCTTGTAACTAATCTGTATATTTTATTCGCATTAGAAGGCAATGTTAAAATATTTATTTCAATATTATAATTTGTCGTAAATAAAAAAAAAAATACCCGAAATCTTGATTAAGTTAATTTTTCAAATCTGTAATTTCAGACTGAAACAAAACTCCACAGGGTGCAAAAGCGTTAGAACATAAAGAATATTAAGTAATAATAGATTCTAATTTTAGATGTGTTTATAAATTATTTCAGAAAGCACAGACCATTCTCTCTTGTTGTGCACATATTAATATACTTATCTAATCTAACTCAAATATTCCACAAATACTGATAGAAAATGTTTACTTAACGTCTTGAATATAGTTTACTGAAGAGGAATACAGGTACCTAATTTCACGTTTAATTTATTTATATACTGTACATACCATCTCTGAAAATCCAGTATCACGTATGCTCCTTTTTTCTGCTAAATCATTTTTTATGTTTATTTGTTTTTATTTATTTGCATGTCGCCTTAGGTAATATCGTCATATTACCACTCTGACCTTTAATAACAACTACTTAAATTTGAGGTATACATCAAAACTCTACTTTTCGATTAACTTAACACATATTCAGTATAACATTCATATTTCCTGGCTCTTGAGGGTGGCGAATAAGAATATCTTCGTCAGCCTAGAATCAAACCCAGCATATTTTTCACTTTTAATTCAGCATTTTGACCACTTTACTGCAGAGACACTCTAAAGAAACCCTTTTTATAGTTCTTGTTGACGACTTTGTGCATTAAAGTAAAAAGGAGAAAGTATACATGGAATCACTGAGAAGAAACTGAGAAAACGGAATTAAAGCTGAATTATGCTCTCTGTGATGCTTACATCCTGATCGTAAAACACTTTAAATGCAGGTATGCGATATTCAAATTAAATGATAACATTTCCTTTTGTTTTCTTCAGTTGTGGGTTGAAATTCCGTCTAGTCAATGAACTGATTTTATTCAACTTCCAACAGGACAATCAAGGTCTAATCCCCGTGCATATATGCTGACAATCATAAAGAACGTATTGTGGCATTTATTTCCTACTCAGGTATCCTCATGACTTAATTATAGCTGTTTTGAATTTCACTGTTTTCCCATTACAGCCATGTATTGCGCGCGACCTAGGGAGACACTCGTCCTCTATCAGACTTCTTCATTTTACGATACTTTATCTGGTCTGTGCAGCTAGACGTGTAGGTGCTTGATTTACATACATACACACTAACCAAGGGCTAACAGATTGCTTTCTGGCTTAGCTCACATGCTTTGCTATGACAGTAGAGATCACTAAAATTAAATGTTACGTAAACCAGTTTATTTACATACAGGAGCGCGGCACACACAGATACACACACACACTCACTCACACACACATACATTCACAGAGACGCGCGCGCATTCACTCACATATACCAAATAGATCGCATGCTTTAGTGAAAAGTACACAAAATATCTTTACACACATTAACCTAAATATAGCATAAAACGTCGGAAATTACTACAAAAACTTTACACGAAAACCGTACAAGCCGAGACATAACCAAATCAGTGGAAATTACACAAAAACAGTTTGTTTTTTAAATTGCCATAAGTAAAACGCATCCCACAGCGCTTCCATATTTAACTCATGAAGTAAAGCATTACAACTTAAATCGCATACTCGCTACCCACAGAATTGCCATAGCAGCACATATCGTCTTTACTTAAAAATATACAAGTCTCAAAGCAGCTAGATATGATGATAGCTAGCAGCTTACCATCTCGAAGTATTATTTGTATCAATTATGGAATCACCCACAGATATAGAGGCAGATTAGATTGGTAATACCGTATCCTATGCACTGTGGTTGGTGAAACAGGATTTTCGCGCAGTCGCCAATGTTATCCCTACACTTTTAAGATGAACACGCCTTGTGTAGGTTAAATATGCACATAAAATAAGATTTTGTGGCGTAAAAGTTCAATTTAGAAGTATATTTAGACTGTAAGCTTTAAGCCAATATAATGGTTAATAGTGTGTGCTGTTTGGTTGTAGTTTCTCAAATAGCATAAGCAAAAAACAAGGAAAAGGAAAGTTTCACTACACAGGTTAGTGTACTTATTTAGGCGATTTTTCGGTACTATAATTAGTGAAGCATGTTATACATTACCAACAGAACGATTCTGTATTGTTTCCTAATTTAAGATTTCCAATTCGGAAAGACATTAGAGAAGCATGGGTAAAGGCAAAATCACTCCCTTCTGATGATGTTTTGTTGTTAAAGAGGGCAGGTCACACAACAACTCAGAGTCAGGATGAAATTTATGAATCTATTTTGAGATCTTTTTGGTTTACAGTGCATTATTGTTCACCTACAGCATATGAATTTGAAAGAAACAATGTAATAAATTCAATAATGCATTACCAACTACAAGAAACATACGTTCCTGAGAGATGAAAATTAACTATGAACCTGGATTATGTGTAGAACACCTCAATGTAATAAAAAACGAAGTAACTAAATGTAAAAACAAGGCATTGCCACAATTGTATGGCCTACTATTGATAACATGTGTTTGAAGGAACATATAGAGTACTCAGGAAATTTAATTAAAGGTTATGTAGCCTTGGACAATTAAATAAAATAGTAACTATCCCAATATTAATCGACCGAAATTCTTGATTAATGTCACACATTCTACTAAATTTTTAATCTAATGCTGTAATATATGATACAGCCTCTTATTGCACTAACCAAGAAATTAGAACAAAAATAAGTTATCACTTTTCCGCGATGTTTGCTGCCATAATACTAATTTAGCAACAATAACTTCTGACAGGCCAAAAAATGTGATAGTATTAAGTATTCCTTCAACTATAGTTCTCTCTACTTCCATTGTGTCTTGTACTTTACTTCAAAATCTTGGAAAAACTATTAATTAGGCAGATGTTGCATATGGTGCATATAGCAGAGTGTGATACCAGAAGATGGCGCCTGGGCGCAAGACTATGCATTTTTACAGTGATTTAATATTTTTATTAATTTATTAATTAATCTATCAAAAAGTTATGTGAAATTTCGTCCATATTTCCTTATATGTTTTACTTAAAGTTTACTGATATTTATTCGTTGTGTATTTATTGCAGAAAAATGCCAATTTTTCACGGATAAGCAGGAAATATAGGTCGAAGTACACGCAATGCAGAAATATTCCGTAACCGTCGGTTAAATAGAACCGCAGATGAATACTTGACGGAAAATCAGAATTTATGAGACCAGGTTGCTAAAACACGTGCAAATGAAAGTCAAGAGCAACACAATGAGCGTTCTCGAGCTAATAGATTGAGACAACGAGAGACACGTCAACGAGCCACAGGCGCACACAGAGCACATGCACAACAGCTCATGCAAAAACATCGCGCTTTGGCACGTACATCACTTCACCGTCTTGCGTTCAAATATGACGCCGAAATAGACTATTCGTCGCATGCACAAATCGTCATCTGCAATATGGACAAAGAACAACGACATTGTCATGTATTTAAGAACAAGTGATAATGGTTACTCATTAAACAAATACTGGTGACATATTGGATGTCAGAGTAGATTAAATAGATTTTTTTTTTTGCCAAAATATAGGTCACCATTATCTAAAACTCTGAAGTGTTTCATTCACACGACTTTCTCCAGCTGTTCCTCAAACTTCTTACAAAATATTGTTTTTATACTCTATACTAATCCTGATAAGTATTAGCAGAATTGTTCTCTTACTTAGTTCTTTTTAAGCAGAAAGGAACTAAGCAGAAATTCTTTGCTGAGTGTCAGGAAAAGTTTCACTTCAATTAATAAATTTGACCACAACCATTGAAAACACAATTAGCTGGAGCCACATCTCAATCAATATGGCGTAATGTTCATAAATTCAACATTTGCTTATAAATGATATCATTTGAAGCAACAAAAAAAAAAAAAAAAAAAAAAAAAACGTTCAGAATAGGAATGATCGTAAATTTGAATCAAAATTCAAGTCTCAGGGTCAAATGTACCTGCAGAGTTGTTCTTTGTTTTCAATGACTGATACCGATCCATTTTTTTTAAATCTACTTTGTGAGCGATGAGGAGCAACTAATTAACACACTCTACCTATACAACCACATAGAGCAGATGGAGGCGAGAAAAGTTGTAGCAACTTTGGGGACGTTTTTGTAAAGTCATTACCAGTTGGTCCAGTTGCTCAACACCTTTTCCAAAAGATTGTAAAACGACAACTATGTTATTATTAAACCAGAGAAAGTACCACATGGACAGTACGCAGGCAGTTATGATGTACCACCTACTAATGAAATTGCAATTGTTATGGCTGGCAATCCATCTGAACGTAGAGATATACGTATACAAGCAGAGATAATACGGGGCAGATTATTCGAGACAATCATCGTTTTTACAATTCTTTGCAATACCCATTGATATTTTGGAAAGGAGAAAATGGATATCATTTAAACATTAAGCAAAGAAATCCAGTGACAGGTACCGCATATACATTATTTTATATTTTTTACGAGTAATTTCTTTTAATCTTATTTAAATTTTTGGTTTCGAGGCTCATAAATTAATAAGAAATTGATCGCGATGAACTTCTACGCATACCGGTAGATGATCCGTGATAATCAAGAAAATAACATTCTCCGATTCCGCCAGCTATTTCATCAATATATTGTTGATATGTATGCGAAAATTGAAAGTGAGCGATTACGGTACATCAGGTGTAATCAAAGGAAGCTTTATTCTAGGAGTACGTTCATTTGCGAGATGCTATTATCGCTAAAGTAGATGAAACAACTGATATCAACATCGGTACCGGATATATTCTTTCATCATTCATATTGGTAGTCCCCGTCATATGCAAGAATATATTCAAGTGTATTTCGTGCATACGGCCGACCAGATCTGTTCATCACTTTTGCGTATATTCCAAACTGGGATGAAATTAAAATTTTGTTTTAGGCAGGTCAAACTTCAATTTATCGCCATATCACAGTACGAGTGTCCAAACAACAATTAAAATAGTTGATGGACTTGATTACACATCACTCGATATTTGGAAAACACGCCACCGGCTATTGGCAAAAACGAGGTTTGCCACATACACATATTTTTATTTTTTGGTCGATAAAACGTGGCTAAAAGAAATTGCTGACATTATTTAAGCGGATACTCCGTATCGGAATATTAATCAAGAATAGTTTGGCATTGTTACGAATAACATGATCCATGGTCCATGCTGCACTCTGAACATGACGGCGCCATGTATGGATAATGGATAATATAGGAAACACTTTCCAAAGCCATGTATAACCGTTACTATTACCAATATCGATGGTTATCCATTGTATCGTCATAGAGACATAAACAATGGATGCCAATTAAATCAATTGCGTATGTCAAATGGTGTAATAGTTTATATGGATAATTGCTGGGTGGTTACGTATTCGCCATTGTTGTGCAAAACCTATAAAGCACACATAAGCTTTGAGCAATGAAGTTCGGTGAAGTCCATCAAATACATTTGCAAATAAGTTCATAAGGACGGTGATAAAGCTATATTTGCTGTACAAAAGTAAATTATAACGCTGAAATGACATATTATCAAATGGGACGATTCATTAGTAGCAAGGAAACAATTCTGCGCATTATCAATTTTCCAATATACGAAAGAGATCCTGCTGTTATACATTTGTCCATGCATCTTTAAAATAGTCAGCGTGTTTATTTCACGGTACAGACTGGTCTACAGCAAGCATTAATTGCCCCAAAATCTACACTAAGTTTTTCAATCTATATAGCCGATAAGATATTTCCGGTCAATTCGCAAAGGCATTAATGTATTCTGATGTGCCTCGATATTTCACATGGAACAAATAATGAATAAATTGAGAACCAGAAAAGTGAGGTGTTATACATGGTCACGCCAAAACAACGCGAATGGTTTTTCTTGCGATAGTTGTTGGTTAACGTTCCTGGACCGATATTTTTTCAGTATTTGCGAAGAGTCAATTAAATTTTGTAGGACACCTTCTTCGATGCGTGTCGGGAACTGCATTTACTGGAAGATGATAAATATTGGAATTTCACACTTTAGTGGGACTGAGTTCCTCTCCGAAACTAATTCGTCAATTATTCGCTATATTATTGACGACTAGTTTCCCGTCTGAAGCATCTGTTCTGAGTGAGGACAGTTTGCATTGCATTTGGATTGTTCATCACGATCCCAATATCAGTTTTTCACCGGATATATATAATTATTGAAGATTGAGAATATTAGTATTCTTGTTTCGAATATGCTACTCATCCACTTTGGCATGCCATCGCCTAACCACCCAGCAGCAGAAACCATCAACAGCGATGCTCAGCACGATTCAACATCTTTGGCTGCCTTTGTTGCTAACAATCAGCAATATATATATATATATATATATATATATATATATGTGTGTGTGTGTGTGTGTGTGTGTGTGTGTGTCTGATCAACTCAAGTTGACAATTGCAGCACAACAGGGTGAATTTTTTTTTTGACGCACCAGGTGCAACTGGCTAAACATTCCGTATCTCACTGATACTCGCGCACATTTGATCATAAAATCATATTACATTGGCAATTATTTCATCAGGCATTGCAGCGACCTTGCTTGATGGTGGGCCGACTGCGCATTGAGCACTCAAGTTGCCTTTGACTAATCACACAAATCCCGACGCAATATGTAACATAAAGAAGCATTCAGGCTTGGCTGAAGATTTGAGAAAACACAACATTAGCTGGTATGAATGCTCTATGGCCCATAAGCATTCACTTGAAGCTCTCGATAGAACACTGAAAGATTTCAATAATAATGGAAGACTTTTCAGTTGTGCTCTTGTGCTACTGTCCGGTGATTTCAGACAGTCATTCCACGTACTACATATGCGGACGGAATTAACGCAGGTTTAAAAGAATCATACCTACGGCGAAGTATCAGTAAATTATGCCTTACCATAAATATGCGTGTTCAACTATAAAATGATCCATTAGCATTCTCCGAACAATTGCTAAGCACTGGCAACGGAAAAATTCAACTACATGAAAATACACAATCTATCCAACACCCAGAAAGTTTTTATGACATGGTGGCTACCAAAGCTACTTTGATTGAAGCTATAATTACAAATTTTAAAGCTAATTATACTAATCATGCATGGCTACACGAGCGAGCTATTTTGGCCGGGAAAAATATAGATGTAAACACAATTTTTTTCTTTGATAATGTTTAACGTCCGCTTTTACTACAAATGGCACCGCAGCGAATAGACGCAATTAATAGTAAAATAAAACAATCATTGCCTCGTAATGAAATATCATTCAAATCTATCGATACATTGTGGATCCTGACGAAGTTGTCAACTATCTTGAATTCACTTGATTTACCTGGAATTCCGGCACATAAATTGCTATAGAAAATTGTTTCACCAATCATTTTGCTTATAAATTTGAATGCACCAATGCTTTGCAATGGCACGCGATTGGTCATACAAATAATCTTGGACATCGTTCTTGAAACTACTATTTTCAACGGCTAGTTTCAAGGTGAAGTTGTTATTCTCCCACTGATTCCAAATACCGTTTCAGACTCAACCATTCCATTCAAACGTTTGCAGTTTCGAATTCGCTTGGCGTTTGCAATGACTATTAATAAGTCATCAGGCCATACAATGTCAATTTTTGACTTGAATTTATAAAATGGGTGGTTTTCGCACGGCCAATTAATTATATGAGTAAAGAAGTACTTGTGTATGCTGGACACTGCCCTAGTCGCACAGTCTACCCAGCCACGGATTTTAAACTTCAGACTCCAAAATGCACTGAACGCACCGGAACCGTGGTAAAAAAAAAAAAAAAAAAAAAAAAAAAAAAAAAAAAAAAAAAAAAAAAAAAAGTAAAACTTAACGCCAGAAAGTGCTAGGCGATTGTTTTCATTAAGCGCCACACACACGCAGAAGAAGGCACGTCCTCTCACCTCTTGCCTAGCGGCAGGAGCCGATTGAGTGGAAGAGCACCGTACCTTATCAAGGGGTAAGAATTGACAAAGGCGTCACGTGGAAGCAACACCTCAATACGTAAGAGCTAAACAAAAGGACAGTAAGTAATTCATCAAGCTCTTTCCAATCGTTAACCCAAACAGCCGCTTGAAACTGAGCATGGACTTAACTCAAATTCCACTCAAATTTCATACGCCGGCCCCGTTTGAGAATTCGCGTCTAAAACCCACATCAAGCTAGTTCAAACGATCTAGAATCGCATATCGCGAGTTATTGCACACGTCCCCGAAGTAGCTCCCACCTTCGAACTACACGAGGAGCTCAACATCTGCTCGATTGGTACTTTTATAAGAGAGCTTGCATTTAATATCTATAGGCGAAAAAGCATTAATCACATTAAACTCATTGAAGGACTAGATGAATATGACACCACCTACGACAAGTACCTCCGTTCTCTGACGCTCTTTGACCAAAATACCGGTTTAGGAGAGCCAGAAATTAAAATCCAGGAATACCTAGACAACCTAATTAGGGAATAGGGTCTAGACGGGGAGAAAGCCCAACACACCACTGAACTACCTCACACTCTTATAAACTTCTTTCTATTTCAACAGCCCTCTAAGTCCTTGTGCTCATCCACCCAAGGCGGCCCCGGGGCATGAGGTCCCTCCCGCGAGTGACACGGATGCGCACCTGCACTATGATAAGTAGGCCGCCAGTCGGATGTGGCTCTATACGACCAGGATTGCACAGCCCGAGAAGAGAAACGCACCATCGACGAAGCCGAGTGGCTGTACCAAATTCATAAACGTATACACTAATATTGTAAGATGTAACTCTCGTATTAGATTTCATTCGACGAAGCCCCTCACAGAAAGGCTTGCCCACAGACAACACACAGATTATTCTTGCAGAATAATCACGCGTACATAAATCGCGCATTTACTGAGGTGTTATGCTTTCTTAGTACACTGCCAGTTTTTTGTTCTAGCACTAAAAACTGAAACAACTCTTTAAACTACGATCAAGATAAAATATAAGCGCCTTTGCATTAACATTTGCGTACAGAAATGGTTTGACGTACCTGCTAAAGGCCCAAAGGTTTAACGTCATGCATCGTATT
Source organism: Hymenopus coronatus (assembly GCA_030762935.1). Classification (NCBI taxonomy): domain Eukaryota; kingdom Metazoa; phylum Arthropoda; class Insecta; order Mantodea; family Hymenopodidae; genus Hymenopus; species Hymenopus coronatus. The sequence continues at coordinate 151,013,896 of CM060900.1, forward strand.
GCAAGACTTTTTCTCTATAGGTGGGCAGCCCCAGTGTCCCTTAAATCCCCGGAACAGGCAGCCTACGCAGCAGTCCACCCACGTCGTCGTCATCACAACAGCAACACCCAGCTACGCCGATACAAACTACTGCCACCACAACCGTTTCACCAACCAAAGCCTTCCTGAAGGACGACACAGAAATCATCCAGTAAGGCATTGCCGCCAACCTAACGGCAAATCATCCACTCAACCTCCGCCTCGAGGAACTTCAGTGGGAAACCAATGACCTTCTCGAGGCAGTGGAAATCATTCAACAGACGAATATAACGAGGGGTTGCGCACGCTGGTGCGAATCGAGTGCCACCACTTATATCCGTCTGCCAAGGACAGCGACGATCGTTCCTCTCAGCTAGGGTCTCTTGAGGTAGCGATCGCGGGATTTCGACAGCTGCAGTGCCAACACTAAGAAACCACCTGCAAACTTCCGGACCTTTAGGGGAGCTGCCAATCTTCTTGGAGCAACACGCCTTTCCCGCTCCGACTCCAACCTACAAGGGACGGAATCACAGGCACTAGCTCATCACATTATCACCACAAGGAGGGTGTGGCAGCTTTCCCTGCACTCCAACTCCAACCACACCTTCTCCCATGAACACCTCTTAGATATCACCTTAAACATCGCTACGGTAGCTGGTTGGGCTTCGGTCAAGCCGGGTTTGCTGGCACTAACTGCATCCACTGTGGGTCGCACAGCGGGCCAGTTCACCTTCTCCTGGACTGCATCAGTGGTGCCACGGCATTCTTCACCACTTTCTACCGTTGGAGGGGATTTTAGTCGGTATGCCCATTCTGGGATACCCTGACACTCCGGGCTAGCCAGTCCAGGTTGATCCTGATGATGGATTTTTCCCCTCCACTCTAATAAAAGGCCAAAAAATATCATGCGAACTAATAAAAATATGTAAATGGCGTGTTATTTATGGGCGCTCTTTAACTACTGTGGTTCTCAGCGTCCCATTCTAAATTGGGCGTGAAAGACCACTTAATTTTGCTCAGAGGCCTCTCTATCACGCTTGACGTTCTATACGTGCTGTAAAACTACGACACGGGAAAAACGGCTCTACTCCCGTTCCACAGGAAGTCATGCTAAGGATTTTTACACCCGAAAAAAATCCATCGTCCTCAGCCGGATTTGAACCCGCGACCCTGAGTGGATGAAGTTAGCATGGTAACCATTACACCACGGAGAGCGACTAAGAACCAATCAGATGGTGGGCTTTATTCTGTCACCATAAATACGCGAATCCGACTTTCAATTCATCAAATTACCCTGAAGACCAAGATGATGCAAATCTTCGAAATATTGGGGGTCAATCCATGCATTTACCTGACTAGAAGCCCGAGAAAATAGAGATAATTCGCCGTCAGGAAAGCTTCAACTCTTACTTTGAACGAAATTTGTTTCAAAACAACACATTTTATGATTAACACTAACACAATAGCATAACTTACATTTCCTATTGTTTGGGAAACCTGGAGAAATACGAACTTGGATTTTTCCCCCCTCATAGTTGCTGCAATTTATAGCACTACACACATTTCCTTTGGTGAAGAGAATTTTGCGCCAAAAGCAACCCAAGATGTTCTAATTATTTAGTATATTTGGATTCTAACACTTTGTTCCTTACTACAGCTTCATGGCACACAAATAAAATAGTATAATTACACAGAAATAATCTGCAATTACAGTTAATACATGCATTATTAGACTGTGGTTGATGCGCTGAATAAAACCCTTAACTTTCTGGCCACTTGAAGCCCTGGTGTAGCAGCAGCATCTGTCAAATGTTGGCAAAAACAAAAGAAAAAAGAGAAGAAAAAAAAAAAAGCGAAGTTGCGAGACTGTAAGATGTTAGACTGTAAAACTTATCTAAAATATAGATAGGCAATAAAAGTCGCCACCTGTGATCTGAATATTTCCAGGAATGGCAATTTTGTTGCTGTGTTACTTTATCACTCCCGGAATGTAATATTACCACGGTTACGACGGTTACAGCACCTCCGGGAGGAAGCTCGTATAGCCTGGAACGTTCAGCAGGAACCTTTGTTTTGTGCTCTCGCTGCTTTAATTACGATTCCGACGATATATGAGACGCCGATGCGATCGATCTATTTAATGAATGGGAATTTTGGGTTTCTCGACCAAAATTGGAACATGGTTTAGGACACTTTTTGTAAGGAGATACCGGATTGACAGCGATTCTGGCTATCGTTCGTAGATGATTTACGACTGACGCCCGGACTACCTGAGCCACACCTACTATTTACGGATGGCTTGAAAATGCAGACTGGAGTTAGAGATAGTTTTTATGATTGGACCTCTGGCACAACTGAGACGTTGACACTCTATCCACAGATGATCATTCATACAGTTTAAACCATAGCCATTTATCAGTCAATTAACTATGCCATTTTATTGCGGGTTTCTTGTTTAGTGCTATTTACGGGCAGTACGAGCGTTTTACAATCCTTACGAAAATTCTATTCGGACACTTAACAGCAAACCTATAATTTTCTATTGAAAAACGTTCTCTGCACGTTGTTGGCCTCGGCTGTTGTGTATCTGGGTACCCAGTCATGTTGGCCTGCGCGGTAATGATATCGTGGATGCCGCGGTCAAGCAAGCTACTACTTCACAAGGAGTATCGGCGGAAATTTGGTACCACCACATGATGAGCTATCCTCAGTCACTGTAACACTTGATGCTCCCAATACCGCGGGGAAATTCTTATAGCATAATCTGCATTCTTCGTGACGTCGCGACCCCGGTTATAGCAAAAACAACTTCCGACTATTTTCGTATCCTTTGTAATTCTGCACGGACACTGGAATTTTTATTTCGTATTCGTGCAACTGAATTTTACGACTGCGACTTGCGCAGCACCCTACATCATTTATTGTTTTCGTGTCCCCGTAACCATGTTTCTATTACTGCATTGCTCAATTCCTTGTATCGTTTTCTACCATAGGCCCGCTGCACCTTTCGCCATTGTTATTACCGCTCTATTACGGTGTGTGTAAACATTTATTGGTAAAGCTATACGATGGTTGCAGCACACACAGCCACGCGCGAAAGGCACACACACACACACTCACAACAATCTTAAGAAGTAGTTTATGTGGTGACTTTTATGGCGATCCATATTTGGAAGGGTTGAAAACATTAAGTTGTTCAGAAATAAAAGTCGCCAGATTGCGAAAGTTTTGCTTATTTCTTGGGATCATTGGGGTTTTAGCTTCACAGCTACCTCGACCACGCCCTGTCGTCGTTCCGCAGAGCGGCCTTCGGCCGCAATTTATACACCCTACTTATAAAAAATATCCCTCGACTACGCTTTGCGGCTTAGGGCCTTCCTTATTTGGCTTTGCTTTGCGGCTTAGGGCCCTAAACGTTTATAATAGACCAGTAAATAACTACAAAGCGGCTCTAATGACGAAATAACAAACGTACTCACGTATTGAGGTAGTGCCAAATGGTGGAACCTTCGTATACTAATAATGATTTATTTAGATTTACAATTAAAACCAAAATGAAAATTTAATACTCATTCCAGCCACCTCCTACACTCTAACATCGCATATTTCGTCTGCTTATCTTTCTGGTCGTAGTAGCCCAACTTAACAGTTAGCAGTACCGTCGTTAAAGAAATCCGGCTGATCCAGAAGAGATATTGCAGATTCCAGCTCAGTTTTATACTGAGCCCATCCGAGCCGTTCCTATTGGTTACTGAAACAATATGGCGTCGGGACAGTTGATCTCAGGGGGTGTGGCAAAACAACTTTGCAATTTTTATGTTCGTATGTAGTAGAGTAAATGTAACATGGTATTTATTTTTGTCTGTGCGTAAATGCGGTAAAAGTGACATGTAGTAGGCAATGGTACAATAAAATATAACATACTCACTTGATCACCTATTCGTAAATGTGGGATCTTAATAAAGATAGAAAAAGCTGCGTTGATAATATCGTATGTTATCATATATAAATACATCATATTATACACACAAGCTACTCACTATAAGTAAAGAATAATTTTGCAAATTATTCGCCGAATTCTCACACTTGCAGCATTTAATAAAATCCATTTCAGCTTTGCTATCAAATCAGATGGAAATGCTGATTTCTTCACGAATGTTGCCGCCAAAATGTTGCCGGTCAATCGACCAATGGCAGAGAGCTATGTTGGTCAATCGACTAATGACAGAGTCGTAGCCTAAAAGTGAACTGGAGTCTGCAATGTCGCGATTCAGATGATGAAGGTGAAAATAGGAAATAAACCAAAGGACTGGAGTGAAATTCGTTTGTCACGAATACCCATATGTAACTTCGCAATTCTAAGGTTCTGTATTAAGTCAACCATGTAATATTTTATAAACGTTCAATATTTTGAAACCTTGTTTTTTGGTCCTGTGATTGCTAAATTTTCATCTTATTACATTTCTAATAAAATGTTAAAAATGTGGGGGAAATCCTAGTTTTTTGGGAAGGTAGATGCATTTTTGAGAGAAAGTTTAGATAGAACATCTGGCAACCCTGACATAGCCTCCAAAAGAATTTGTTTCGGGTAAATAATGGCTCTACCAAGTGCTGGTATGTTTCGTTTAGAGCTGTGTAAACGTCTAGAAGAAAACGGGTTTAAACATCTAGCGTTACAGATGTTTCACTCTTTATCATCAGATGAAGCTCGCGTGGAAACTTGTTTTTGGCTTATAGATATCTGTAAAGCGAAACCACCAATGGAAATCCGTCCTCCCAGCTCCTGGATTAAATCTGACCGTGAAGCGATGGCATTAAGGAATAAAGGAAATGAGGAATTTGCTGCCAAAGAGTACGTTGAAGCATTATTATCATACACGAAAAGTATAGCAGCATCCCCCGCAATGGCAACGGAAGAGAATCCGGAAACAAAGTGTCTTTCACTTGCATTTGCAAATCGCTCTGCTGCTTTCTGGCAGCTTGGAAAATACAATGAATGCATAGAGGATATTGACACAACCTTGCATTTACGCTATCCGCAGGATTTGAAGTCTAAGTTATATTTACGCCGTGGCAAATGTGAGAAAATGTTAGGATCGACGGATGCAGCCAAAGAGAGCTTTCTGGTAATGACATCACAGTTGAACAATACAGTATGTTTTATTTTAAGTGCAGAGAATGTGGCCTTAAATTTGGGAACTTGTACACTAGTTTATTTTGACTGATTAGGATTCCGTGCAGCACAGTGTGTTAAAGACCATTCACTATTTGAACTAGTACTAAAATGCATAATACTTGACTATACTTGAATATGACGTGTTTAATGTGCCCGAGCCTTGCTCGATAAGATAAAGAAACAAAACTACACAGCCGTCAGTTGTACATTTGTATTTTTTTCCATGCTTGAGATTTCGACAAGCAGAGGGCAGATCAGGATGCCATTAAGCATAGATAACTAATAACTAATAGGTGGTTAAATCAATGTTTAATAAAAAATTTGTTACACATTCCACTTCGGGGATTGATGCGACTCCAAACTTCTCACATGGCAGGTGTATGGTGGCTCAGTTGCCAAAGTAGTGTTCTGCCCTGTCTATGCACCAGTGCATTCCACTCCAGGATTTTGCTCAGTTTTTATTTGAGTTTACGTCAGCTCAGAAATCTTGCGAGCGATTCTAAGTTTTTTTTCTTCCAGAAACCTGTGTACAACTTCAAAGTTTCAAGAACAGCTTTATTTGCCATTACAACTTCATGGATTACCAGAGAATTCTTGGCTGTTTAGACAGTTGCCTGAATTTGGGCAATATATGTTCAAAGATGTCAGTGATGTCACCAGGCCCTAGTTAACAAATAGACACACTGACACATTTTATTTTCTTCTCTTTCTTTCCTCTTTTGTTTAAAAAAGTAGGGTACAGGAAGGGGAACTTACCAGAATGAATTATATTATAATAGGCAATTCTAAAAAATATATTTTGAAAGTTAATTTCAGTTAGAAACTGCCTTTAACTATTATTTTAAAGCTGTGAGTGACAAAATCCAGGAAAAACTTATACAACTTTAGGAATAACTGAAGTCATTTGAAATAACAAGAATAAGGACTATTAACTAGGTGCCTGCTTAGAGCACCAAATAAAATAGTTTGAACAGTCTAAAAGTAAAATCAAAGCCATTTGTGTTTTACACCTGCAGATACCATAAAACACTTACAAGATAAAGTTAAATGCTGCCTAGCATTATGAATCGCACACTATCATTCAACATTTAGATTACGGAAGTTTGAAATGCCTGTAAATTTACTATGAAAAACTCTGTGTGTGTGTGTGTGTGTGTGTGTGTGTGTGTGTGTGTGTGTGTGTGGGTGCGCACTCGTGTGTGTGTGTGTGTTTTTTTCCCCTAGGATTCATATAAAATTGTAACATAAATTTCGAAATTATTGTAATGTGAAATTTTAGTCTATTATTAGCAACTTCTACTACATACAAAATAAAACGCTATCAATTTATAGACTATAATTGGTGTTATTTTGCTGGAATTTTTGTAGTATAGGTACACTAATATGCATGTTAAATGGAAACACATGTGTTGTGAAATTAAATATTTATATACAGGGCATGTTTTAGCCATAATTTTGTTGCATATGTAACTACTTTTTGATCATAAAAATAACAAAGAGATGCTGGCAACTAACATTAAAAAAGAGTACATATACTTCACACCTATAATAAGTAATCACAGCAAAATACATGAGCTGGAGGAATGTGAGAAATGAAATAATGTGTACAATTGCCGCTGAATATTTATCAAAATTCTACCTGCATATTATGAGGCACCAGTTACACTAGTTTTATTTATTTTTCTGCAGTGAAAAATGATATACTGGTCCATAAATTATCATAATTTTATTAAATATTAAGTGCTAATGTCAATGTTTCTTGTGAGTCTTCGGTTTCAAAGCCAAAATGTGAATGTGTTGAGAAAAATTAAACCACATAAAGTGTAAAGCTATGAGTTTTACTTTGATTAAAGGAAATTTAGACTCTGAAGGTACTGCCCATATAAATAGACAAGAGGAATGTAAACATATACATAGTGGCAGATCTAATTCCTACAGTCGGCCGACAAGTAACAAGCATGTCTATCCAGCACTGTGATAGCGCAAATATTGTTCCACATGATGCTAGTCAGAGATACATTTGACTAATCAGTGCTCCCAGTTCTTAGTAAATTATAGAAAAGGTCCTGAACAGCCAAACAGGCAAAATTATTGGCAATGATGAAGAAAACTACAGAGGGAACTCCTATTAAATTCAAGTCTGTACAGAACTGAGTAGTGGAAGCCACTATGTATCCTTTGGTTTGGTCTTTAGAATCAAAGCTGAGTTAGAGTGTATTCAGTTAGGTAAATGCGTCTTTCTCAACAGCTCATAAAAATGAACCAGAAGATCGAGAAAGGCCAACCATAATGAGTGTGTTGTTCGCCATACAGTGAATGACTTTTATATGCAAGAAAAAGAACGGCTGACATTTTAAAGTGCCCGTCTAAATTGAAAAAAATCAATTGGTTTCGATGGGAGTGCACTCTGAAAGATCCTAAGTGCTACGATTAACAATTTTAGTGCACGATTGGTGCATAGTTTCCAAATTTGGGGTCTAAGTTAAAGATTTAATAGCATAAATGCATGAGTATTTTAGATTGGTATACACAAATTAATTCTACTAATCTGATATGTATGTGCTTGTTGAGTCATGTCATCCTGTCTCTCTTGTGCTGTTTTTATGCATTTACATACTGCATCACCTGAAAGCTCTGCCTCTTCCCCCACTCCTTGTGCTGCGTAACTAGACTGCTCTCGTCTATTTGTATGGATTCTACCTTAAATTGTAAGAATGTTTTTCAGCGCAATTGCAGAGAATACTACGGAGAAAATAAATTACTGCAAAAATTAAAAGTTAAGCTTTTTATGTAGACATTATTTAACAATTTAAAGAATCTTAAAAATCAATCATTATATTGTATTTAAATGCATTAAAAGGATATAAATTCAACAGCTTTCAGCACACAAAAAAAACTGGCCTTGTTAGTTGTAGATATTTCTGTTAGTAGGCAGTGTAACTATGCAGTATAATACTATGAGAGCATTTCACTCAGCGGTGGTTACTGTGTAGCAGCACAAGAGCACATGGATTTCCTTTTGCTCTTTTAGGAAACAATAAAATGCACTATCCGTAGTTACTTATTTACATATACCACACTCTAATCTTCAGATTGAGCATAGGTAAGAAAATTATGTGGCAACAACGCTATTAGTATATGCCTCTTGTGCTAGTGCATAACTAATGTTTAGAAGCTCTGTGCTTGCATGGGTAACAAGGGACTTAAGAATGTTACATCCAGAAAAGAGCACAATACTAATGTGCAATTTCATTTTGTTTTGCAACACCAGGTTTCCTAGTCATCACTGGGAAGTGGCGTGGTCTTTGACATTTAGCTGAAATTATCTGGAATTGCAACAACAATCTTGAGGACATCTGGCACTATGAATGTTTTGCCTTATGTATGCTGCAGTTTCTTATAAACTATTTCTTAAATACTTTGATTAACTTCAGGCTGATATTTAAGTGATTAACAGGTGAGACAAATGTAGATTTTCTAACATGTTTTAAATAGTTTATGAACTTTGTTAGTGGAAAACAATTCTTTCTTGTCTGTAGCAAATGAGCTCATGGTTCTCGATTCTTGTGACTTCAAAAATAGTCATCAGTGGACTCAATTTTAAAAACTCTTGACAAACTTACATGTGAGGAAAAAGCAGAAATAAAAGGACTGGGATGTCCTCAGCCCAATTTGGTAATTGAATATGTGATAAAAACTTAAATTTAAAGATTGTACTTAAATTGGTTCACATCTGCTGTGCAGGAACTCTGAGAGATTTTGTTTCATTGCATGTACTTGAAGAGATTTAAAGTTTCAGAAAATCAAAAGAGGCAGGAAAACTAAATGGCAGAATCAAGAGAAGCATGTGACCTGATACTTAGCCATGTAAATGACAGATGTTCATTTGCCGATCATTTAGGGGCTTTGAGGTCAATTGGTGTCGTTTCTTTCCAGACATTCTCCAAAGAGTCTCCCAAAAGAGACCTCGTCACTGCTGTAGAAAGTTATCCATGGTTGCTCAAGTCACAACTTAAAACAGAACTTCAGGTACTGTACAACTGATGTGATATGATGAATGCTGAAGGAGCTCTATGTTGCAGCTCTTAACAGAAAACAATCTTAATGAAGAAACTTTGGTAATGTTGCTGACTAAGAGTCTGTTAACTGCCCGCCACAAAACCTTACCAACCTTAGAAAATGAAAAAGTGCTGTAGAAATGAGCAGACAGTACCAAGGGAATGCAACCAGTTAACAGCTGCAAGATGGCAGTAGTAGCATGGTTCTATGTTGCTAAATGGCATACTAGTGCTCTGTTTTTCTTCCTCATTAACTGATATGTTAGCACCAGTTTCACCAATCCTGGCACCCAAAGTACTTACAACATTGTAAGTCGCCATTGGGGTTATCGTCTCAAAATAATTTGAGATTATCTTGAGGTTTACCGGGAAACATGCGACAATAATTAAAACATTTATTAGAAATACAATGGGTGAAGACCAACTTTGGCACTAGCAATGTTTGCTCTGGAGAAGAAACTGGTCAACAGCGTATGACTTCAATCATCAAGTGATAGAAAGGATAGCAATTTGAAAAACAGGGGCAATGGCATATACAAATAAACTTGGTGTTAATTACGTAATTCAAACAAATTCAATATTATTCACTGTAAATGCCACTCTTGACATTACCTGCATCAAAGCACTGCATCCAATCATGATTACTAGGATATTTGAGGAGCATTGTTTCAAAACTTAAGTGCCTCCTACATCAAAATTGAGTTGGACACAATTTTGCACATTTAAGAATGCAATATTTCAGATTCTGCAATGAAATAAGAACAATTTGTGTTATTTTCTATGGTTTTTACACTTGAAAGTTTGTGTTGGATCAAATCGTGTTATGTTCCCAAAATAGATTGGTTCAAATCTTGTTCAATTCCTGCATTTTATTAAGTGTTTTTTAGTAGCAGCAATAGTATGTTTCTATGATTGTAATGATAGAGAATCAAAGTTGAGTTATTGTCTTCTTAATCTGATCACCATACAATAACAATAAGATGTTAGTACTGATGCTTTACTTACATGCGAGCAAATAAGAGCTAAGAACAGCAGATAACAATTAATTACTAGCTGCATTTTACTATTAATATGAATATTGAACAATCTTTTGTTTGTATAACACTTGAACAAGCTAATAACTGTGATGTGGAATTTAAATTTAACTTTATGTTAAATCTTTTATTGTCACTCTATTAAAACTTAAATTTTCTTATTTAATTATGAATTAATCTGAGGAGAAAATATTTTGTCACAAGCATTTGAAGAAGTCGTTTTTGTTTCATTACATGTAAAAACCAGAGATCAAGTAAAGCTTTTATGTTCTAAATTTTCAAAAGAAAATTATTTGGCCTGGGTCAGACATCATTTAATACCATTGCAAAGGGGATCAAATCTGGAGTAGGAGTTGCTGACAAGTGAGGTGGTAACTGCAATGAACAACTTTACGGTTAAAAAAGGAAGAATGTCATTGTATTTATTAAGAAACTCGAGGCAACTGAATGCCATTATGGTCAGAACAAGCATTGAAGACTTGATCTGATTGTTGATTTAAATATTAACAAACTTTTTAGGTCATATAATTCAAAAGTTACACCAGAATTTAAGATCAAGAAATGTAATTTTGAAAATATTTTCATGTCCACTTAAACATCAGTTTTGGCACTGCGACAACTGATGAATACAGTTATTGTTCTTGCAAGATTTAAGAAATAAAAAACACAAATATTGGCATGACTTCAAAACAGCATCTTCTGGCTGAATTAGGTGCTTACAAATTTAGAGCTAAACAATTTTACAAATGAATGAAAGAATGTCACTCTGGGATAGTTGCATTCTGTTTTGATTTATAACAAGTGCAGCTACTGCTGTAATTGTCAATTGGTGAGGCTTATAGCTCAAGGCAAATTGCATTTGATGCATTATGCATTACTGATATTTAGACTAAATCTCCAAAATTCTACATATGGGACAAATCAAGCTGGATGGGGAGAGAATGAAGTGCCATCGGGAATAGTCTCCTTTCTTGAAGAAAGCCACTTGCAGCAGGATGTAACTTGTATAAAACTTTATTGTGATGGTTACAGTGGGCAGAATAACAATATGCATGTCATAAATGCTCTTGCTTTTTGGCTCTATAACAAAATCGTATTTGCAAAATTGCAATGCACGTTCCAGTGAGGGGACACCCATTTTTACTGGCTGATAGTGTGTTCAGAGTAATGGAGAATGCTTTGCACAAGAAGTCAGATATAATTACTCCCACTGATTATAGGGCTGTGCATGAAAAATTTAGAACAGTTAGATCCTCTGGAGAGAACTGGACAGTGCACTATTACAAATCACTGTCTGCACAGTTTAGGAAGGTGAATGGAATTAAACATATGAGGCAGGTTTTGTTGAACAGAAAAACCAATCTGGAAAATCATGGGCAGCTTTAAAAATGGAACCCAAATTTAGGTGTGATCATCTTCCAAATTGGGAATTCATATTCCATGTGAGGAATAAAAACACTAAGAGAACCCCCAATTAAGGAAATTCTCCAACCTCTTAATGAAGCTAAAAAGAAAGAAATTGATTTGGAGCCATGAGCATTGAAGCTTATATGCTTCTGCTCTGAGTATCAACATAGAATCTTCTATCGAAGCTAATGTGACTGTCTCCTTGAAGAGTCTGGTTTAAAAAAAAACTATGAAAGTATTAGTTTTCCATAATACTATAAAACCTGAATGTTTAAGTAGTGAAAAATTACAAAATACAAAGAACCTTCATTTTATGAATAGAAAATGTTTGTTTTGATTTGATATATTCACCTGACCACAAAATTAGGATCTTAAATTGCAATTCAGGTTGCTTTTGAACAGTTTTAAGATGTAACTGTTCCAAATATGTCATAAATTGTACATTATTTTGCATAGAATCAAACGTATCAAATCATTGTGTTGTTTCAAAATGTATTAAATAAAAAATTAAATATCAAATAGTGCTCATTATAATTTTAATATTATGTAAGTGATGATTAATATAAGTTTAAAATGGTTATATAACTGTGCAGAATGCTAACAATTGCATATAACCATAACCATTTAAATTTGAAACATATTTCTTGATTCCTGTAAAATCAGGATTTGGTAATTAAACATGTTTTGAAGTGATGCTCCTCACCTAATGTTGCTATTGACTGTTTGGGAAATTAAAAAATGCAATATTTTATGACATGATTTCTGTAACAAATTTATATAATTCTTGTTATTAGACACCATAGTTTCTAATATTACTGCATTTGATATGATAGTGATGGTGGTGGGATGGTCACAGCATTCGTTAGCACCAGCAGCAGTGTAAATGGAGCAACAGATGTGGAATTGTGAAAATGCTAATGAAAGCTAGGAAGCAAGTTGTATATCTGTTATTAGCAGATAAGTAGTTTACCAGTTGACTGCATGCATGCTGGAGGAGTGCATGTCACAATCAATGTCAAATATTTGTCACCACTTACGCACTGCATCACACCGCACTGATAAAGCTTACACACACAGGGTGTCCCAGAATTCAACCACACAAATTGGCAGGATTGTAGCAGGGGGGGGGGGGGTCCTAGATAAATAGTTTGCGATAAAAAATCTATTGTCCCTTTTGCCTAATGTCAAAGATATGGCATGTCTTCTGGATTGTGCATCAGTGGCCATAAAATAATGTGGACATGCATGCCCTGTTTTCTTTCAGAATGCCTCATTTGTATACCAGTGGTCGAAGGAATGCAGTATTGGTGCACAGTCACTACAATAATTAAAATTAATGAACTTGCAAGTTTGGCAAAATTGCCTGTTCTTTGAGGGTGTGCATGCCACTGTTAACAGTTCAGTTGATTTTGGATCACATTTACTTATTTAGAGTGCTCCGCTATAACATACTGGTGGGTAAGTTGGTATAGCACTGGTCATCGAAGCCCATGATACAAAGATTGCCCCACTCTCTGAAGTTTAATTTTTTAGTGTTTTAATTATCTTGTTTTTCTCAAAGAGGTACACAATTTGAGCAGCACTAATACACTTAGTTTACATTTCTGAAACCAAAACTCTAAATCCTCCAGTACAAATTGCTTTCAAAAGACTGAATGGTATCTACATAGTGTTCAATATTAAATGCAGTAAATGTCAAGGGATCTGTGTAGATTAATGCAATAAAACAATTAGGTTTGTTGAAAACATTTATGTAATGTGTGCTTTGAAATACAATTAAAAAAAACCTTGGCTATAGCTAGGATTCAAACATCAGTACCTACTTATCCATATGCAAGTGTTATGCCATTTTAATCACTTCAGCTACTGTGGTTCTGCAAGTCTGTGCTTCTGAAAATCTTATCTAATGCCTACACCACATGATTACTGGGAAAACCATGCATTGCTAAACATTATGATCATGTTCACAATGTAAAAAGTATACACATTATGTGTCAGGAAATAAATTGTTTCGAGGTACATACGGAGATCACACAGACTGACATCCTAAGATAATCTAAGCTGCAAACTTCTGAGCTCACGTGCTTTTTGGTGCCACATGGTACCATTGCGCATGCTTAAGAGCCTGGCTTACCAGTTCCTCATTGAATGAGATGAACAATTACTGAAACAAACTTAAGCTTCATGTGATATGTTTCACAATACTCCTGGAATTTTTGACAGGGAGTGAGGTTCATTTCTTCGTCTGTGCAATCTCTGCAGGAATTTTGCATGTCATCACGTTACTTGTTGTATTTTGTGCTTCAGATGTGTTGCTTCTTGAAGTCTCTTTCTATTTGCCTCTCATGCAGAGATCAGAAGGTAGAATGCATTTTCCTGACTAGTACATAGTTCTTAGTTTGATGTAGGTACTTGTTTTACTACAGAGATAGTTAGTTGTTCATTTCTTTAGCACACATGTACAAAATGTGATACCAAGATTCCACTGGAAATATATGTTTTGAGACCCCTGAATAAAAAATAACATTTTTAGAAATAAGTCTGTGTGTGTGCGCGCGCGCATAGCTCAAAACTAAAAGTGCATTAAATACCAAACATGACATGACACAAAGATTTTCAAAAGAATCCCCCTACCCGCAACTACCCTTTACGTGGAACATTTAAAAACAAAATTGATTTTCTCAAAGTAGGCTCTAATGATTTTGATTAAAATGCCAAGATATTTTCATGACAAAATGTGTATCTTGAATTTTCTTGGAATACCCTCTGAAGGTCTATTTATTCTAGATGAATTTTGTCTAAGTTTGCCTAACTGGTAAACCACAAGAGATAGACGATGGCTTACCACACAAACAATGTAGATTTTGTTAAAACATATAATTTATATTGTGTGCTTTTTTTTTTTTTTTTGACCATTTTTGAGATATTCCTTGTAATTTGTTTCAGTTATGAAGTACTTATACTTTTCTCAGACAGGAAATCACCTTGTTTTTTTGTTTTTTGTTTTATTTCTGGCCAAACAAAGAAGCAACTCTCAATGTCAATGGCATAGCAACAGCTATTAAATCATTTGACTATCACTTTAGCATAATGCATTCCTTTAGTTCCCTTCTGCTTTTAAGCAACTAAGTAATAATACTTATGCTAATGTTTATCTTGATTAGCATGGTGTACAAAGAAAAATAATCTTTTGTAAGAAGTGTGTTTGTAGAACAGCTAGAGTAAGTCACGTGAGTGTGATGCATCAGATTTTTATTTCTTTTGATACAATTGTAATATGGTTTTGTAAATTGTTAACTGTGCCTACAATTGTAATATGTACATAACACAACAATGTATGATGCACTGTATTTTAGAAACTCCTATGAGGGCTATGGAGAAATGTACCTTCAGGTGTTAAATGCAATTGTTATTGAAATGTTCTCTGTTGCACCTACATGCTAAACGTAAGTTACATTTATTTTGTCAGTATGAATAAATCATATTGAGTAATGCAGCAAAATATGAATGTCCCATTATAAAATCCAAACAAAGGAAACAACAAAAATAAAGGTATATGTGGAGGCTTAAACCTCCTACTCCCTCAACATCAAACTCCATGCCCACATGCTTATACATAGAGCTAAAATGTCACTATATCTATGCTTTGTGAAATCCGGTCCACTGCAGTTTGACCAATGGCATGCTAACCCTTAATACATTTTATGCAGTAGTAGAGAATTTAGAACCTATAGCCCATAGGTTCCCTATCTCAAACTATTTATCTTGGCTTCCTCTATATTCCTGCCAAATTGTGTGGTTGAATCAGAGGACATCCTGTGTGTGTGTGTCCTAATATGAAGACAACGTCCATCATCTGCCTCTAATTCTTCTTTCGGATCTGACAGTCCACCTTCACTCACAGTATGAGAATATTGAATAAAGAAGAGAGCATAATGTGCATAAGTTTATGAATCAGTATCCTCCATTATAAAACTTTATCAGTGTTTGTCTTTGATTACAAAACATGGTCATGTCGGACAATGAATGAAATTGGTGAAATGATCTCAGGGTCCATGGAGCTTAAAGTTATTTGATATTCATCTTCTCAGCATAAGGGAAAACCCTGAAAAAATCTAATCCGAGTAACTTGCCCTAAACAAGATTCGAACTTGTGACCTCTTGACTATTGTATCTGTTTTGTGGCATAACAGATGGTGGAAATCATGACCAGTGAATTTAATGTGTAATATTATGAGAATAAACAATGCAATAGTTGTTGATTTCTGAGAATCAGGTTTTGGAGATCTCAGGTAAACACATATGTTCTTCCTTCATCTCTGCCTCTTGTTCCATGAAGCCGAGGACATTTGTAATTATTTCTCTCTTCTGACTACATTATACCTTGCCACTTAACTTTGAAAATGTAGTAGCCATGGTTATTATTGTCACAAAAATAAAATTAAACTATTTACTGTCCTCTTTGAAAGTATAAAAAGATGCAGAACACTTTCGATGCAGACTGCACAGTGTTTTTTCTGACGATGAGTAAGCAGTCGCAAAGATATGTCGCAAATGCTGAGTAAGCAGGCTAGGCAGCTGGGTTGGTGGTCAAGGTCATGATTCCAGAAGTTTTGCACCTGCTGTAAGTGCTGATTTTGTGAACACTAACATTTTTATTCTATGAGCTGTCGCTGATTTTACCTATATTGCCCTCTGTCAAAGTGCTATTGATAACTAGAGTTTTATTTAGTAACAAGCTTTAGGCTCTCCGAACTCTAGATTAATATTCACATGCATATGTGTATATTAATTTTATGCATATCTTCCAATGTAGCAATTCACCTTCTAGCATTTGCTGGAACCTGATATCTGCCTCTATATATGAAACAAGTATAATACTCTGATCATTAGTATTCAGATTATAATCATCATCATCAACAAAAAATAGTACTGGCATACAGATGGCTAGATAGGCTATCAGAAATGCTTCAGAAAGTTTGTGAGAATTTCAACCTTAGAATTTCAAACCAAGAATAAGCTTTTATAAATATTTTTAAAACATTAGCGATAAGAGTACAGATATCCTTGGCTTGCAGAAAAAGATTATGCAGCCTTTGCATTTATTTGTAGAGAATATGCAAGGGGAAGCATATTGTAGATTGAAGAGGTAATGGTTAACTCCACAATATGGAGGCAAGCTTATGGAATGGAAATTAAGGTAAAGCTATGTATAATATGCTTAGCAGAAAAGATTTAATTCAGTACCATTCCATTTTTGAATTAAAAGGTTTATATTTGTACCATAAAGGTAGTTGAGAGAAATATTTAATTTGACAGATGCATAAGGTAAACATTTTATTTTTGCTACCATGAGAAATGTTATATTAACAAATTCTCTCTGCCTCGGCTTTTGATTTCAGTCTTATTTTTTTGCGCTTTATTTTAAGGTTACATTCATCTTTCTTTTAATACATTCAGAGCATATAAGAGGGTAATGGTTTCTTACTAAATCAGTAATATAGGCTATTTTTCTTTATTTACCAATAATTAATGTGAAAAGTTTTAAACTTTTAATAATGTATAAAAATATTGCCTGCTGAACTTTGCAGCATATAAAAATTAAAAGTTTCTGCCATTATTTTTGCTATTTTAACACAAACAGCAAAGGTATTCCATTTTGGTGTAGCTTATACAAAATGGTGAGTAGAACAGGCAATGCCAGCATCAATCTAAATGCCATTAATACATCGTAACCTACATTTTTAATAGATATAATGTTCCACCTGGACTTCAACACATGTCTACAGTAATATTCTGATATATGCACATATCATTTGACTATGCAATATGTTCCTGCTCTGTCACTTTTGCTTCGAATATACCTTTAATGTGCAATTAAGGTGAGATTATGTGAGTAGTCGCTTACCTCAGGCATTAATCTGAGTACCTTTTCCATATTCTTTGGTGCTTAGCTATGCTCATATGCTTTCCTGGTTTGTTTTGTTTTAATTTTTGCAATAATTCATGAAGCTTCAGCGTTTGGAGTATTTAAAACTATTAGGATTATATAAACAATAACTTAATGAAAACAACTAGAAAGTAACAGAAATGGCAAAAATAAAATGAAGCAAAACAATAAAATCGTATAAGAAACATAGCTTTAAATATGACTCAGTGTCCACAGAATAACAGAAAATAATGATGAACGAAGAGAATGCACTCTGGGAATTATAGGATATTCTCTCGGGCACACTAGTGCTTCCAGATGCTCTCATATGCCAGTCATCCAAAAAGTATGTGAGTATAATTAGCTCAATCCAGTTGGACAAGGATACCATTAAACAAACATCCTTCACTAGTCATGTTATTACTTGGCAAGTGATGAAGCCCATTGACCTTTGCTGCCATGGCACTGCATTCGCTTGATATCAGTTGACTAGAACTGTGAAATTCTAGGACTCTGCATATAGTAGGTAATAGAGCACAAATGGAGCACTATGAGCTGGGTGTATCTTACTAAAAAGGTTTTATGATTAATAATGTACATAACTGTAACTACACAGGTGTATAATAGGAAAAATAACCTGGTGACGGTATGTGCTTAACATATCTACATACATTTTTATTGTAATTAAATATTATGTTCTGCAATTTCTATCATATGAAAAAAAAAACTTAGGTGTGCTACATTCACATGACTTTCCCTACCTTCTATTAGATGTTATTGGGTTTATACATTATTTTTACAAAATTCTATTTCCCTAGCTACTTCATTTTAATTGGGATAGCTAATTACACATTTCATTACAGGTACAAAGGGAATGGCACCAGCCTCTGTTGTGTAGTAACTTGTCTGCCTCACATTCAAGAGATTCCAAGTTGGAATCTATGTGAGAATGAGTTGCCTGGATTGAGTTTTTTTCAGAGTTATTCCCTTATCCTTAGAAGACAAATGGACCCTCTATGGACCCTGGGCAGACTTGAGCTTCATTTAATTCATTCAATGTCCATTATGATCTTCCAGGATAAAGGATGTTAAACTTCCTGATGTGTTCCATACACATCCCTCTTTCTACCTTTTTTGTAACAAACATTTTTTTACAGAAGCTTATTTTTCAGTTTGCTTCATGAATGATAATTGAGTTTCACATTAGCAGAATTGGCCTTATAAACTTAAATCTGTATAAAAAGAAGGAAAATAAGGGAGTACACTAGGCTAAAGCAATAGTTGAATGTTTTAAAATCTGGTTGCTGTGTGGTTGAAATTCAGTTCTCTTTGCATGACCAGGAACAAAACAAAAGAAATAGGAATGCCAAATTCCCATTTAAGTATTTTAAAATTGAAACCCATAACAAGGAATATCGAAATGATTAACTCTACAAAAAAATGTGTATGACAATAATTGTGTTTTTTTACTGAGAACTATATGTTTTGTGTGTTAGTTTTTGGCCTACTTCTTATGGTGTACCCATTATATAAAAATCATCAAGAATGAAGTGCTCTTAAGAAACGATTGGCAGGAAGTTCAAGATATGGGCAATTCCATGGGTAAACTGACTGACACTTAATGACTCTAATGCTCATTATTTATTAAATTCATAAATGTAAAATGGAATAAGGTTTTTGAAATCATATGAAGCTTTCCAAACACAAACACTAACTAAATATATATAAAACAGTATTATAGGCACTATTAAGGTCAATAAAGTTGGCATTAACTGACATGTTTATATCCTAATTGAACATTAAGACATCAATGCTCTAAAACTTTGAATTCTAAGATACTGAAACTTTATTATTTTGCACTTAATAGTAAGCAGTTTTGTAGCTACAAAAAGCAGAAACAAGCATTGATTATTATTAAAGAGTATAAATTGTTTATTATTTTGGTAAGTGACACATCAAGGTAACTGACTGACATTTTTTATTTCAATGTTAAAAACTTTGAATATGGTACCAGTATTTTAAAATTAATTATTTCTGCTTCTTCCTTGGAGAAGATGCCTCATGAACAAAGGATACAAAAACAAATAGACTATACTGAACTAATATCTAACATCAGCTACACTTTCTTTTTAACTAATAAACATACTTCATAAAAACAAACACCAAAAGCATAAAAATGATAACGCTTCCACATTGCTCAATTTTTTTTTTTTCTGAGCTCACTGCATTGTTTTTTCACTGTCTGTAACTCTACTGTGGTAAAAGGGTCATACTTCCTGGTCTTTGACAACAGTTACTCTTCCTACATATAGCTTACTCATAATAAAACAGAGCATAGTAAGATTCCAGGACAGTTCCTGCACTTTGCAGGTCAAATACAAAATTAGAAATTTTCCATTAATCTAAGTTTGAAGGTTTCGCATGTTGAATTTCATTCAGACCTGTAACTGCAACACAATGCAGATTCTGCATTCCAGGAATCATCTAAATCTTATCCCGCTGTTTGTTAAGAAACTGTTTAGCTTCTTTAACCGCACTGCTTGGTATGCAAATCAGTTGCATTCATTGTACTCTCTTCTGTACAACATTACAAAGTCATGAGAACTTTGGATTGATAAGACTACTCTGATGACACCCATGCAGTTTGCTTTGCTTTGCCACCTATTCCATCCACAGCACCTTTCCCATGTGATATGGTGAAGAAGTGCAATGTAATTGAAAAGTTCAGATATGTATGTCAGATTACAGAACTTAAAACACTGTTTAAGTTGACCAGCTGTACCATCTGAATATATATGTACATTACTGATTTCTATTATTTTCAAAATTGGATGTAATTGTGTTTGTCAGTCAGGTAGCAAGCTGTATATCTGTATGATAAAAATGGGCTATTTTACATCAATTTGCTTATAGTAAAACTTGGCCAACTGTGAACGATTGTATATCGTGGTTATAGTATTTACAGTTCCCATCTCTAAATAGTTGAGTTTATTTTGCTACATTCTGCATACACATATGGTACAGTTCTTCAGCTTTTGATTAATATATGTTTTGATTAGTTTAATGAAACTTTTTTAAAAATTCTGCAGGATGATGTTTCACTGGAATTGCCCATATACATTTTATTTTTCATGTAAATATCT
Source organism: Hymenopus coronatus (assembly GCA_030762935.1). Taxonomy (NCBI): domain Eukaryota; kingdom Metazoa; phylum Arthropoda; class Insecta; order Mantodea; family Hymenopodidae; genus Hymenopus; species Hymenopus coronatus. Next base: position 151,034,661 of record CM060900.1, read on the forward strand.
TTAATATATAGATTTCGATAAAAATTGTTAGAGCCATTTTTGAGAAAATCTTAATTTTCAACAAAATTTCCTTGCAAAGGGAAGTATGGGGTGGGGATTTTCTTGAAAATCTTCATATCACATCCTTGGAAGATGCTGAACTTAATATATCAAGTTTGGTATTTAACCAACCTTTCATTTGAGTATGATTTTCAAAGATACACTCACAAAGCCTTTTTTCTTTGTAGTTTTATATCCTTTAACCTGGTAGGTCAAATTGGATCGTGAATGAAATTGGTGAAGCAATGCTCAAATGAGCTTAGGGTCTATGGAGCTTAAAGCTACTTGATATTCTTTTTCTCTGGATAAGTGAAAGCTTGGGAAAAACATTATCTGAGTAACTCACCCTAATTGAGATTCAAATTTAGGATCCCTTGAATGAGAAGCAAATATGCTACCCCTACACTGCAGAGGAGGGTTACACATACACAAAATAATCTTTTTCTAAAAATGTTATTTCCAGTGAAATCCTGGCATTGATTTTTTTAGGTGGAATGCAATACCTTCTCTACCTATGTACTAAGCAGAGAAAGAAAAAGGGAATTGTGATAATCAAATGTTATAGAACTGGATGCTATATGCTGGCCTTCAAATTACATAATCTTTTTATGACAGCAAATAAATTTAAAGGAATGAGCAAATACTGAACAATTCAAACCATTGATAATGGATATCTTATAAATAGCTCATGCCACAAAAATAATTTGAAATTGTGTTTTGAATAGAGTTATACTTTTTGTGCAGTATGTTGTGTCTATCACTTCAAATTTACTAGTTAAACAAGATCATATTCATTTCCTTTCAAAAGAAGAGGACTTCATAAGCTGTTGCCAATATTAAAGATGTAAATTTTATTTTTAATCTAAGCATATTTACGGTGTGTTACTTTTTCAAATTGTTAGCCATTTTTTCAGAAAATAAAAAAATCAATAAATTAAAAAGGTTCAATGGAAAGAGTAGTTGGGGGTGAGAGGGTATACTTCAATGTGTCGCATATTTGGAAGGTACTGAATTTAAATACATAGTTTGGTCAAATAGGAGTAAAAACATAGATTGCACTCAAACTTCACTCTTGAAATAAAGTGACTTACTTTGGACATGTTTCGGTGGCTGTTGCCATAATTTTCAACGTAGATTCACTGATGAACTCGTGGTAGCAGCCTGTAGAGGTCTCTCTTCTGGATAGATGAATTTTGAAATGAGCATTTGTTTGTGGTATGTCAAAATTTACGACGTTTTTGTTTTTTAAAATTAATAGAATTTCCCAAACTGTTAATCCAATTGGATTCTGCACTAATTTTAATAACTTGGGCTCACTGTGAAAATTATGGTTTTGAGTCCAAAAATGATGTGCAACAGTTGAATTATCTGTCTGTTTATATTTTAAATATCTCAAGTGTTCTCTGTCCAATGTTTCTTTTTGTTTTTCCTATATATATCTTTTCACATTCCTTGCAGCTGATTTCATATATCCCGCATTGTTTCAATGGGGAGATTTTATCTTTTGTGTTTGTATGGAGGAGGCTTTTTAAACTGTGCTTATTAACTGGGGCTAAGTTGATGTTCCACTTTTTGAAAATCTTTTGAAATTTTTGGTGTGCCAGTGTAGCTGGTTTCTGCTTATATTCTTTATAGAGTGCTAATTTCTTTTACTTTCTTCTGTTTCATGAATTTATTAATCTTCTTCTTTACCAAATATTCTGTGTAGTCATTCGTTTGTGCTATTTCTATGATCCTATTAAGTTCTAATTTGTATTCCATCTGGCTTAGTGGTAGATTTACCGGTCTGAATGCAAGGCTGTTGATCATGGCGAGTTTGTGTGAAATTGGGTTGTGGCTGTTGTTAATTGTAGCTGTTGTAATTAACAACAGCCACAACCCAATTTCACAACTACAAAAAATTCACTTACCAAATAACTCGGAAGTGGCTTGACAAATATTATGGAATGTATTCAAATGAGTTAGCAATGACTTTGGCAAATAAAGTTGGTTTTCATCGTCACCATGATTATTTACTTTATTTTTTCTTTCACAGATGGCCTTAAGATTTCTGGAACTTTCTCCAAATAAAAGGATTGAGAAAGAAATAAACAACTGGTTAAAAGATGTGACAGAAACTGTCACTCAGTTCGCAGGTAGCAGCTTCACTGTTACCTCTGATAAACAAAGATTGCCTTTACTGAAAAATGGTGGTAGTAAGAAGATACTTTCTGCTTCAGACTGTGTCGATATTGCTTATCTGCCTTCTATGGGCCGCTACCTAATTGCAACTAAACCTATAGATCCAGGTAAGAATCAGGAGTGTTGCTATTTAATAAAACCTTTGTTTTTTCTAATGCTTTTATTTAGAAACTTTCTTTATAACACAAAAGAATCTGTAGTTTAAACATTTTTAGTCCCAGCTAAGCTTTATACCTTATAGTGAATTTTTCATAATGGTGTTGTAATTGTTTTTATACAAGGAAGTTCATCTTCACCCAAAATAATCACAATATAGTTAAATTTTTACTCAAAGTGGAGATAGTTGTTGCACATGTCCACATGCTTTTAAGCTTGTATGTGTATGTATACAGTGTGTCATAAAGTCATGGTGCACATTTGATTGGTCACAGGTAAGCAACGAAACAAGATAGATAGGTGAAATCTTCACCAAATGCAAAGAAAACTCTCTAAGTTTCCGTAGTATGATGTGCAAACATGTGTGCATGCAGGTGATGCAACACCACAAATTGCATGGCATGGATGGGCAGATGTGGACCGTACAGAGGAAAGTTTAATGTGTTCTATGGCTTGCTAAATTTGAATCCATGACCAAAGTGCAACATAAATATTGTGTGTACAACGAACTGCCACCACATAGAAATAACATTCATCTGTGGGATAAGCAGTTGAAGGACAAATCCTATTCTGGCATTCCATCTATCAGTGACAAGTCTGTAGAGGCACTTCGGAAAAGTTACCTAAGGAGCCCTAAAAACAACCAGGGCATGTCTGTGCTCAATAATTACACCTAATCAAGACGACAGTTCATAAGGTGTTAAAGAAAAGTCTACGTTTAACGGGTTACAAATTGCAGCTGTTGCACGCTATCAAACCGATGGATAGACCCAAAAGATTCACATTTGTTACCGATATGCTGCGTGAGATCGACAGTGATAACCAATTTCTGCAGATGATTGCGTTTAGCGACAAGGCAACATTCCAATGTTAGTGGACATGTTCATCGCCATAACGTCTGAATATGAGCTGCTGAAAATCCTCATGCTTATGAAGAATATGAATGTGACAGCCCTAAAATCAATGTGTGATGTGGCCTGATGAATGAAAAGGTGATAGGATAATTTTTCTTTTGTAGAGCATACCGTGATGTCAGTCAGTTACCTTGACATTGGAATTGTATGCAGTGCCACAATTTCCAACATAATGGTGCTCCACACTACACCAATATTGTTTGTGAGTTTCGGGACACAACATTCCCCCAGTGGTAGATAGGCAGGGGTTCTGTCAAGCCATGGCCACGATGAACCCTGGATCTGATGCCCTTGGATTTACACTTGTGGGGTTATGCGAAGCAACATGTGTACAGTGAACGTAACAACGACATTAATCATTTACAATAGAGAATCACAGACGTTCGTTCTGTTACACCAGACATCCTTAACCATTTGTGGGAAGAACTTGATTGTTGTTTAGATTTATGTAGGGCAACAAATGGGGCCCACATTGAACTGCACTGAATAGGTATGAATCTTGGAGAGTTTTCATGGTATTTGGTGAAGAGTTCACATTTCCATCTTGCTTCATTGCTTTCCTGTGACCGATCAAAAGTGCACACACATATATGTATATATATATATATATATATATATATATATATATATATATATATAAGCAGAGGTATATTAAACATTTTGAGATAGGGAACTTATAGTCCGCAGGCTCAAAGTTTGAAGTACTCATAGTATGATTTTGGGTTGGTTAGTGCGCGTTGTAACTGTTGTTATTTTAAAATAATTTGCTCCATTATGCTGAGTTTGTACAGAATGGTGTGGCCAAGTTTGATTACCATCAAATACAATTCTACCATAACATAACACAAATTGTTTATACACCTCATTTATATGCAGTTCAGTATTTCATCTGTTAAATGCTAGTTCTAATAGGTTGAGTAAATCTTTTCGTCTGTGGTTATGTTCTGTGATTTTGATTTGATTCTATCAACTGCATCCAGCACTTGAAGAGTAATAGTTTCGCCATTTGCATGAAGCTTGGATGCGTTGTGTATCCATTGTGTTGCATCAGCACCATATTCTTGGCCATAGACATACATCTGTTTTCCTTCAGTTCTGTGTGCTGTAACACCTGAAATTATAGCACACAAGCATAAACATATGCTACAAAACAGAAATAAGCTTCATGCATCACAGTTGTATTATTTGCAATAATTTTTGCCTCTTCCTTGTCCTCTTCCTCTCCTTCAACAGATAGAAACAAGTGCAGCTGAGACATGAAAATTACCTCTAGCTGCAGGCCCAGTTTCTTTACCTATACATGTCACAAATAATTGTTCATCACCATGAAGCATATAAGTGCTCTCGAAGGCTTGTTTCATATAATATACAATACTTACCAACTTCATCTATGTGATCCAAAGATTTTTCTGGTGAACCATTGAGTCTTGTGAATAAAATTGAAACACAAGATTGGATGATAAAGGTTGATGTCAGAGAATGCTTGCAAGAAAAAGGAAGATGTGAAAACTTGACTGCAGATTGTATGACTGATCTTTACATTTTGTTCCTACCATTTTCTATGGTGGAGGAAAAAGCATCTAGCGATCTGCTTTGTTGCATTATCAACAATTTGTAGTTGATACACTTCCTATAGCTTCATTTGTTGTAAATGAATGTGTATAACTCTATTAAAGGTGTCATCTGATTCAGGTGAAACTTGGTTTCTGCATAAGTTATAATGGTACTTTAGCTATGGCCTTATATACATCTGACATATTAGAGAAATTCTAACACCCAAAAGCAAAAGGAAGAAAATAGAAGTATTTCAGAAACGCATACTTTTGAGGCTGATTTTGACTCACCACCTGATACTTACAAAATATGAGGTACGTCCAGAAAGTAAGTTCCTTTTGGTAATAAACTTAAATTGTGTACAGATACAGAATAATTATTTGTTGCACAAAATTCTACAACTCTTAAACTACTTTTCCACATAACTGCCGAAATTTTGCAGGCATTTGTCTTAGCATGGCACAAGTTTTTGTATACCTTCTTCATAGAAGTTTGCCGCCTGTGTCTTCAAAAAGTTGGAAACATTTTCTTTCAGCTCTTCATCATTGTTGAAGTGTTGACCGCCAAGGAAAGACTTGATATGTAAGAACAGATGAAAGCACTAGGAGCGAGGTCAGGGCTGTATGGAGGATGGTGAAACACGTCCCAGCCAAATCCCTGTAGGAGGTTTTTTGTCACATTTGCAGTGTTTGGTCGTGCGTTGTCGTGAAGAAAAACAACACCTTTTGACAGCAATCCTCGGCGCTTATTCTGTATTGCACGGCGCAATTTCCTAAGTGTCTTGCAATAAACATATGCTTTGATTGTCTGGCCACGCAGTAAGAAATCAATGAGTAAGATGCCTTTCCAGTCCCAGAACACTGTGCACATCATTTTTTGAGGTGTCAAGATTTGTTTTGGCTTAACCTTTGCTGGGGATGAAGTGTGCCTCCATTCCATTGATTGCCGCTTACTTTCAGGGGTGTCGTAAGAAACCCAAGTCTCATCTCCTGTGACTATCTGTGTTAGAAATTCTTCACCGTTTTCATCATAATTGGTTAAAAACTGAAGTGCACTACCCATCCGTTTTGTTTTGTGTTGCTCAGTAAGAATCTTTGGTACCCAACGTGAGCAAAGTTTACAAAATTTCAGTTTTTTGATAACTATTTCATGAATTAGTGATCGTGAGCTTTGGGGAAATTCCATAGCGAGAGCACTAATTGTAAACTTGCAGTTTACCTGGATCTTGTCATCAATCACGTGAACCAGTTCTTCTGTAACCAAAGATGGACGCCCACTTCGTTCATCGTGCACTTCACTATGTCCTTCATTGAACTGTCGGACCCATCTTCTCACCATTGAATCACTCGTCACATTTTGTCCATAAACTTCACAAATTTGCCGATAAATTTCAATTGGTTTCACTTTCCTAGCATTCAGAAAATGAGTCACAGATCTGATTTCACAAGCGGCGGGATTTTCAATCAACACTGACATTGTAAACAAGCACAACAAAGCGTATGTGGCTTACAGCGATCTCAAAATGGCGCACGTTTCTTCTCCTTGATACAGAGTGTCTACCGTGCATGTGTGGAACTGCGATCACAGCGGAGATAAATTGAAACGGAACTTACTTTCTGGATGTACCTTGTAGTTGCTGAAATGGTTAGTAATATTTAAACCAGGCTAAAAAACAAAACTGGCAAGACATTACAAACAGGGAACCACCTCTTTAACTGACCAAAACATCACTTTATTACAACTCTCTCCCATTTTAAAGACTTAAATGATTTGTGACTTTCCTCTGTAGGATTATGATACAGGGTCACAAGTCAGGGCTCTAGGCCATACTCTTCTTCAGGTAAGAGGGCAGTGTCCTCAAATTCGCTTAGCATATCCCTAAAATTTGAATTTCTCCACATTTGTTTGTCAAGCACTGGTCCGGACTAGCTAGTCTGAACATTAATGAACTGTTCTTTTGCATAGCGTAGCTGCACATTTATACTTCTATAGGATTTTCTTTCTGTATTACATATTCTATACATGTTGCCATATTGCATAGATTTAGGACTTCACACACTAATAAAATCAAGTACACCAATAGCACTTATAAATTTAAATTTTTCTAGCTACTCATTATTTGTCACTCACATCATGTTATGATGACAGAATTTGCTCTAAAAGTCAGATTTTTCCAATTTTTTTTTAGAAATACTAGTAGCTATTTTACTTGTGTAGTGTGGTAAACCCCAGCTCTTCTGCTATGCCTGACTAGATCTTGCATCAGCCCCACAATGGAGGAAACCCTTCATACTGTGTTCTGGTGACGGTGCTCCACCTCTTCTTTCCAATGGGTCTGTCAAAAAATGATTCCCAATCCACTTAACATTTTCTTTATTGAAACAATGTAGAGTTGTATAATGCTCTCCAGGTAGACATACACATGGTCTTTAGCACATTTCATGACACATACATGCTACTACTTGAGCCACAGCAGCAGGTGCAAAGGTGCAGTAACAGTTGACCAGACTTCATATTTTAGAAGTAATTTCTTCCATGATGAAGTGTAGCTTCAGTTGATTCAAAAAATATATCTGGGTCTGAATCCAAAGCTTCAAGGCAAAGGAAAAGCTCCTTCCTTCATTTCAAAATCAGAAGCTTTTGCTTTACATTTTATTCATAAATTTTGAAGCACAAAAGCTTCAAAATTCAAAGGAAAATCATTTGCTTCACTTTATTCATGCGGCCCAATGATTTCCAATCCACTAAATGTTTTATTTGTTGAAATGATATGGAGTTTCATAATGCTCTTCACATGTGATCTGTAACACTTTTCATGGCACTTATATACTGCTTATTGAACCATATCTGCAGTCAGCAAGGATGAAGTAAACAACTGACCAAACATAACATTTTAGAAGCAATTGTGTATTGAATGAAGCCAGGGCTTCCCTATATTCATATAATTAACTAATGCCAAAGCCAGGAAGGCAAAGGAAAAGCTTCTTCCTTCATTTCATCATCGCAAGTTAAAGCTTTTGCTTCACAATTTATTCATAAATTCTGAAGCATTAGCTTCAAAATATGAAGGAAAAATGTTTTCTTCACTTTATTCATATGACCCATTATGGCTTTGTTAGATTTGTTAGTAATGTTCTGGGAAGGTAGACTAAACTAATTAGAACTCACACTTTTCATTCTCACATAGAATATCACTTTTGTGAATACAGAGGTACTTCGAGGAGCTTCCAAAATTTCATTTTTGGAAAGGCTGTGGTTATAAAAAAAATGCAATGTATGAACCTAGTCATAAACTGAACTACTGTAAATGGCAAGAAGCAGTTTGAAAGAAACCTAAGTGACATGTTGACATGAATGAAAGAGTGATAAAACAATATGTGCGCAACGATGATGAAAGTATGACGCTCTTGTTGTGCAGTAATGGTTCTTGCCAGTTAAAAGTACACATTACATGTTGTAATAAGAATGGGCTCAGAAGCTGTCAATTTAGTGTCACTTTGGTATTAGTTTAAAAAGTTATTGCTAAAATGCAAAAGAATCTTGGTAAATTACCCTTCCTGAAAGGAATTAAAATCTACAAACCCATAGAAAAATACTTCCAAAAATAATGGAAGTGTAAGTGTTAGAAATCAAAAGCAATCAATTGACAACTATGGGACATTTTAGTGTGGAAGATTATGTAATTTAATGGACTGGTAAATAATTGGTGATGGCTGTCATAAAAAACAAAGGCAATGAAAGTTATAAATCTCTGAAATTTGAAGCCATAAAAATTATGGGTCTACAAAGAAGACTGAAATTAAACGTGTTAATAAAACAAAAGAAAAATAAGTTTTACTTCATAGCATAAATGTCATGTTAGTGTGTGTTAATTAAATGCAGTATTTGGAAGTAATTGATAACTTCCATTCTTGGAAAGTGTAGCTTTACATGGATGCAAATGAAATGTTTTCCAGTTTAACATTTATTATTCAGTTACATTTGAGAACAGGGGATTTTCATCTGTCATACAGGGAGGGATTTTGTAATTTGTAATGAGAGCTGTAACAAGTAGGATTAGAAATAGTGTTGCAACACAAAAAGTTACTCCATCTGGGTGGAGGGATTTATGACATATTCTGAAAGAGGAACTTCATCCCTCCCTTGCATACTTCTATGTTTTTATGACTTTATAACCACAACTTTAATTTTAAGATTGATACATGTTGATATGTTCACACAGGTGATGTCCTAGTCATAGATAAACCATACTCAACAATTTTATTTCAAGACTACTACTTCACCCATTGTTACCATTGCTTGAAACGAAGCCTACTCCTCATCCCATGTTTTAACTGCACAAAGGTGAGTTGTATGCCTGAAATGATGCATGGTTTTTGTTTTCAAATGCATGAAACCTGAAGGTGCAATGCTTTTTGCATGAGGAAAGTATTTCTGACTATCTCTTCAGACTGGATTTCTTACTTGGTGCATGCTCTGCATTAGAATATCTGGCTATGTTGACTACAGTCAGATATGCATTTGCCTTTTCACAGGTAGGACAATCCCTATAGATCATTGAGGATTTGTTAAGGAGAAAAACAAAATGAAATAACCAAGGCTTGATTAAGGAATCTATATTTGAAGAACTTAATTCCAAATGAGGTTTAGAAGAGCAATGTCATTGTAGTTGTAAAATAATAGTGGTGGTGGTGGTAGTAGTAGTAATAATAATAATGATGCTAATAATAATAATAATAATAATAATAATAACAATAATAACAACAACAACAGCAATAACGACCACCACTTTTGGTTTCCAAGGTTGCAGGTTCAAACCCAGTAGAGGGCAATGGTTTCTTTTTTAGGCGTAAAAACCCTGTGCATGGCTGTTGGTCCCATGTTTTAGATTTACAATACCTAAAGCCTAATAAAAGAAGCCTCTGAGCAAAATTAAGTGGTCCCAACAGGCAGCCTGGCCCTTCGGGTTCTTGAACCTCAACAGCCAGGTGAGGGTGGAGTGGGCAGTCCCCAGATGGAATGGCTGACCGTACAAATACTTGTGGAATGTCTCCAGCACCTTTTTTGCTGCCATGAGCTAGTGCCAGGTTCTTAGTTCTTTTCTTGGTTCTTAGTTCTTTTCTTTTACAGCATCTTGCTATAGTAGGCTATTACTGCACCTGGACATCCTGGACCTGGGACAGAATACCTCCAATGCTGGTGTTGCTGGCATTGGTGTCCACAATGAAGTCACTGCAGAGGAAATTCTAAAATAGGCACTCTACAGAGTGCTGACTTATGCATCTGGCATGTGCCGTCTGCCCACGAGTAAGGCCAGTGCTCTTCTGTCTGTTGAGTGTAGGTAGGGTTTTGCTGTGTTGAAGAAACCACTGACAAACCAAAGGTAGTAGCTGCATAGGCCCAGAAAGCTTTGCAGCTCTTGAGTGTTTCGGATGAGGCCAATCTTTCACTGCTCAAGCCAAAGTGGCCCAAGTAGTTCACTTCTATGCAGAAGAGTTTTCACTTCTTTGCATTCAACTTCAGGTTAGCTGCCTGCAGCCTTTGTAGTATCTTGGTCAGATTCTCTAGACGGTCTTCAAAGTTGTGCCCTGTGGTGATGTCATTCATATGTAGCAGACAGGCATTGTAAATCAACCCTGTCGTACTTATTTCATGAGATGTTGGAAAATGGCTGGCTTATTGCAGAGGTCAAAGGGTATAACCTAAATTACCAAAGCCCTTGGCCAGTCGAGAATGTGGTCTTCTTCTCTCTGGGATCTAGGACCACGTGCCACATTTCAAATCCAAAGCTGAGAACCACTAGGCACTAGTAAGTGTGTCAACCATGGTTGTCGTTATTCCACGGTAAGGGGAAACAGTCCCTTTTATTGACTGCATTCAGTTTCCTGTGGTCCACCATTCTTCACCAAGACTACAGGGAGCACCAAGAGATGTCAGACTCTTCAATAATTCCTCTAGATCTGTCTTCCAGTATGTCCAATACCTCTGCCTGTTCTACCAGAAAACATCCTGCTGGTTGCTGGATAGGTCAGGTGGCCATATTTGCTGTTCCTTTACTGCAGACAGACTGGTGTCAATTAAGTAGACCAGACAGTTATGAAGCAGTCAGATAATTGGTCACCCTCTTCAAGTCTTTCGGCTGAGGCCCCAGGTCCTGTGGTGGTGCTGACTGGTAAGAACTGTCACAGAGTGATACACTCGCTGCTGGCTCGCACTTTCCTAACTCTGTTCTGGCTTGAATGTTCTGGTCAGGGTCCAATGGGCTTACAGCCTCATGGACACTTTCTCCCAACAAGGCAACAATACACTGTCCAGTGGTGTTTTTCGATCCGGTACAAGGTTCTTTGAATTTTGGCCCTCCAGGTGTGTCTTCTGCACCACCTTGCTTCTTGTGGGTACAACTACATCATCCCTCAGGATCACCCTGCAGATCCCCAGATTTTTGTGGGGCTCCTGAGAGCAGCTCCTCATCTTCGCTGAATCGCAAGATCTTCCAGCCAATGTCCACCATCACCTTGTAACTTCTGAGTGCAGCCAACCTCAGCATCACATCCTTGGCCACCTTTGTGATAAATACCCACAGCCTCACAGTGCTCTGTCCTAATTTCAACTCAAGCAGGGCCTTCTCCTCCAGAGGTAAAAAGTCGCCTGATGTCGTTACTGGTTGGTAGAGTTGACTGGATATTTGTGTCAGCAAGTCCTTTGCTATGTCAGGTCTGAGTACACTCACAATAGTATCTAATAGTATCTAATAGTATACCTTACCCAGCCAGCTGTAATGAGGCTGTCATCCACTCTTCTGCCCAAGGTATGTAGCATCCCTTGAGAGGGTAGTGAAGAAGGCCCCGACATGCCCTTTGCTGTGCAGATCCTTACTCATTTTCTGCCTAATGGCTGGCTTGGTATGGGCAGTCCTTCACTAGGCTGCCCCTCCCCCCCAACACATACCACTAAAATGCCATGAATTCAAATCTGAATTCCACTGTTTCCTTCATTTTCCCCCATGATGGAATCTATCTTCTCCATTTCAGATTCCATCTCAATTCTCATATTCTCCATTCCAAATGCTATCTTCACACCATCTTTTCTCCATTCCCTCTTTCACTTTATCCATTCCAAGCTGCATTTTGTCCATTCTTTTCTGTTCTGTATTTCCTTTCCATTTTCATTTCATTCATTCGAGTTTCATAATTTTTGTTTCCATGAGTAAAGTTTCATCATCTCCTCATAATATTTATTCCCAATTGTGACACCAATGCAACAAAAACTCTTCTTTATTAGATACTCCAACCAACAACTCTTTTATCTCTTTCACTGATTGCAAATAAAAAGGTTTGTTTTGAAATAAATATCTTTTTTATGCAATAATTCTGGCATATAGTTTCATTTTGGTGGTGGCTATTACTGCATCATGTGGCAGGAAACTTCCAGAAGCAGTCACTCATGCAAACCACTACAGGTGCCACAAACTCTCTCAGATGTAGCAATGCACAGTTTGGATGTCAAAGTACTTGCTGACAGCACACATTTCCACTCATGTAGGTGTAACAGTACACAGCTATAATCAGCTATGATTTCTGAAGCAAACTGCTGGAACAGGTGTAGCATTTATGGCTGCAGAGTCTAATCACAATATATCCAGTTTCCACAAATATGTTCATTTCTTTGTGAGGCGCATGAACAGCAGGGAACATGTCTATAAATTACTATCTTAACTTCTGTACAGGAGTTTTTCTTACAGGAAAATATATGAAAATCCTGTGTGCTATCATATATAGAGTTTTTGACGTTTTAACAGCTCTGAAACCCTGAAACACGTGGTCACATAACGATTCAACACCTATACAAGGACTTTGTCAACTGATTAGCCAGAACATGCAGAGGAGATATAGAACCCAGGTGGATAGTGCAGTGCAGGGCAAGCATTTCCCTCTAATGTGCCCACACGTCCAAACAAATTCTGCGTGTTAAAATTAAATTCCAACCACATTACAATTGCCTAAATAGATTATTAGAGCTTCAGTGGAATTCATTTTAGATTTTAACGCTCCCAGAACATCTTCAGTGTACTCCTTATTAGCACTACTCTTTGTTAAAAAATGTAAACTAGTAGTTTTAGCTTAAAAGAACTGATCAGTCTGAAATTTCTTGTCAGGATAATTTGGAATATTGTATATGAGGAAATAAGAGTGCCATGTGTGTCCAAACTTGTAGTGCTTGCATGAAGTGCATTATATAATTTACTATAATTACTGCCAAAAGTAGAGCACAGGCATTTATAGGCATGTTCATGTGTTACAATATCGACACAAAACATACTTGGCTAGGAAATTGTATAAGTCATACAACATCCTTAGGTTTTCTAAACTTTTTGTAATTCCTCCAGGTTCAGGAAAGCTTTATCTTAACCAGTCCACTCAAGATTGAAATAATACAGTGCATTCCCTGAGCGACCAAACAACCCCGCGGCTGCACCATAACAGGTGAGGGCCGGCATGCTCTCTGCCAGAATTATGCCTAAAGGATCAGTAGGTAATGTGTATGGAACTTTAACTACTGTATTACCTGAAATCACAATAGATGTTGAAATTTATGACCTTCAATGTGAATACATTCCCTATATCTCTGAAAACAGTTCTGGTTCACTCGAAGTTTATCTTGACATTGCCTATGTTTCTCTCATGATGTTCCCCAATTCTTGTAATGTGTGTGGGTTGGATACTCTATTCTTTAACATTCCCCATAAATAAAAATCACATGGAGATAGTTCAGGGGAACGAAATGGCCACAATCCTTGACTAATTATTCTGTCACCATTCACACTTCACAATTCATGCATAGAATTTGCAGCAGTGTGCGATGTTGCTGAGTCCTGCTGAAACCAACCACACAATCGTTCATCTCTTGTTAGTTGCAGAAAAAAATTATTTAAAATAGAATTCACATAAACATGTGAATCAATTGATTATCTGTTGTGTCGAAACTTTTGCAGTCTGTTAATAATGGTGATGTGGACCCACTTTTAACATTGTTCACTGATGAAGCATGGTTTTATCTTCAAGGTCATGTTTCTACCCAAAACAATAGATACTGGGCTACGTAAAATCCCTGTATTATTCATGAAATCCCTCACCACACTGAAAAAATTGGGGTTTGGTGTGCAGTAAGTGCATGTAGAATTATTGGTCCCACATTTTTCGACAACAGTTTAGGTGTAATTCTGGCCTTCACCCGTTATAGTGGTTCGGTCACTCAGGGAACGCACTGTATGTTTTAGTATCAGATAATACAACTCATAAATAGTTTATTTTCAATTAGTTTCTGCATTTCAGGATTTGGAATATGGTAAGGTCTGTCATGTTAAATTAAATGTAAAAATAGTCGCAAAATTATTAAACATGTATTGGTTAATACACACCCTTTTATTCTTTAATGTTTTAAAACATGACTGTGCTTAAATTTTTCTTATTTGCCATAGGAAGACAGACTCCACATATTCAGCATGGAGCACTATTGCTTCTGCCAAATACAGTAATTTATTTATGAAATGGTATTTCTTCAGCCATTCATTTTGATTTTCTGGATGTCTTCAAATTGTCACACTTTGCTTCTATATACACTGGTTGCCATATAATATGTTCAGAAGCAATACTGCAAAAATCTTCTTTTACAAAATTATTTCATCAGATGCAACTTTCTGCTTTCTACTCAAACTACCATACTGCAAATAGAGGTATCATAAAAAATATTTGAAAATGAGATGTGCACGATGACTTGGAACTATATGCAGGAAACTGTTGCATTTCTTTGGTCAAAGCATTGGTTCTCAGTTTCATAGTACAGTCGAACTGGGCTAATCTGAAGTTGAAGGAACCAAGAAAAAAAAATTGAATTATTCAGGATTTAGAATTACAAAAGTTTGATTTTGTAAAAATGTTTGTAATTAAAACTGGTCTAAATTAAATGAAATTATAGGAAGGACAACATAAGCGTGTGTACTTACAGTTTTGTAATGTTAAAACTCAGGTTCAGTTCAGATTCAAAGATTTTCAGGCCCTTTTACTCTGCTTTTACTTCATCACTGTTTGTAGCAACACTGTTCAAAATTTTATCCTTATTTTTGAGGTAATAGACAAGGTATTCTGGGGGATTCCAAAGTCTTTTGCAATGTCACACTTTTTTTTTTAAACATTTTTCCACTTTGCGAATGGCTGCTGCCTTTTCAGTAAAAGTAAGAGTTTTGTAATTTACATGTTTAGGTTTGGAGAGAGCCATTGGTGGCTCAGCTCACTACTTAAACGCACACTGACGATTTTAATGTAACACTGTACACTGTTTAAAAATGCTCACTTTACTGCACAAGAAGTTATTTGCTGCAAACTTTAGGCCAATATGTAACCACAGGTAGACAGAATGGAAAGGGCTACAGTGTTCACAATGACAGCAAGTGCCTTCAAGTTCCTAGAATTGCACAAAGAAGCTTGAGTAACCCACATTCCTTATCAGCAGGAGAGGGAATTGGAATTACAATATGATGCATTTCCTGGAATTTAGCAAGGAAAGGGATGGGACCACATTACTGCACAATTCCTGGAATTTATCCAGCAAGTTTGACTAACCTTTAATTTTTTTCACTCACTCTCGTTGAATATTAGATAAAATTATCCAAAAAAAATGTTGATTTACAGAAGACTTTTTAACATTGCTTTGTATAGGAATTATTCACAATTTCAAATTAAACATGTTCAAATTAATCAAGTCTGACTGTATTTTATGTTGGACTACTGTTCAATTCTAGGTCAAGCCTTTTGGGTTTCTTTACAAGAGCAAATGGGAAATTCAATGCAAAAGGGAAAAGTTTAGGAGAAAACCCTATATGACATGTGACCAAATTTTCACTCAAGATTCTTTGAATATGTGAGCATAGAAAAAAGTGTTGATAATAAGCTACAAACAATTATAAAAAATAATTTGTCATGGAATGTCACTCAAAAATAAATTATTCAATTATACTGAAATAGTGGATAAATAATTCTTTTACAAAATGCCCTCAAAGCATCAAGTCAGAACTCTACGTTTTAACATTGTACATTCTGTTTTGCAGGTAATGTTTTGTTCAACAGACTGCAGGCAAAAAGGTATGAGAAATTACCACATAATGGAATGCCAAATCCTTCCATATATGCACCAAATGAAAGTAGGCCGCAATGGTTTCTTGGCAATGAAAACAGTGCTCAAGCTCTTCTTATCCGAGGATTACTTGGAAGTGAGGAGGAAAATACTTAAAGAAGCAAATCTGGAAGAGTCTCTGAGAGGCTTTAATGATGGAGGAGCCTACAATGCTTTGAACTATAATGCTATATTTTGGCTGGTGACAAATGCAGAGCAGAAACTTCGGGAAGAAATATTTGAGAATGCTATGCTCGCATCATACATGGTGGAAATATTGGAAGCATACACCCCATTCTTTAACACTCTGCAAGTTCAAGGACTTGTTAACAGTGGATTAAAGGACATTAAAAACATTTTTGGAACCCTGCTTTTAAGACACTTGCACAATTTTGCCTCTAATGCTCATTCTGTAGTAGAAACAATTAAATCAAGTGGAAATTCTACTGAGGATGTTGTAGAGATTGGTGCTGCAGTATATGGTACTTTGAGCTTGATAAACCATTCATGCAATCCAAATGTAGGACGGTTTTCTCATAATGGTGATACAGGAGTGCTACGAGCAATAAAATCTATAACTCCAGGAGAGCAGGTTAGTATAGGATTATGGTAGAATCTTGGTAAAACTTTCTGCTTCTTAGATAGGTTTTCCCCTCCAGTGATTTGCCTTGTCTTCTGTATTGTAAATACCATGACAGCCAATTTGTTTGTTACTGGTTGTCTTATCTCTTCATTAGGTTCACAGTAAAGGTAGTTTGTAGATGCTGAATACATAAAATCAAATAATCAGGGCTATTCTGTAATTTTTTTTTTTGTTTTTTTTAATATATAGAAGCATATATAGAGAGAGATGGAGAAAGGGAAGGGTGAGAGAGACAGAAATGTTCTATAGAAACATTTTTGCATCTTAATTTTTAAAAGAAAATCATAACTGATATCTGATTAATATACATATTATTGTAGGTATTCATTAAGCATAAGATTCAACATGAGTTTCACTAGTTCTGTTATCTGGGGGAACATTGCTGCTACTAATATATATGCAAATTACTGAAGTATAAATTTATCACTTTGGAACTTAACTGAGATCTGTTATGTTCTTCCCAGCATCATCAGTACAATTTCTATTTTCTATGGTTACGAGAAACTACAAAATAACTTTCTGCTAGTCACTTATTTTAGCAAATTGTAGATTCTCCTGCAATGAGTTTGGAAATGAAAATGTAACACTGTAACATTTTAGAACCCTCAAAAATGCTCAGGGGTTTACATAATTTAAACTGCACCAATTGCTGAGAACTGGAAGTGGACCCCAAAGAATTTGATATTTTATGCAGGAAACCCTCATGCAGCAATGGCAGTGGCCCTTTAAAATGAGTTTTGAGTTTCAACTACAGGTTAGTAGAGACTGGCAAAGCAATTAATAGCACAGCATTGGAGCTTCATATATTTGATGCTAGTTTCAATCAATATTAACCCACAATAATTACTTAATTTTTGTGTTTTTTGTTTAAATTTGTAATACATTTTAAACATACTGGTTGTCATAACATTTTTTTTTTAAATTTTAATGTATGTGAATAGTTTGAAAAGTTCTTGGGCTGATAATGAAAATATCAATTAATGCTTTTAAAGACATTTTTATTTTTCAATATAATCTCCTCTTATAACATTTAATTCAGCAGTGTTCTAATGCCATTATCTCCCCTTATAGTTTCCTCCGGAAGTGCTACAAAGTAACCCATCTGCAGCTGCAATGGCTTCTTAATTGGACAGAAAGCGCTGACCAGCGAGGAATTTCTTCAGTTTTGAGAATAGATGCTAAATCTGGGGAATAGGGTGGATCTTCCAGCACTTCATAATAGCGATCCCATATTGCCAAGACACTTTTGTGGGCAGGTGCATTGAGCTGATGGAAAACAATTTTTTTATTCTTTATGTCAGGTCTACGAAAACTTGTATCCAGTTTCATTAGAAATTGAGAGTAGTTGTTCTCAGGTTGTGGTTTTACCTTTTCCAAGATAGTAAATTAACAAAATTCCTTTTGAATCCCAAAACATTGGCACTGCAATCTTTCCCACACCAATATGCACCCTCCTCACCTTCGTTGGAGCTGAAGAAGCTACTTCATGTCCACTGCTTAGATTGCTTGGATTCAGGTGTGTAGTGGTGGGTCCATATTTTATTAGTTGTCACATATCGGCAAAAAGTCACTTATTTTTCTTAAAATGCACCAAGCACTTTTCAGAAGGTGTTGTACAAATGTGTTTGTGATCTGCAGTGAGCACTGCAGCCTTCATTTGCTAATGTTCAGTTCTTGGTGGAAGATGTGACCAACATGTTTCTTTGATATCCCTAGAGCATTAGCAATTTGCAATTTCACACACCTTTGTATGCTGAACTTCCAAAATTATATCATGTTTCTTTTTTTGATTTCTGAATTGGTTGCTCTTAATGGACATCCTTTGCATGGATCGTCTTTGATGCTTTCACAGCCACACTTAAGCTTGCCTGCCCATTTTTTCATGGAAATTGAAGGTGAAGAATCATTGTACACATTTACAAGCCACAAACAAATTTCTGTGTTAAACTGTCTTTAGGAAGAATTTTACCACTGCACAAAACTCATTTCTTTCCATTTTCAACACCATACTCACAACTCCTTCAAATGACTGCCTACAATCAACTGCTGCCTGGAATGACTTTGTAATTTTACATGGCATCTACTAATGTGTACCAATGTAAGGGGAAGAAAATCATGCAAGTAGTGCTGCGATCTCTGAGCAAAGCTGAGAACTTGTCAGACAACCCTCATATACCATCAGGTATAAGCAGGCACGTCGTTTCTTTATTCATGATTGGGTAATTTTTAGCATTTGTTCTGTTCTATAGAAATGTTCTTGCATCTTGATTTTTAAATGAAAATCATGATTGATAATTGATTAATCTACATATTATTGTAGGTACTCATTAAGTATAAGATTGTAGTGAAAAGAAACATTAGTTTCACCAGTTCTGTTATCTGGGGGAATGTTGCTGCTACTAATGTTTCATTTGAGATTATTTTTTATATGCAAATAACTAAATACTTTGTAACTAAACTGAGTTCTGTTATGTTCTTCCCAGCATCATCAATACAATTTCTATTTTCTATGGTTATGAGAAACTACTAAACAACTTTCTGCTAGTCACTCCTTTTGGCAAATTGTAGGTTCTCCTGCAATGAATTTGGAAATGAAAATGAAAATAAAAGTGCAACCTAAGAATGAAAAAATGCATTTGTAAACCATGCAGATAAACAGCACTAATTACTATTAGAACCTAAAGTTCTTAAATTAAAAATGGTTACCCTGTATTATGATTTGAAATTGCACAACATTTATGTTTGCAGTAAAATTTGTGTACTTAAAAGTTCTGTTGGAAGTATTTACCAATGCTATCACAGGGAATATGGCTTATCCAAGCATAATCTGTAACATTTATATTCTATCCTACAATGGTGACTAATAGATACTTGTTGCCCCTCATGACAGAAAATGGCCCATCTACATCAATGGCTATGCATTCCAAAAAGTGCTCCCATGTTATACTGCTGCATGTGACCCCAGCTCCTGGTCTGTGGGCCATGACTTGCCACTCACACAAGACTTTGGTGGCACTACCTCACAGTGTCTGCCCATTGACTCAGCCAGTAGTTCCATTCTTGGAGCTTGTCAATGACTCAGTTGGGTCCCAAATATCCTCCTGAACTTCCACGACTTTACTCCAAGGGAATATTAGCTGCTCAGTTCTAGGTCTTTCCATCAGGTGACTCCCTTCTCTGAACAATACTCTTCCTTGGTCTTCAACGAGTTCTTTGGGCCCAGTAGGACTGGTACACGCTTCTCTGTGATGTCCTCCCAACTCAATCTAGTCTCACCCTCCACTTCTCTCAGGAGTGCCCCCAAGTCAGCATTTGCCAGCTGCTACCTCAGACCTGCACTATCCCATCCAGCTGCAGGCACTGACCAAATGACAAGGACGTTGGCAGCATACTCTTTCTCCTCAGCCTTGGTGCAGTGGCTGCACTCTTCTGAACAAAGTTGCTGTGACACTGGATCTACATTGTTGTTGCTCCTTTCTTTCCATCGTTCTGATGTGAAGTTGAACTCTTGGAGTCTCTGGACCTTAAGAGCTCTGTAGCCCTCCAGGTTCTTGAAGTTCATCAGCCAGGTGTGGGCAGAATGGTCAGTCATTAGGTGGAATGGCTGACCACACAGATACTTATGGAAGTACTCCAGCACCTTTTCTACTGGCAGGAACTCTTGCAGGGTAACATAGTAGTTATTTTCCGCCTTGGAGAGCATCTTGCTGTAGTAGGCTATTACCCACTCTTGGCCATTTAGGACCTGGGATAGAATGCTTCCAATAACAGAATCGCTGGCATCAGTCTCCACAATAAAGTCACTAGGTTGTGGAAAATCTAAATAAGTAACTGGAACCCACTCTCTGCCTCTTTTAACCATGTTTAAAGCTGGTGCTTTTCTGTCAGATGAGTGAGGTTTTTTGCGATATTGGGAGAAACCTGAAAAAATGGCAGTAGTAGCTGCATAGACACAGAAAATTTTACAGCTCTCGTTTGTCTTTCAGGTGAGGCCAATCTTTTACTGCTTGAGCCTTCTCCAGATCAGTGGCCCAGATGGTGGGACTAAGTGACCCAAACAGTTCACTTCCTTGCAGAAGAGTGGCACTTCTTAGTATTAAACTTCAGGTTAGCTGCCTGCAGCCTTTGCTTTACCTTAATAAGGTTCTTGAGATGATCTTGAAAGTCGGCCTACAACAATGATGGCACCCAGATGTTGTAAGTCAACCCTCTATCACTGATTCCATGAGGAATTAGAAGGTGGCTGGTGCATTGCAGATGCCAAAGGGCATAACTGTAAGTTACCAAAGTCATTGGCCATTCAAGAATGCGGTTTTCTCCTTATATCTGGGATCTAAGGCTTCTTGACAGTATACCAATTTCAAGTCCATAGTCAAGAACCACAGGGCACCAGCAATTGTGCCCAGGGTCTCGTCAATCCAGGGTAGGCAGAAACGGTCCTTTGTGTTGACAGCATTCAGCTTTCTGTAGTCCATGCAGAAGTGTAGCCTATCACATTCTTCTTCTTCATCAAGACTACAGGGGAGCACCATAGGCTATTTGACTCCAATGATTTCCCTAGATCTCAAGTCTTCCAGTTTGTCTCGTACCTCTACCTGTTTTTCCAGAGGAACATCTTGGCAGTTGCTGGATAGGTCAGGCAATGTTGATGTTGTGGTATATTTGGTCAATGCAGCCATAATCCTTCCCTTTGCTGAAGACTGACTTGTATTGGCTAAGCAGACACTGAATCCTTTTCAGATGTGAAGCTGCTCAGTTGGTTGGCAACCCTCTTCAGTAAGTCTTTCAGCTGGGGCCCCATGCCCTGCAATGGTGCTGATGGTCAGATCTGTTGCATGGTGATACTCTCGCTGCTGGCTTGCACTTCCCTAACTCTGTCCTGGCCTGGAATGTCCTAGTGAGTGTCAAATGGGTTCAACAGCCTTGTGGGCACTTACTCCTGACAAGGCAACAATGCCTGAGCACTGCATAATCTGTCTTCTCTGAAAGGTTGCCTCTGTGTCCCTGTTGTAGCAAATATTCTTCTTCAAGGTATGCACAGCTATTGTCTTGGCCACCTCCATCCTTATTGCTGTCATTAACACTTCATGGATGCCTTGTAGTTGCTGAGCATAAGGTGCAGGAGCATGTCGGCATCAAGCACTGCAATTACAAAGGAGTAGGCAGCTTTCTAGGACACGTAACCAGTTGGTAGGTTCACTAGTGCTTTGTTCACCAGTTGTTCAACTGCCATGGTGTACTCTTGGATTGTCTCCTCTGGCTGTTGGAGCTTTGATTTAAGCTAGCTAATAGGCTACTGACAAGTGATGGTTCCTGAAGCTGTTCTCAAGGGCCTCTCAAAACGCTCCAGAAATTGCTGGTCTTCTGCCACGCATCCTTGGAGACTTGCTATCAGTTGGATGACCTCCTTTTCTGCTGGCAGTGGCAACCTGCTGGCGGAAGATATAGAAGATGGATGTTCCATTGAACTTGGGTGGCTTGGCATGTGCAGATGCTGTTTCTCATCCTGTTGTCTCAACCTTCAAGTTTTTCAGCTTTCCCTCTAGTTTCTTTTCTCCCATTGTGTTGAGCTCTTTTGCTCCTCCATTGACTCTTCCTTCAAGGGCATTGTTCAGTGAGGTCTACCAGGGCATCAGCGCATTATTCAACGCACTCAAGGGTATTTACACATTGATCCAGGTTCTTCATCCTTCTGTCGAGTTCTTCTATTTCCTTTTTCACTATGGTCAGTTGTTTGCTGATTTTGTTTCTTCTTCAAGTTCTCCATTCTGCATTTCATTTCTATCTTCATTGCTGCCTGCATCTTCTCCATTCCTGATTTCATATGCATTTCTATTTTTTATATGCCAAGTTGCATATCTGTTGTTTTCATTTCGTCCATTCTGAGTTAAATTTTGGCATCTAATTTCTTAACTTTGGCTAATAGTGCTTGCACCATCTCTTCCAGCATGATGTTAATTCCCGCTCTTGACCCCAGTGTAACTAAACCTCTTTTTATACCAGTGAACAAATTTATTTCTTCTTCTGATTTACAAATAATAATCTGTTTATAAATAAATGTCTTTTCTTTGATGATTCTGCAACAATTCTGCTGTATAGTTTCCTTTTGATCATTGCGGTGGTTACTACTGCTCGGTACAAATTTCCCATTGGAACTGGCTCAGCTGCTACTTGCTTTGCATTCTATGTTGAAACTGAACTCTGGGGAGAGCTCATTCTCCTTTTTATGCCTGTTGGTCACATGGCAAAAAACTTCTAGAAGCAATCCCACATGGAAACCACTGCAGGTGTCACTTACTCACTCAGGTGTAACAATGTCAAAAAACTTGTTGACAGCATGTGTCCACTCACATAGATGTAGCAATTGCAGCTTCAATATCAAATGAGCTTACTAATGGCACATGTGTCCACTAATGCAGGTGGAGCAATGGGTGCCAACAATCAGCTATAACTTGCAAAGCCAGCCATTCACACATGTGCGGCAAATATGCTACAGGGCATAGTCACAATATAAACCAACACACACAGCTCAAGTCTGGAAAGAGAAAGAGCTCAGAAACATCAACCAGTATTTGTTCAACTTAGGAGTAAGGATTCATTGTATTATACAGCAATTATCAAATCTTGAAAGTAGCACTAGCCGCTTCTGCTTACTCAACTTTACCAAAATCAAACCATTTCTGTAGTGCAGCATCCATGTTACATCCTTGAACATTTATGATACTTTCTTTCCAGTACTAATATGCTTAGTTTACATTTCTGAAGCCAAGAGATAAACCCTCCAGTACAAATTACTTTCAAAGGACTGAGTAATATCTATGTAGTGTTCAATATTAAATACAGTAATTGCCAATTAACCTGCATAGATTAATGCAATAAAACAATTAGGTTTGTTGAAAACATTTGTGTAATGTGTACTTTGAAACATAGTAACTGAGCTATGGTTTTAGGGGTAGAATAAAAAAAAAATCTTGGCTATTGCTAGTATTCGAACAGTGGTACTTTAATTTTATCCTTATGAAGGTATTTTGCCCTTTTAACCACTTAAGCTGCTGTGGTCTTGCAGGACTGTGCTTCTGAAAATCTTGTCCTGTGAGAACAATGAATTGTTAAACATTGTGTTCATTTTGTAAACATATACTCATTTTGTGCAAGGAAATAAATTGTTTTGATGAGGTGCAAAATGGGAATCGCACAGACTAACATTCTAAGATAATCTAAGCTGCGAACTTCTGAGCTCATGTGTTTTGGTGCCACGTGGTATCATTGCACTTGCTTAAGAGCCTCACTTACCAGTCCATTGAATCAAATGAATAATTACTGACACAAACTTTAGCTACTTGTGATGAGGTTTGCAACACTCCTGGAAATTTTGTCATGGTGGGAGGTTCATTTCTTCATAGGTGCAAATTTTGCAGGGATGTTGCAAGTCATCACAACAAACAGTTCCTCGTGCTTTGGTCATTTATTGTATTGTTTCTCAAAAATCTTTCTATTTGCCTTTTACGCAGAGATGAAAAAGAAGAATGTACTTTCCTGGCTAGTTCATAGTTCTTAATTAGTTTTATGTAGGTACCTGTTTTACCACAGAGATAGTTCATTTTTATTTCATTTGAAGTTCACTTGACACAATGATAATATTGTTTCGTAAATTGTGAACTGTGCCTACAATTATAATATGTATGTATATAGCACATCAATGTATGATACACTGTATTTTAGCAACTTCTTTGAGGGATATGGAGAAATATACCTCTTCAAGTGTTAAATGCAATTGCTATTGCAACATTCTCTGTTCCACCTACATGCTAATCATACATTACATTTATTTTGTCAGTATGAATAAATCATATTTTGCAATGCAGCAAAATATGAATGGCTGATTATAAAATGCAAACTAAGGAGACAACATAAAAATTAACATATTTATGGAGGCTTGAACCTTCAACTCCCTCAACATTAACCTGATGCCCACATGCTAACCATAGTGCTAAATAATGCCACTATATCTAGGCTCTCCGAAATCCAGGTGTTCATGTCAAGGTCCATTTTGATTTGATCAGTGGCATGGTAATCCTTAATGCTGCAGCAAAGAATTTAGGACCCATAGTCCATTGGTTCTCTATCTCAAACTGTTTATCTTGGACCTCTCTACAACCTTGCCAATTTGTGTAGTTGAATTCTGGAACATTCTGTATATGCTAAGTGTATAAATAATGAGCCAACTTGCCTAAAAAATATGGAAATGGATTCCTAACCTACATTTTGACAGTTGAGTATTTCTTAACAGAGAAATAGGCATTAGTATTGCACTAGTAACAAAATAGTTATATATATTTATTTTTGTATGGCACCACTATCATACACAATGTTATACCCTACTACACAGATTAAACCTTTTAACGTGAAGAAATATTTATTATTTGATATTCATTTTTCCTCAGATTTATATCTATAATAAAGCTTCTACAATTAATTTTCAGCCATTCAACCATTGACACTTTGGCCCATGTGTGTGTGTGTGTGTTAGAAAGTTTTAAAACCTATAACTTTCACTCTCCTATACCAGCTAATGCCATAGTAATCAGTTGCCAAAATTTTAGCAAAATGTGAAAAGTGATTTCTTTCAAGGTAAATGTAAAAGATATGTATAAAGTGCATATTTAGGATGCACCAGAACTCATACCTCATTTCAGTACTGGTTAGAGATTACTACAAGAAAACATCAAATCCAAGTATCATTATGTATCTTTGCTTGGCAGTGCAAAATTCACTGACATCACATCCTCTCTGTCTATAGCAGACAACTAGCCAATATCATACACCATTACCAGTGTGAGAATAACATCCCTAGAATACATGCTTGCACAAGAAATTTGAATCTGTTAATAGCCTGCCTGCTCTTTTAATTTGAAAGAGAATGAAATTGCAATTAATCAAAACATTGAGGATTAATTTGTTACTTTTCAATGTAATGACTGTCTTTTTCTACATTTTTAGCGCACCTTTTAACAATGGCATGTATTTCAGTGTGGTAAAACACACAGTCTTGCTTCTGAAGCAATTGACGCACAGATGCTGTTATGGCCTTAGCATCTTTGTAGTGAACCTTTCAATGAGCTTCCTTCAGTAGTCCAAACAGATAGTACTCTGATGGTGCTAGAACAGGGTTGAATGGGGGATGAGGTAGGCCTTCCCATCCAATTTTCACAATTGCTTTCATGGTGTGATGGCTGGTGTGTGTTTTTGCATTGTCATACAAAAGAAGAACATCTGCCATGGTTTTTGTTGACGTGCTTTGAGCTTTTGAGGGTGCTGACAATGGACAGAATTTATTGTGCATTCCTCCAAAAAATCAACCAGAATCACACCCTCTGCATCCCAAAGCACTGTCACCATAACTTTTCCTGCCAATGGCACAGTTCTGATTTTGTTCTTCTTTGGTGAGTTGTGATGACATTCCATTGACTGTCTCTTTGATTTAGGTTCAAAGAATTTAACCCATGTTTCGTCTCCAGTCACAATTTTTTCCACTCCTCTCCCTCCAAACTGAAGTGTTGAAAGTGTTCAGAGTCTATTGTTTTTCTTGTCTCCTTATTCTTGTCGGTTAACATTCTTGGTATCCATCATGAACCAACTTTTGAATACCCCAGTTGTAATTTTTTCCAGAAACTCCTCTCCTTCCAAACTGAAGTGTTGAAAGTGTTCAGAGGCTATTGTTTTTCTTGTTAGTTAACATTCTTGGTACCCGCTGTGAAGGAACTTTTGAGTACCCCGTTGTTGAATAATTATCGCCTTTACTTAGGGATGCATGGCAATTCAGTCCATCTGTTGTTTTACCCAGCAGTCACCATGAATGATCTCATCCACTCACTCAGTGTTGCATGCAGTCACTCTGCTTTTCATAAGCCAACAGTGTGTGCCCTTCAGCTTTATTACATTAATGAACCCATTTCCTAACAGTGCTGATATCCATTTTTGCATCACCTTGCACATTTTTCAGCCTTTTATAAATATGAATGGATGTTTCACCTTCTGCATGCAAGAATTCAATGACAATGCATTGTAATGCAAGCATTAGTGGCAGCCATTTTGCAAAAGGTGGCACGGTAGTGGATTGGTGAAGAAAGTTTGGGGAATTGTGCCAAATTCAAAATATACAAATAACTAACTTAGTTAATGAGAGAATAAAAACAAAGGAGGAGGTATTAGTTATTGACTTACCCTCATATGTAAAGAGTT
The DNA here is from genome assembly GCA_030762935.1 of Hymenopus coronatus. Taxonomy (NCBI): domain Eukaryota; kingdom Metazoa; phylum Arthropoda; class Insecta; order Mantodea; family Hymenopodidae; genus Hymenopus; species Hymenopus coronatus. The sequence goes on from CM060900.1 coordinate 151,061,559, forward strand.
TCTTAAGCTAACATTTGGTAAATTGTTTTACTTTCATAACAGAGAAATTTAGCATTTATGTGGCAGTAAACATTCGACCTCTTTGTTTACTTTCATATGGCCAAGTAAAGCAGCATCATTTATATTCTTATTCCTTGCTATTCATTGCACTAACCTTTACTTCTGAAGAAATGTTTGCCATTTATGATAATTCCCCAGAGATTCTGTAATAAAGGTCTTACAATTTGTTGCCATCCAACCCTCAAAATTTTGGCCCATATAAGAAAGTCTTATAACTAAACCTCAGATTTTTAGGTGCTTAAAAGCTCATTTTAGATACCTAAAACTGGTTTTAAGAAGCTAATTTTATAATCACAGAATTTTTTTTTAAAGAAAACTCAATTAAATAATAAAACATATAATATACATTAGTAAATTGTAATGTAGTCAAACATAGACTTTAAACATACTATCAACTATAATTAGATTCACAATAAATAACCAATATTCGATGGTAAGAGTTGAGTCAGTTTTTGTAACACGAAACATCACTTTACAATCACTTACTGGGACCAGTTTTGAGATGTAGATTGTTTCCATTTTGAACCCCTAAAATTGTAACTGAATCTCCTTTTGTTGGCATCAAAGATGAGGGTGGTGGTTTTGGTTTTGCATCACTTGTGCAGCCATCTTTTGCTGGGTTCTTCCAAATGTTGCTGTATAGCAGTAAATTAAAATTCAAAATATGGTTCTTCATTATGTAGATTTTCTCCCAAATGTCTAATTCTGTATGCTGATAAGCTGGTTTTAACAGTAAGTTTTATATTTGGTGCCATTTCATGTCTTGATGACTAAAAGTGGTGGGCACCTACTGATTTTTCTGTTTGTATTTTAAGTGACACGTGTGTTCCTTTAGTCTGGTTTCCAGACATGTTGTCCTTCATATATATACTATATTGCAGTTTGGGCACTTCAGTTCATAAATTCCCAGTCTTTTGTTTGCTGGAATATGATCTTTTTAATTTTTACAATAATTTTTGGATTCTATAGTTGCTCTTTGGAGCTAAGGTGATGTAATTCTTAAAAATCTTCTGAAATTTGATGTGTTAATTTTTTCAATTGAGATTGGTAGTGGTGGTTTTATGAATTTTTTGTATTTTGTGGATTCTCTCATCCATTGTATTATTGTGGAAGCCATTTGTGGTAGTTGTTTGGAGTATCTATTGATATACTTATTTGTATTCACTATTTCCACATTCCCATGGAAAATGAAAACACACAAAAGTGGATAATAGACATTTATATTTAGAATGATCAACTACAGGAGTGACACACATTGTACAAGTTCTTTTGTTTTTGGTAAAATCCTAATACAACACTTTACCACTTCGCAGCTATTTCCAAAGCACTTGAAATCATAATGAAAGGGTTAAATTCCCTTATTAACTTTGTTACTTAACTAAACCTTTAAAAGAAAATTCATGCAGTAATAATGGCACATTAATATAGACATTATAAGAATACTGTTGTGCATACAGGGTACTCTTTTGTACTACTGAGCTAATAGACAATAGTGACAGGTCAGAGTAGGGTGCTGGTATGTGGATCAAGATCGAGAAATTTACCACTAATGCATAACAGAAAGTGATGGATAAAGAAACTTCTTTTAAGTGCAGTTTTATGGAAAATGATGTAAACTGAATATTATTTTGTATGAAATACCTACCTTTTTTTATATTTGTAGAATATTAAATGCACAGTTACATATGCCTGCTAATGTCTAATAGATTTATGAGGTGAATGCTTTAAGTAATAAATGTTTCGCATTTTTCTTAACTGGACTGTTATCAATTTTTCAAAACTTTGCAACAAAATGTTTGAATATTTGATTGCCTTTAAATTTTAAATTTCATGTGATTTGAAATAAGAAGTCTTCAAATTTTAGTTGTGATGTCAATTGGAGTATCAAGAGTGTTTCGTAACAAAGTAAAACAAAAAACAAAATTAAAATAATGGTAATGAAAGTACCCAAAACAGTAACTAATTTAGGTCTATTTACCATCATAGTAATGAAGATTCCTTGCTCTACCATCCTGTAGGTCACATAGTATAGCGCAACAAGATTGTAGATCAATAAACTTTTCTAGGCACAATTTCCCGTTGAGTTACTACAATTCCTGTTACTGTTGCACATGGTGACATCCACAGAATAAGGTTATGCATTTTTTCCATTCTGAAGAAATTTTACTGTACTGCAAGTTGTATGAATAGAATTCAAAACTCTATGTGCACCTTCATCCAAACATCATGCAGTAATGTCAAATTGTGTAGTCTAATTACAAGCACAAGCCATCGTGAATTGGGCATAATGCACATCATATCATGTCAGCATCAAGATTCTGCAAGTCACTGTTCATTTTATAGATACACATGATTTGTTACAATAACATTCCTGAATATTAAGGTTATGCACATTAAAGGAATTACACAGAATCACTATAACATGTACATGTGATTCAGTCAGAGAGAACCTATGTGGTGCGGGGGAAGTATTTCTGCCTTACATTCAAAAGGTTTGAAATTCAAATATTAGTTAGGGTGAGACACAAATTTCCTCTTATCCTGAGAAAACGAACATCGGGTAGCTTAAAAGCCTTTGGTCCCCGGGGCTTATTTCACCATCATTTTACTCATTTTATTCATTGTCCAATATCCGGGTTCAGTTAAACTAAAAAAAAGAAGGTAATACTAGCATGAAGCATGTAAAGGTAGGACAACACTAAATTAACTTCATAACAATAAATGTAATGCATTTTATTTCAAATGCACATTTGAATGAAATTAGAACATTATTATGGCTGAAATTTCTTTATTTGTATCGAGAGCTTCAGCAAGGGGTGCATGTTTTAGACTTCTAACAATAAAAAGAGTGAGAAACAAATGAAACTGTAACTGAACACATGCTAGTGTTTCATAGGTAATGAGAAATACAATTGGCAAAAGAAGTTAAATGCTGATAATAGTGAACAATAACTAGCCACCACCAGTTTTGAGTATTTTTAAAGCTGAAACGTAGATATGTGATTCCAGTAAACAACTAATTGGAACAATTTTTAATTTTATCGATCTTAAACTGACATCCTGAAAAGTGGTTTCAGAGCTGTTTGTTAGAACAGGTTGAATTCAAGTTCAAGCTTAGGCCTGTAAGAAGACAGCAGATGCATACTGTAACACCTCAATTATGCAAGTGATATCATGCCATGCGACAGGACTTGTAGTGGTTTGTTTATTCATTCATCACTGCTATCTTAGTTTCCATGTCTACTGTTGAGGCTATCACTTCTAGGAGCCCATTTCCACATTAGGTTTGAGAGCTAGTTTAGATCTGGGTTTTTTGTAAAATTGCTGCATGTGCTTAACTTGAAAACAACGGACAAAAGTGAAAGAATGTACATCCAATAAGTCAAGATTCATTAGGAGCCAATGGGAAATTGCTTCTTTTTGTTACAAACCTTGTAAAGTTCTGAGGCTTCATCCCAAACTGAACATCTTTTTCTATATTTTCTATATCCATACTTGATAGAACCCTGAACGGTAAAAATCAGATCACCCTTGCAACACTTGAAAGCATAAACCACACTAAAATGTGAAAGCTACATTTCAATGCTGGGTTTCTCAAAAATGGCAGCACTTAGTTGTTTCAATCACAATGGAAAACAGGACATGCAATAATCAGGCCCATATACATCTTTGTACAGGCTCATCTGATTAAGCAGCAAAGCTGTTATTGACACCTCCGTTTGCAGGTATGTCCCACTCACCTATCTACACTTCATCCCCCATCTTATGCATCAAAACAGATAGGATGAAAAAACAAGGCCAATTAAACCATTATTATTTTGCAAGTTACAATATTGAATATCTCTTACACTGGTTACATTTTCAAAGATGATCTTTGAAATGTCCTTGTGCTTGAAGATAGGCATTGCAGCATCTTAACAGATTATCATTGACATGTTGCAACTCTTCTTGGAAATGCTGGCTATTATTTTGCAGTTCTTGTAATGAGATATTTGATTTGAATACTTCATCTTTTAAATTGGCCCACAAATCAAAATTGCAGGGTTTGAAGTCTCGAAATCAAGTGGGTCCCACCCTCACACTGATCCCACTGTCACCAAAGATGTCAGCACTTGGGCCAAAAGAAGGCTGAGCTGTAGCTCTCTCATGTTCAATTACCATACATTTGCTTCTCATCAATTCAAGGAAAAGTTGCTTCAAAATAAGATATGGTACAATGAAGTATTTATTGTTTTGTGAAAGAAAATTGAGTCAATTATTCTAGTTGCACTCAAAGTGAACCAAACACTGACCTTATAATTTTGCAGTATACTTAGATGTATGGGTTTTGGATTTTGAGTTGCCCAGTATTTTGAGAGTTAGTGAGACCATGCCTCGTCTGAGTCTCAGGAGGGAAGCAGCACAATAATGAGACTGGAGTTGAGGGAGAGAGAGAGAGAGAGACAGAGACAGAGAGAGAAGTTGCACATGACCACCCTGGTGCCACTAAAAGCGTTGCTGCTTTATCTCATAGTTGAGGTTTTGCAAACTAGACCATGTGACATATTTTCCAGTTTGCGCAAATGTTGCATCCTAATATAAACACTTCCATTCAATTCAATGTACTTTCAGATTGTGTCACTCTTGTCGTGCAACATGAAATAATATGCAGAAATGGAGCCTAAATTGTATGAGAGAATCATTTGATATCAGAAAGTCAGGTGTGCATGTGTCTGTCCGTCTGTCTGTCTCTCTTAAAAAGAAAGAAAGAAAAACAAAAAAAAAAAAAAAAAAAAAACAACACGTTGCAATCTCCCGCAGCATCTCAAGCAAGGTGGTGCCATGGTAACCAGGGTTATCAACTTGATGGATTTTCAAGTTGTATGACAGGCAAAAATTAGTTTTGATGGTTGACAGATTCTTTGATGGGTATTATTAGAAATTCTTAATGTTATATTCACTTTCTTTAGAAAAACTCATGGATATAAATCTTTGTGTACCTGCAAAGCAGTGTAATGATTTTATACATATTGCTCTGACATATGAACATTATACTGTATATTATAATGATGTCATCAATGAATGTGCTTTACTTTATGAAACAGTGTGAATTTGAATGCAGCATAGTGAACATAGTGCTAATTTGGTGTTCCATTATGGTGCCATGTTGCATTTTAACAGTTACTTTATAGTGCTTTTTCTTCATTTTTAATTGCCTTACTGAATAGAAGGCTAAGCTTTGTATGACATTTTAGAACAGAATGGTTAAATAATGAACAATTAAAGGAATGGTTGTTAGAGGTGCCTGGGGAACCTAGTAGTGTGCGGGGCAAATATTGCCAAATCAATGTGAATGTGTGCTTGTAAGAATTACTTCTTCATGGAAAAGGTAAGAAACATTTAAAAGCAGCTGAACCCTTTTCAACTTCATAGTCAAAATTTCCATCAAGCATACGTAAGAATGTGCAGCTGCAGGAGCTGCTCTTACATTGTTTGTAGTTAATCACTGTGCAATTAGATTCCTTGATCATCTTTAAGATCTAACCAAAAAAATGTTCCAAAGTGCTGACCTTTAGTTTTAATTTAAGTTCTGGTTTTGGAAGAAAATATGGAAATTTCCAATTTTGACGGATTTTTGGGTGTTGGTCTGACGGAAAAAAATAATCATATTAGTCAATACTGGTGGTAATATGTGCAACTTGTGCTCAGGATGTTATGGGTTTGATTCCTGTGGCTAGACAGGCAAATGCTGGGAAGGTTCATTATATCCCCAAAATTATCTGGCCATCACTTCCTTTTCATTTGTTTTAGGGTTGTAGGACCAGGTAAGAGTATTCATTGGGTTGCAGCTGGCAATATCTTGTACAATACAGGTTTATTCCTAGCATTGTTGAACTAAGCTATTGCAACCCACCTTTGGGTGTTTTCGAGCTAGGGCCCCTTTGGGGAACCCCCAGAGGCTTCTGGATTGGTCCTGGGTGGCATCGGAGGCTTTGAATCTTCCTACACCAGGAGGGACCTCTTCCATGCTGGCATGCATCATTTTCTATATCTGGTCACCCTTCGGGTCTCTGCTCATCCCTCCCATGTGCTGTGCTCTGCCCCATTGGCCGGCTGACGTGTCCATGAGCTAATTCTAATCCAATCCCACAGGTGCACAAACTATGTTACAGTTCATTGCAATGGGTTAAACTCTACAAAGCCAAATATATTGTTACATTGCCCTCCAAAAATACAAACTGTACAAGTGTACAGGCAGCCCCAGTGGTAATTTACTTAGCAGTGTAAGAAGCTCCTAAAGAATAAATTTTCATATAGTGTTACATAATATAGCATAGGTACTGCTTCTCATGATTTAGTTTTAAGAAATTTAGGGAAAAGTCCTCTTTTCTCTCTCTTTTTTTTTTTTCTTTCTTTTTTTTTTTTTTTTTTTTTCTTTTTCACTTTTTTTACTGTTTTAAATCTTTGATCTTAATATTACCCTTTAAATTCTTTTTATATGTGTACAATACAGTTTTTTTATTTTTAAAACTCTTTTAAAAATGCTTTAATTGATACTTCATTTCCATTTAGCATCGTGATTATAAAGTAAATATAACCTTTGTTTTTTTATTTTTGCAAGACTTCAAGAGAGGAGTGGAATTACATGCATTATAAACTAATAAAGTGTTCATGGAAACACGTTCTTCTTTCATTTAGAATGATCCTTCTATAGTGGCAGAAGGTTACCAAAAAGTCACTAATTTTTATTTCTAATGTTCAGTAGACACTCCGAGTATATCATACATAGAATGCAGCAGTGGAATTGAACACTGAAGTGGAAAGCCACTGAAAGAAGCAACTGGAAAAATGTTCAGAGTTATATTTTTTTGCTTTAATGACATTGTAACTTACATTAAGACACAGTAGAATATTAATGCTGAAAAATTGTTAAAAAATGACCTGGATTACTAAAGTGTTTCGGTTATATAGTTTGTTCTATTCTTATGCAAAATAATCCTTTATGGCAGACAGAACATTTTTCCATTGGCACATTTAATTTATATCAGTCTTCGCTCATTACATTTCACACTCAAAGTACACATGCAACAAAAGGAACAGTTAATGCACCATCATATACAGCTATTAGTTGATAGGCAGGTCAGTTTATACCTCTCTAATAGTTCTCAGCTGGAGGCAGGGAACTCACTCCTATGGTATTCCTTACAAGGAATAATATAGGAAATTAATAAGAAACAGTAATATATTGGTTGCTTTCAATGCCTCTTGATATTTACTACACTATAAATAACAGTTTATTTGTTTTCCTTTAATTCTACTAAATTAATTGTATTTTGGATATTTGCAGCTATTTGACAATTACGGGTATCATTATTCTTTGATGGATAAGGAAACTCGAAGAAGGCATTTACTGTATTATTACCAGTTCCGATGTAATTGCCAAGCCTGTTGTGAGGAGTGGCCAATATATTCACTTCAACCTAGTGGCACACCAACATACACCTGCCACAGGTAAGAAACTTAAGTCAAAGGCATTTGATTTTTATTGGTGGAAGTACTTGAATTTTGCATATTAAGTAGTTGAAATATTAGTTGTAAATTTGAAAGTTTTATTTAAATGAATGAATGAATGAATGAATGAGACTTCAAATTGTGGACAAATGGGTAGTTACTGGATACCAGTAGTTAAGTTAGTATTTATTTTTGTTATTCTTGGTTAATTTTCTGATGCTGTTGAAGTATTGAAAATGTATGATGTTTTGGAAGAGAGTGTGTGAGTGTGTGTGCATGCAGAAAATATTATTGAATCCATGAAGGTTGATTCAGTTTCATATTTATTATATGCCCATTTTAATTATGCAGATGTAGGTTCAACAATCATAAAGCTGAAACCAAATTGCAAACACAATTAAAATAAAGTTTAAAATATTTAGCATTCACTGTATATAGCTATATCCTATAAAATATTTCAGTATTTTACTTTTTAAGTGTTTGGAATTTATAATGCAATGTTGTGTTCTTGATATCCATGGTAGTTTGGTTTTGAAGCAATATAATTGTGATAATTCATTGAATAATTTTGATAGTGATATTTTTAAAATTTTATTTTACAGAACACAAATCCTTATGTTCTCTTCATTGTGAACAGTTAACAATATGATGTGCATGTATCCATGCACATGTTAATAATGGCAGATTTTCTGATTTAAATATGTTCTAGGGAACAATCATTCATTTAAATACTAATTTAAATACTACTACTTATTGGGTGTTAGGATTTGCATTTCCTAATTACATCTGCACTAACTGCCAACAATGTAGATGGGACTTAATTGTGATATACTGTATGATTAGAATAAGAGGTTAGATATCCATAGTTGGACAAGTTATTATACAGCTTTATTTACTTTTTACTTTCTCTATATGTACTATGTACATAGTATATAGAGAAGATAGAGAAATTTGATACCGAGATTTCATCAGAAATTCATGTTTTGAGAGCCCCTGAATAAAAAAAGCTTTTTAGAAAAATATCCATGTGTGTGTGTGTGCGTCTGTGGGCAGCATAGCTCAAAAACAAAAACCGTTAAATATCAAACTTGATATTTAAGTTTGGTATCTTCCAAAGATGCGACGTGAAGATTTTCAAGGAAATCCCCCACCCCCAACTACCCTTTACATGGGAAAAATTTCGAAAATGTTGATTTTCTCAAAAATGGCTCCGATTTTGATTAAAATATTGTATATTAAAGATATTTACCAAATAAATAAAATGCATATTTTAAATTTTCTGGAAATAGCCTCTGAAGACTACTTTATTCTGGATGAATTTTATGGAATTTTGCATAACTGCTAAACCATAAGAAATGGACAAAAACTTAACACACAAAAAATGTAGATCACGATAAAACACACTTATTTTTTTTTTTTTTTTTTTTTTTTTTATTTCGTTTTTGAGCTATTCCTTGTTATTGGTCTCAGCTTTAAAGAAACTTATATTTTTCTTATACAGGAATTTGTCAACTCCTGTCCATACAAACAAAGGAACTTCAGGCACATAGCAACCAGCTATTGACAATCACTTTAACCTATTATACTCCCTTATTTCGCTTCTACTTATAAGGAAGCAATTAATAAGACTATTTCTGCTAATTTTTCTCAATTAGTATGAAGTAAATAAAAGCATAAGCTTTTTACAATAATTTGTTGCAGAGATTTAGAGAAAGTCATGAATGGAACACATAACATTTTTTGCTTATGTTTTATAGAACCAATGCACTTCATGGAATTAATTATTGAATTTCTTCCCTAATAATATGTTTCGTAGTCTATTACTTGATTACTTTGCAACAGGTGAAGAATGCGATGTGATGGAGCACTGTAAAAAGAAATCAATTATGGAACTATCACTGATTAGAACTAGCTACTACCGATTTTGATTTACTAGAAGTTTGTATGTAACATTTAAGAGGCAACTAAAATTATAAAGCAAAGTTTGATGATAATAAGCCACTATCATTAATGTGTAGGGAAAAATGGTGCCCTTAGGAGTGGGATTAACTAACACCCTTGAAGCAGATAGGATCTTTAGATTATAATGTAAGCTCTTAAAATACGTAATGATAAAGCAGGAATATTATTTGAGTTCCTCAGAGTGTTCTATGATAATAAAGAAAACATACTCTGTGACCCACTTCTCTTTTTCTTAACTTATCAGTCAGTATTTCAGCAAAATAAGTTTGAAACTTTAACAGGCAAAATGTATTTCAGGTCTGATTTACCAAACTAAACATTGTATGGTAGTTTATTTTTATTTTCACATAAAATTTAAAATATTTGCAACCTGCTCATAGAGAAGCACATAACTAAAATAAGAACTGAAGCTTTCCTGGCGACATATTAATTCAAAGATTTTGAATTAAGCACATAACTCTTTTACAAAAAACGAATCAATGTTTCACACTCCTATTACTGACTGGAACAAGTTTTGAGTGACTATTGTCCCCATTCTTGGTTGCTGATCAACTATCTTGGTCCTCTTCCCTGGGTTTCTGTAATGTCACCAATTATGTGTTTGGTGAATTTATAGATTAAACTATCATTTACTGGAATTTCAAAATTCATAATGCAGTGCTCAAAACTTGGAAGATATATGTATAGCTCTTCTTTTGAAAATATGACTATAATTTTTCTAAGTCCATCTTGATCTGAATATTTTTTCGAAGTGCAGTTTTAGATTTTATATCTAATAGGTATTTAAAATCACTTTTTACTAGACTTCATGCTGTAGAACATTTTCTTAACACAATGTAAGGTTTATAATTGTTTATTTAGTTTCCACTCATGTTACTGTAATGAATTCATTATAGCCAAATTATCCATTTTGATTAATTATTTAATGCAATGCTGCCAACAGTCTTTATCAATAAATTACACTAACACTATGACACTGTTCTTAAATTGCAATGATACTAACTCACTGATTAACTAAGTCTAACCTAAAACTACCACCGCCTCCGCTGCCTACCTGCCTGCATGCCTACCTGCCTACTTACTTACTACTTACTTACTAACTACTTACTTACTACTTACTTACTTACTAACTACTTACTTACTTACTAACTACTTACTTACTTACTAAATGTAAATGTAAATGGCCTGTTATTTATGGACGCTCTTTAACTGCTGTGGTTCTCAGCGTCCCATTCTAAATTGGGCGTGAAAGACCGCTTAATTTTGCCCAGAGGCCTCTCTTTCAGGCTTGAGGTTCTTTTACGTGCCGTAAATCTACGACACGGGACCAACGGCTTTACTTCCCTTCCGAAGGAAGCCATGCTAAGGATTTTTACGCCCGAAAAAATCCATCGTCCTCCGCCGGGTTTGAACCCGCGACCTTGGGTATATGAAGTCAGCATGGTAACCATTACACCACGGAGGACGACACTTACTTACTACTTACTAACTACTTACTTACTTACTTACTAACTATTAACTTACTTACTAACTACTTACTTTTTTATTTATTTATGCTAAGCTTTATACGGGTGAATATGACCGGTGTTCAGCCCTGGCTTTTTACCGGTCATACTCATATTTTACAATAGTTTATTAATTCTAGTTTATTACACCATTTTTGCTATTTACTGTCCATACCCATTTATTTTTCACTTTGCATAAGAATTGTCCAATCTTCTTACTATCTTTTTGAAACATTCCAACTACTGCTACATTTCTATTTTAAACCATTTCTTATTAATATACTCCGTTCTCCAAATTTCAGTCCCTTTACATTTAAATAAAATGTGTTCCATATCTTCATTTCCGCCACATATAGGACATTGATTTTGTGGAATACCTTTCCTTAAACCTTTTAATCTCCATACTCCTGCTTTCAGCCATGCAATACCTTCTCGCTCCTCTTTATTTGTCACATCTATGTACTTTTCCCTTCCCCATGAGACTTTCATTGGTATATAGAAAACTAAAGATCTCTTTTCAGTTATTTCACTAAATATTTTTTGTATTTCTATATCCTCAAATCTTTTCCTTGCCAACTTCCAGAAGTTATTCACATTATTTTCTCTTCTTCTCCACATTTCCCCATACCCACTACTTTCCAGGTTATTTCTGAGACAGTCTACCCATCCCTTGTTCTTTAAACTTTTCTCTTGATATACTAAACACTGCTTTAACAAATTCCTTTCTTCCAATTTCAATATTCTATGCCAAAATTTCAATGCCCTTTCCATAATCTTTCCCTTACTTGCCACTCTACCCAGCTCTATTTGTGCTACCTGCCTAACAGTTGCATTTGGTAACCCAAGTATTTCTTTGCAAAATTTCCTATGCACCTCATCTATGACTTCCCATCCTCCTTCTAATCCCCATACTTCTATTCCATATAGCATTTTTGCCTCGACCACCATATTGTACACTTTTTCTAACCATCTAATATTTATATTAGGTGCTTTGTATTTGCAACTTCTAATAGCTGATAAAGCTCCTTTTCCTTTTGCCAATGCAAATTTCTTTTGTTTTTCCCAATTGCCACCACTATCAATTTTAACTCCTAGATAAATACATTCTCTCACTACCCTGTACTCTTTTTCATTCTCATTCTTCCATTTTTCATACTTGCTCAATTTCCCCCCTTTTTTGAACACTACAATCTGCGTCTTGTCCTGGTTCACTTTTAAACTCCACTCTTTACAGTAATTATTTAATGCTTTCAGGGATTGTTTCAAGCCATTCACTGTAATTGCACCTATAACTAGATCATCTGCAAACAGTAATCCTGGAATCTGAATATTATTAATTACTGGCATAGAGTTATTATTTCTCCCAATTTCTGTTAATACATCATCTATATACAAATTGAATAGGACTGGACTTAACTTACATCCCTGTCTAAGGCCTTTCTCTTGTTGGATTTCTCTTGTTACAACCCCTTCCTCCACTCTTATACAAAAAGTATTTTCCTTATATAATGCTCTAAGGGTGTCCACCATTTGTTTACTTACTCCTTTAGTCAACAACTTATGCCACAGCAATTGAAGCTCTATCCTATCGTATGCTTTCTCTAAATCCACAAAAGCCATATATAATCTCCTCTTTTGTCTTTTAAGTATTTATCTACCAGTGTTTTTATAATAAATAAATTATCAACTGTCCTCCTCCCTTTTCTAAAGCCCATCTGAAGTTCCGAGAGGATATTATATTCTTCAACCCATGTTTGTATCCTGCTTGCCATAATACCAGTAAAAATTTTTCCTACATTTGATAATAATGCAATGCCTCTGTAGTTGTTTGGTTTATCAACACTACCCTTGCCTTTGTATATTGGATGTATGATTGCTTTCCTCCACTTATTTGGTATATAACCCTTCACTTTAATTGTGTTAAATAAGTCTTCTAAAACCTTAATTCTGTTTATTTCAGTGCACCATTCCTTAAGGAACTTTGTCGGGATTCCATCTATTCCCGTTGCTTTATTTCTCTTCATTATTTTCACCTGTTGAATTATTTCTTCACTTCTTATTATATCATCGAGTATACCTACATAGTTATTACCTATTTCCCAATTTCCTATCTCATTTTTACTCTTTTTCTCCCCATATAACTTTTTAAAATATTCCATCCATTCTCCTGGTTTTATACTTGGTTTTGTTACATATTTATTATACATTGATTTCATAACCTTCCATATCTCATTTGCATTATTTTCATTTAGGATTCGTATCAAATTACTTTCATATTTTTTCATCCAGCTTGTTTTCTTTTGTTCCAGTAATGAATTATATAAATCCCTTCCTTGCATATACTCTTTCTTAAATTCTATGTATCCTAATTCCCTCCACTTTATGAGCAGCTGTTTGACTTGTCTTTTAGTTACTCTACATTCTTCATCAAACCAGCCCTCATCTCTGTTGTAAACCTTCTTTCTCATTTTCATTTCCTCTCCAGCCCTTAGCATAATGATATTTAAGATATTCATAGCACTTTCAATTTCTTGTTCCTTTATCATAAAACTTATTCCACACTGACATATCTGGCCATAATTAGAATTTAGTGTCTGCCTAAATTTATTGCAATACTCTTTCTTCCATTTGTATCTACTGTATTCTTCTATGTTACACTTTTCCTCCCTTAAATTATAGACTATTTGCTCTGTGTGTGTTTTTATGTCTACTATCAATGGAAAATGTCCACTGTTGGAACTTAAATTTAGTACCTTAAAATTACTTAAAATATACCCCATATTAATTGGCCATAATACATAATCAATCACACTTTGACCATTATTACTAACATACGTATATTCTCCATTCACATCTCCATATTTCCCATTCAAAATATCAAAGGCATTCAATTCACAGAATTCTATAAATTTCATATACCCTTTATCAGCTATCTTATCTTTGCTGTATCTAATCTTCTCAGGTTTCTCTAATGTATCATTACTCATCCAGCTGTTCCCTCCAACATCATTTTGGCCAATCCTAATGTTAAAATCTCCCATTAATATAATCTCAGAATTACCATATCTCTCCTTTAAATTTTCTATTTCTATCTCTAGGTGTTTAAGGAGGTCCGGATTATGAAAGCGCGAAGGAAGAGGAGGATTGTATACTATACCTATACATATAACATTTTCAACTATTTGTTTCTCCTCTAATACAATCCATAGTATTTCTTTTCTCCTTGACCAAGTTTCTTTAACTCCTTTGCTTAACGTCTTCTATACAAAAAAGCCTATGCCTCCAGATACCCTCCCCTTTCTTGCTACCTTATCTCCTTTTATCCCTACAAAATCAAAATCCTTTACGTAAACCTGGTCCTCTTTTAGCCATGTTTCAGCTACCGCGAGATAATCAAGTTTCGTCAATAATTGATTTAAACTCCCCGCATATATTTTGTTTTTAACTCCCTCACAATTCAAGAATCCAAGCCTCCTTATATTCTCCCTTCCCTATTGTGAGCCTGATCTAAATCTAAATGTTTCTAGTGTTCTTTTACTCCTTAATTGTATCCCTTCTCTGGAAGGAATCGCTTTATTTCTGTCTAAAACTAGAATGCTGCCATGTTCGGATGATATAATGCTGTCTTCTTCCCCTTCTGTATTCTCCCCACTACTCTGTTGCCATGCCTTCTTTCCCTTCAAAGCCAAATTACGTGCTGCTATTACTTCCCCTCTTCTCGGTGACACTATTTTCTTGGGTGACGTCACTCCAATGGCTCCTCCTCCTGTTGCTTCCTCTGTTGACGTCATTACTTTGTCAGCTGTTACTTCTCTCGTAAGGATATTGGATGACGTCCTATCTGCATATGCCGTTCTCATATCCATGCTGACAGACGGATTTCGGTTCAACCACACACTTTCCCCGTCTTCACCCACATCCATTCCTTTTTGCTTGGACTTTGATCTTCCTGTTGTACTTCCTAAAGTTGGCGTTGACATCTGCTGAGTAATATCCTCTGTGCCTGATTGGGGTTCTCTTAGCTCCTTCTTGTCCAGATGCGATGTCTTTTCTCTGTCAATCCACAATTGGAAATTTCTAATATAAGCTCTTTTTCCCTGGGCTCTTGCTTCTTTCATTTTTTGTACCAAATTTCTTTGCAGAGCTCTCTTCTTAGGTGATAAATCTTTATTAATAAAAATGTCTGTTCCTTTTAATTTCTTGGCTCTTTTAAGTACTTCATGTACTAATTGGGCTGTTGCAAATTTCACTATAATGCTCTCTTGCCAAGTTGTCTTCCAACTCAATAAGCTTCAATAATTTCCCATCCATACAATTCCAAATCCAGCTTTTCCTTCGTTATTTCTAATATTCTTCTGCTGGCCATTTATACCTTCTTTCCTTAACTCCTATGAACACTAAATTAAATCTTCTCTCCCTTTCTTCCAATCTTTCCATTCTTTCCTTAACCATTTCAACTTCCCTTCTTGCTTCCTGCACCTCAACTCTAACATCTTCTTTGATATCTGTTGCCATCTTTTTCAATTGTTTACCTATTCGTTGTTCCATGCCTTCTATTTTGTTCATTTTCTCAGTCAGATTTTTCCAGCATTGTTATTATATCTGCAGGGCCGGGGTTTACCTCAATTCCTCCAATCACTAACAACAAAGTTATAACACTTGCTAAAACCAATATGTTTGTCATCTTCTCTCGAAAACTGTGTTTACTATTCACCAATTTTACTTTTCTAAACTGTCCAATTCTTGCTCTATACACTGTAATGTCCACTCCCATCGTGACTTAGATCCTTCTTCCTTCACCACAGGAGCACAACCTTCTCAAAACACAAAACACAACTTTCCTCTATCACTGCTGGCTTAGCACTCTGAACTACTTACTTACGTACTAACTACTTACTAACTGCTTGCTTACTTACTACTTACTTACTACTTACTTACTACTTACTTGCTTGCTTACTAACTACTTAATTGCTTGCTTACTTACTTACTAACTACTTACTTACTAACTAACTAACTTACTTACTAACTACTTACTACTACTACTACTACTACTACTACTACTACTACTACTACTACTACTACTACTACTACTACTACTACTACTACTCTGCTTTTCATTTCTTTTAAACATCTGTCATCCCAAGGGTGTACTTACTCTCTATGATGAAATTTGCATCATTCTATCTTGCGTTTGTCGATTTCAACAACATTGTCAGGACTGCCAACTTTCCCTCTTGCAATGTATTTGGTATTATTGGAGACCATGCACACTTCATGGCAATAACTGAACCAATTAGATACTATCTGAACTCGCACATTGACCTCCAACTGAACAGTCCTTTATCTCATATGATTGCTTTTAAGCAAAGCAGTGGATGAGGGAAAGAATTTGCGTGGACAATAGTTTTGTCTGCTTGAATCTTTGCACATAGACTGTCCAGTTCCAAAAGGAATAATATAGTTAATTACTAGGTAATTATTCATACCAAAACTCTATTTTGCAGAACAATTTTAACATTCTATGGGGCTCTATTTTAACACACTCCTACTTTCAGCAAAACTCTGTAAATATATGGCACCATCTCTTAATGGGGTGCAGGGTGGCATTACATCTTTCTCATCAAATAATAGTTGAAGACCGGCCTCTGTATCATTGACATAAACCAACAGATCTGTCGTATTAATTGGAGAGCCATTTCTAACGCTGTTATAATCTGTAAGAATATTGCCAAGAACATACAACCTTTGCTTCTAGCACTACGATACATTCTGCTCAATTGCATCTTAGTATTTGTAAAACAATAAATCCTGAGAGAAAGCATGATCAGGATTTCCAGAAATGAACTTAAAAAAAAATGTAAAACTCAAGTGACCAACTCATTTGGTACAATTTCAAATTTCTATCATCATTCCAAATGCCAAGATCATAAGTTATTTGCAAGAATAGTTAAACTCTTTCACACTGGAAAAGAACCAAGTTTAATAATAATAATAATAATAATAATAATTAATAATCTTGACAAAAATATTTATACATCAAGGATATATGTGTCGTCTTAGCTTCCGGAGAAGGCCGCATTATCTTGCATGGTATTGCTGACATTTTGCTCATCTTGCCATGAGCTTCTCCTGGGCTCTTGTTCGGTCCTTGCTCTCTTGTATCATCTTGCGGTCCAAACATCCAATGTCAATAAAACACATATGCCATTCATAAATAGTAAGGCTACTGGGAGGATCTTTACAATATTTTGCATGAAAATTGTCACACAGTTGTCGTCGACCTTGACTCTTCAAATCAAAACATACAGTGAGTGCACACAGAACCGGTAAAGGCAGCCATCTTTACTGCAACTGCTGCTAGCACTTGCATTGGCAAGATTCTGTACAAGTGTAACATACGAGTCAATTCTTGATCTATTATCAGGCAAAATGACACCAAAACCATGACTGAAAGTAAAATGAATAAAGAACTATAAGTTGTCAAAGTTGTAAAGTCCTTTTTGAAACCTGCTGTATATGTATAATGGACCTTGCCCTACACTATGCATCTATTTTTACCTCCTTTTTCTTATTTTCTTATCTCTTTCCTCTTCCATCTTCTTGTTACACATTCTTATCCATTTCTGTCTAACCTTACCTAAAAAGTTTCCTATACCTTTTTCATTTTTTTCTCCTTTTGTGGACAGAATGCTCCTGATTTCTATTTCCTCATCCAATTTATTCCATTTTCATTGCCAAATTTGATCTCTCCAAATTTTGCTTGATTACAATATAGAATATAGTGGAAATCTTTGTCAATTTCTTCACATGTTGGACATTTTCTTTACATTGTCATGTCTATAAGTTTTTATCCCCTGTTCTTGCCCATGCAAATCATCCTCCTCCTAGCTTATTGCATATATCTATTGTACTTTTCTCTCTTACACTGCTAAAAATGTCTTGTCTATCCATACCCTCTAGCCTTGATTCTACTACTTTCCAAAAGCCTCTCATTATATTCTGCATTTAACCATGAAATTCCCATACCTATTTTCTCCATAGTTTCCTGCATTTTTACTGACCATGACCCTTCCCATTTACTTTTCTCCTGAATTCTAAAGCGTTCTTTAATAATATCCCTATCCTCCAGACTGGAAATTCTGTACAGATATTTCATGGCGCTTGTGATAATTTTGACCTTGGTGGAATGTCTCCCTAGTTCTAACTGAGCTGTCCCATTTGGTGATGCTATTGGTAGACCTAATATATATTTACAAAAGCTCTATTAATTTTATCAACCTCTCTCCAAGCCTCATTGACTCCCCATACCTCTGCCCCATAGAGCATTTTATTTTCACTACAGCCATATAAATTCTACATATCTGGCAATTTTTTTTATACATGACCTTATAGTACTCATGGCCATTTTTCCTTTTGTTATACACACATTTTTTGCTCATTGCATCTTCCATTGGAACTTAGTCTAATCCCCAGTTGATCAAATCTCCTTATGGCCTCTATCTCTCTTCCATTAATCTGCCATTTCTTGTCCTTACATAATCTGTATTGCTTTTTAAGAAACATAATCTTGGTTTTCTTCTTGTTGACTTTCAGCCCCCATTTTCCATAAAAATTATTTACTACCTTGATTGCCTTCCTCAATCCTCCACACAATATGGACCCAACTACCAATTCATCTGCAAACAGTAAACTTGGAATTTCTTTATCATTGATAACTGGTGAATGCACATTGCACCTCTGGATCTCCTGTAGAATATCGTCAATATAAAAGTTAGATAGCACTGGACTAAGTTTACAACACTTCCTCACCCCTGCCTTCTCTGTAGACATTTAGTTCCCATATTGTTTGGCAGTTTTATACAGAACTTATTTTCTTGATATATTTTACATATTAATCCTATAAAAATATGACTTATCCCTTTGCTTTTTAATTTTACCCTTAAAGCTTCTCTATTTATGGTATCAAATGCTTTCTCCAAATCAAAAAATACCACGTATACCCTCTCCTTTTTGTTGCTCAAGTATTTGTCCATAATTGTCTTAATTACAAAACTTAATAATGTTAGCAAACAAGAAGCTAAGGGTATTTTTAGCATCAATTAGCAAAACTTGTCTTATATAATTAGAAAATGAGACACAATTCCATGCATCAGAAGAGTAGGAATTAAGATCCAATGCTTTTATAGATGAATGTAGCCCTTCCTTAAAATCATGTTATATAGTGTTAAACATTACCACATATGAGAAACTAATATTGGAATAGCATAATTTTAAATAGTAATTTTTATAAAATTGAGGTGCTGTTGTATTTTTTCAGGTGCAAAGCAGCATTAAATGCTTCTGGTGGGTGTTCCAGGTGTGGAGAAAAGCAAAATCTGACTAAAATTGAAAGATATTTGCAGCATTCTAGTGAAAAAATAGAAAGAATTATCATCAACCTACAGGATGGTACTAATATTTCTGAAGAAGATGTATTGATGCTCATTAAGCATCTTAAGGTACTGGATTTAAATGTTAAGCTCCCATGGCAGAAGTATTGTGGTTGCCAAGAAGCTTTGAAACATTATTTTTCAAAGACAGGCAACTACTTCGCATTTTCTAAATAAGCCAGAAGATCCTATTATACCATAGTCTAAAAATAATGCATATTTTTGCAAATGCTCCATCTCCAATATTGCATTTGTTGCTATACCTACTATATCAACTTCTCAATGTTACCATCTTTTAAAGCAATGCATTAATCTTCTGCGAAACTTGAAACAATTGAATGGGGGCTTGCAAAAACTGGCCAATTATCAATTTGTAAGGTCATACTATTTGAAGAGTCTAAGAATGCACATATTTCTTGATGAAATGAAGTACGGATGATTTTAACCAAAAGAGCAAACATGCAACAACCTGTTGAATCTGCCATTACAGATTATGGCTAAAGGTTCATGCAGTGTGAAGATTCCTTTGTTTTTGCAATCATCTCTCTTCCGCAACAAAGAGCATATTTCTATCTGAGTTGATTAAGATCAGGGTAGGCCTGCAAATTGTATGCAAATTATAAAAGAATATTAAAATACATCAATTTGAAAATAGTTAGTTGCTTTATGTCAAACAAAGTATTATATTCAGCTTAGTAATAATACAGTGCAGCAATTATTATTTATGAATATAAATATTCTAATTGTGGTGTGTTGGAGATAATTATTGGAACTCTTATTAATTTAAAAATGCAAAACACCTTTATTACAAACCTTTTAATTGGTTGCTTACAAAAATGTTTATACATGATGTGCTTCACCTGTTTTTTCTTCTTCTTAACACAAAACTCATAACATGGGACAGAAATACCAACTCCCTAGAAAATTAAAGTGGCCAGAGCTAAAAATTATGCTAATTTGGTATATCCTCCCACCTTGTAAATTCAAATGCATTATTTTAATTTTTAACACAAATTGTCTCTTTCAGTAGTTCTCACTTCTAAAGGATACATTCTTCATTCCAAACTGGCAAGTATTCATCTTCTGTTTTCCATGGTGTACAAACAGAGCTAAATACTCTATTCTAAACCTCTAACTAAGATCCTCCCATAGTTTTTGAAGATATTTCCACAGTTGAATTAGTGCCGATCTATTAACTAAATCTGTATCTGGGTTTCACAACTCTGATTCGTTGAAGAAAAGTGGCTAGAGTCAATAGGGTAAGCTCATCTGAATTTTCTGTGATATACAAGGGTGGTTTGATAAGTTCTCAGAATCACCACGAGAGGTCAGCCCTAGCACCACAAGTTTTTCACGTGATATTCGTTGGATTGTTGCCTGTAAACACGTGTCACATTAATGTTCTTTAAGACAGCTGTAGTGGTGATGTGGTTCTATTGTTGTTCCTGCATTGTGATTTGCAAAGATGGAAAAAATTGAGATTTGAGCAGTAATTAAGTATTTCGTAAAGAAAGGTATGAAAGCAAAAGACATTCATGCTGATTTTCTGAATACACTGGGAGACTGCTCCTTCATATTCAACTATTGCCAAGTGGACAAGCAAATTTAAATTTTTTTGGGAGAGCTTAGATGATGATCTGCTCAGTGGCCACCCAAAATTATCTGCAAGATGGGTGCCACGACTCTTGATGCTGGATAAAAAACACATGAGATGGAAGTATTGGAACAATGTTTGGCCCATTTTAAGGGAAACGAACAAGATTTTTTTCGCCAGTTTGTGATCATGGATGAAACTTAGGTTCACTATTATACCCCAGAGTCAAAACAATGGAAGCTTGCTGATTCTCCCACCAAAGAAAGCAAAGGCAATTCTTTCGGCCGGAAAGGTCATAGCATCAGTTTTCTGGGACATGAAGGGGATTCTGTTTGTAAATTATCTCCCCAGTGGGCAAACAATTACTGGAAAATACTATGCTAACCTACTGGACCAATTACAACAAAATGTACACGAAAAAAGGCCAGGCTTAGCAAGGAAGGAAGTCATCTTTAATCAAAACAATGCGCGCCCACACACATGAACTGTCGCCATGGCAAAATTACACAAACTAAGGTATGAATTGTTACCACACCCACCTTATTCACCTGATATGACTCTGTCAGACTTCCATCTCTTCCCAAAGCTGAACAATGTTTAGCTCCTTGTAGCTCAAAGATGATTTACTAAGGTTTCCACACCATCCCTCGCCATTCTTTCCCTCCCACTGCTCCACCACGCTGCAGTAGGTGGAATGAGCTTCCGGTAATTTTCCTGACAGCATAGTACGCCATTATTTCATTCCAGTCGAACCCTTTTAGTTCATTGTTTGTTCCTCGTATGTTGGTTGCCAGTGTCAGAATATCTAACTGATATTCTTCCATGGCAAGCTCTGAATCTTCTAAAACCTTGTATGAATTTTTCTGTAGACAAAGATTCTACTGGTTCAAGATGCATTGCATGATAAACAGCACAAGTGAACAGAACAATCTAGGTTTTTCCCCTTTCCTTTGAAAACAGGAGTCCTGCAAAGTCTACTCCTGTAACTTAGACTTTGCCCTACTTGTTCCTTTGGCAATGCTGCACAAGGAACTGGTAGAGAACTATCCTTCTGCTTCTTACAGGCAACACATCTGTTTAGAGTTTTCTTCACTGGAAGGAACAGTTTAAAATAGCAACATAGACATCCTTGGTGGCTTTTGGCCTTGACATCCAGGTATGCCTTTAAGATGGACACCATTTTTCTCCTCTTTCAAGTATCAATGACAGATATGTTAGAGATGGGGTGGGTTCTCAATTGCCTTGGGAATTTGTGTTTTTCCAATTCTAGTTTAAAGCTTGTAAATAAAGCATGGGTTATGTTTGTATACTTTAGAATTCATAGAGGAAGAGATGAAAGAAGCAATTTGGAGCAACCAAAATAAGAAACAACTGAGAGATGACAAAATTTTTTGAAAATCTCAGCCCTATTGCATATAAAACACTCCTTAAAATCTAAAATGTATCCTGGCATAAAGCTCTGCCCCTACCAACTGACTGGACTAAAGGTGTTGTCATCTCAATCTTAAAATCTGGGAAACATGAAAATGAAATTGAGTCTTATCAACTCAGAACCCTAACCTCAATACATGCCAAAATATGCACAAAAAAAAAAAAAAAAAAATTATACTAGCATGTCTAAATTTTTACCTGGAAAAACAAAGATATCTAGTTGAACAGGCATGTTTTAGGGCAAGCATGTCAACCTCAAATGCAGTAACAAAGTTTACCCAAGATGTGAAACAAGGTTTAAATGACCAGAAGAGTACAATAGCAGTTTAGATGTTATTGTGTGCACCACATTTGGGAAACCTTATGCGGGGAGCTCAGACGGGTGCCCGATTGAAGACTCACTCCACTATCTATGAGTAGACCCACATACTTGGTGAGGTGAATCTACTACCATTGAATTTTACCTCGGCGTTGCTCAGCCTGCACGATGGTTGACTCTCTCGGGGTGGTGCAGCTAATGGGGGTAGTTCAGGGAGTGATCTTATAATAATTAAAACTTACGTAACTTTCCTGGAGTTTATTTCTTACTAGGAGAAGCGAGATAAGCACCTTTGCTTTACAACTATGCTAACTTGTACACTTGTTATGAACCTTAACACTTGGCTGATCACATGTAATTATAGTTCCTTCTTCTTCCTTAATTCTGCGTTATACAATATACTTCAACACATGTCACTAACTTTAAAGATACTTAGAGCACTGGAGACTGCTAAGCTTTCGTTACATGTTACAGTGTTTAACTGTGTGTGAAGAAGTTATGTTCAGCCCGACAACCGACAGCATGACATCAATAGACAGCGCTGTGCCTTCTTGGGCTCTTTATATACTAAAAATACTGTCATGGCAGCCTCTTTCTGATTGGACAGAAAGGCCACGCGATTGACGTAAATATTACCCAGAAGTCAATTTTCTCATCCCAGGGTGCACTGCAAACCTCACGTGACATGTCTTGTACAATGAAGAATCACTGTCTTCCGAATTTTAAGGTTTACCCCTGTTGTAACTTGATTGTATGTGACTGGACAAAAGAAACCTTTCTAACAAAAGCACTTCTCACCCCCTTCTACACCTAGATGGCCGGGGTTCGATCCCAAGCGACTGCATGTGAGATTTGTGGTAGACAAAGCGGTGCTGGGGCAGGTTTTCTCTGGGTACTCCGGTTTCCCCTGCCATCGCATTCCACCGGTGCTCCATAATCGTTCATGTATCATCAGTGTCACCACCTGCGGTGCCATAAGTAGTTAAAGCGGGCGTTAAACACTAAAAAAAAAAAAAAAAAAAAAAAAACTTCTACTCTCTTGGCATCAGCTTTCTATTTCTGCTCCAAGCTGAATTTACTTTGTTAAATACATACATTTGCACTCTTTTAGCTTTACATTGATAAATAATTAATAACTAATAGTAGTTTTTATAGGGAAGCTAATTAATGGTCTCACAGTCTTTGTGGACTCCAAAGGTGCATACAATACAGTACGGAGACTAAAAACCTAACAAAAGGTAAGAAAGTATGGAGTAAGGAAGAATATGTTAAATTGATTTGAAAGACTTTTAAACCAAATATGGATGAAAACAAGATGGGAAGAGACAGAATCCTGCTATAAACAGTCTAAAATAGGATTACTACAGGAAGCACCATCTAGCACCACTCTTTTTAGCATTTGTGTTAATGATTTACCAAAAAATTAAAAATTAAATACACCCAAAGGTATTAAGGTCAGCATGTTTGTTGATGCTATCTGGACTACAACCAGTAATAGAAAGAAAGACTAGAAGGAACTTATTGGATGGATGATCGAGAACAATATGATTATCAGAAAGGCAAAGACTGTGTATCCATTCTTCTCACTTAAACAAGGAAAAACTGAGCTCAATCTCTCACTGAAAGATGACTTATAGAAAAGAGTAAAAGCACAAAATATCTAGCTGTAACACTTGATAATAAATTACATTAGAAAGACTAAGTAAGGAAAACCTCTGAAAAAGCAAATAAACAGATTAACTTTATGAAGAAACTAGCAGTTGCAAAATGGGAGATAAACAAGACACACTTAACATCACCTGTAATTCATATGTGAAACCAATAATTAAATATGAAAGCTAGGTAATAGTTAAGCAAATAAAATATGCCTAGAACAACTGGAAAAAATACAGTCAGTTGCTTTAAGATTAATATGTGGAGTAGTTAAAAAAACACCACCAATAACAGCATTACAGTTATACTCAAATCTTCCAATACAAAAAGAAATACAAAAAAAGCTGCAGCGAACCTAGTTAAAATGGAAGTGTCAGGAAGAGCAACTTGGCACTGGAGTTTTCTGTCGATTATTCTTATATAATGCTTCAGTAGGTAGAAATAACAACTTTGATGGAGAAATAGAAGTCGTCTATTTACGCTACAAAACTTGATTTATAGAGTTGAGTTATTAAAAATTGCAGTTGTGCTTATAGATTCACTAGCTGTTATACAAGTCGTATCCTCAAATACCAAAACCCATTCATAAAATTAAAAAATCTAAAGAAAAAAATAACTTTACAATGGATCTGGGAAATGGATCCCTACCCATGCGGGAGTAGAAGGCAATGAACTGGCAGATAAATTAGCCAAAAAAGGCACTACAATATACATGAGAACCAAACCTCTGGAAATTAACTCAATTGAATAGATAATCATTAATCACAAATAGAATTTTTGAAACATGGAAGAAGGAAACTACTCAATTTACAGAGACAAAGAATTGGGTGGAAAATAAATGAACTATGGGACAAAAATAAAAGCATACCAAGGAAAAAGCTGTGGCGACCTTCTGATTAGAAACAGGACATGATTGTCTAACTGCACATCTTGCTAGAATTAAAATATATCAGATGAAGGAATGTACCTCTGCAGGGAAACCAGATCTGTGCTGGACTTGAATCGTGTACTTCAATGCACAGGACTCAATCCAACCCAGCAAATGCAAGGCAACTTATCAGCCTTATATTGGACTGCCAAAAGTAAGATGAACCAAGTTTCTGTGATATAAAATGTTTTTGATTTGTATAATTATTTTGTTATATTGTTGTCTAATTGTCTAGAAATACAATATTTTGTATAGGAGTTATTTCCTAATAAAGCCATAGGTTACAGCTATGTTTGGCAGTTCAGATGTTTAGCCAGTGTATTGAGTGATTTTTGTATAAGTAATGGCATAATTAGAATAAATTTCATTTTTTCTACAGAAATAATTATTTTGGTCAAACACATCTATTGTGTGAATTCATGATAAAAAGTTGCAATTTTAGCTATTGTTGACTTTATATTTAATTAACAGTTTGTCATTTTTATCACTACTGCAAAATTCTTGGTCTCTAACAAGATTGCTCTTGGTCTTCAAGATTAAAGTTTTGAAGGAATTGCAGAAATAATTTTAATAGTGATAGTCTAAATTCATGTTGGTTTCATTTTTACAGCTTGGTATGAAGTTATTAATTTTCTCCACATTTGAAGATGCAAAGGGAAAGCACTATCAGCATCATTTATAACTTCAAAATGCTTATCTTCACTATAATTCCCTGGCCTCCTCCCCAAAAAAAGGTTTCTGATAAGCTATGAATAATTATTTTAGGTATTTATTTTAAACATTATCTTCAGAGAGATGGTAACATACTCTGCATAATAATACAATCATTATCAGGAAAAACTGTAAGCATAATTGTAACAATTATTTTTATGCATGAGTACAAAATATTTAAAAAAAAACATAACTTTATCTTAAGGTACATAGTTTTGGAGATAGAGTAATTTGCATTCTTGTAGAGTGCTATGATGATCCCTTTTGCAGCAGATGCATGACAATCCTGGGATGATACTTTTCTTATAAGGAAGTTGTCATTTTGCCATATTGTCAATAAATCTAGTGTTACTTATATTATATAAGACTACAGGAATTTTAGTGCCAACCATGTTCACAACAAGACCTTGTTTGCTTGTGTGCATTGTACACCTATTTGTATGTTTTTCTTCTTTATTTTTATTCTTGATATGTGGGGTTTTTTTTATGAATCACTAGGGACACACATCCTCTTCCTTTTGGAAATGAACTATAAATTTTAGATAGATATAATTTCATTGCCTCTGTTTGTGCATATTTCAATTGGCAACTGAAAAAGTGTAAACTAACCTATAAACATCACACGTGTTTCAGTACTCCTGTCTTTGAAAATAATGACAATAATAATCATGGTGACAACTGCTTAACAGCATTTGAAAAGGTGACATTTAAAAATGAACATTACACACAATGTAAATTTTCACAAGCAACTCGAAGCCTATTTCAGCTCTAATTGAGTATTAAAACAAAGTGTGAATATATTCATATTTCTTGTAATATGAAAAAGGTAATTTAAATTTACAATGAAAATATTCTTTAAAAATACACTTAAAATATGGGCATGTTTGCTGCTTAAACATGCTCAACTTTGAGTAACTTGCAAGAGACTGGTAGAGTATTAATTCTTAATGGGTTAGGTATATTTGCTCTATGGGCACTCATACTGCTTTATGAAGTTCTGTGCTGCAGCTGGTGTAAGCTGAGCTTATGTGAATAGTAGTGTCCTTCAGTGCCTGTTGACTGGCTAGAAAAATAAAGAGGGTGGCACTATCACTCATAGTATATCCTGGAAGTGCTATTGAGAGATAAGATTATTCAGGAAGTTTGTTTACCATGTCTCTCTCAACCCTCTCAAATCTCCTTTGCTTATACCTGCATTGAGGACATCACTGATGGGAGCTTATGTGCTGTCCCTCTAGCAACAATTCATATGGAGCAGGTACTTTACTATGCAGTGATATAAATCATATTTCTACATCACTCCTATTGTGACACCAGAATGATAATACTCTATCTATGGACAAATTGGTGCTTGCTGTATAGGAATATCATGGGGCCAGCTTGAATTTCAGATGAATGTTAGTCATTATGCAATCTTCATGTTCCATTGGATACCTTCCTTTTTTACTTTAACATATGTGCATTTTCATGTCACTGCCTCATTTGTCTGTGAGAAATTCTAAAATTTGTGATTTCAGAAGAGAAGTAATGCAAAGATTGTGCAATTGGTGCTACTATTTTAGCTGTAATGATAATTTGTCATTTTATGTGTCTACATCACAGTTGAGTGAAGTTAATAAATACTGAATAAAAGTTTTGTTATAGCTCTAATGAAAATCTGTAATTTTATGAATGCATATCACAGTTGAGTGAAATTAATAATAAAGACTGAATACAATTTTTTTTAAAGTTTGTATTTTTCAGTTATTTCTAATCTTTAGTGAAAACTATCCAAAAACCTTATTGCTGCCCACTTCCTATTCATTAATTAGCTTTTTAAGAGCATAATAGATATCAAACTGAGGCAAATATTCTTGCTATCTAAAAAAGAGTGATTAACTATTATTATTTTCAGAGTAATTAGAGATTAATTAATATTAAAATTAACAAAAAATCTAATTTCTGAATAATCTAAATTATTATTTTATCATTGTGTACCCCATAAAGGACTGTAAAAAGAATATTAATTTGAACAAAATAGTGAATAAATAGGTCTGTTTCACACAAATATTGCTTAGAATTTTCTCATTGGATCTGAGATATAGAAAGCTAGCATCAGTGATGCCGACATGATGACTCCAGATCACCCCCACTCAGAATTGCCAACAGATGCATCATACTAAAGTAGAACCAAAGGAAGAAAGATAACAAGAATTCTGCCAAAAAGTGGGCGAATGAGAAAAAAGCTTTGGCTATACCGACTGAGTCATGTCTCAGTATAAATACATTGACCCTAAAAGACCATTTCTGTTTATCTGTTCTGCTCATCTGTGCTGTTTGAACCAGTCACCGAAGAATATGCAGCTAGGAGAAAAAATGCGATAGTTTTTCTTTGTTAAGTGTGCAAAATGTGTGAAAGAGTGCTAACATAATTAACCAGTGCCAACAGTAGCTGTGAAGATACAAGATAAGTATTTAAAGAAACTAAGGAAGCAGCAAGTTGTAAGCCAAAGTGAATGGTGAACATTAAAATGTGATGAGTTTTAGGAACATGACGCATATTTTAAAAAAACAAACAGCAGCAACTGAAGTAATTATTGTGAATACAGTAGAAGCCTGAAATAACAGTTGGCGGGAGACAGGCTTTACCCCTGAATTATAACGACCACGGTATATCTAAATGTGTGCTTTGAAGTGACAAAAATCAATCAGGGGAGGCGGAGGAAGGCATTCTTGCAACAATAAATTACAGAACATTATAAAGTATATGATATACTATAAAGTACACTACTTTTAAATGCAGTTACTCTCTAGTTATGTTGGGGACGTATTACAGTCCTGTAATCAATCTTGATTTATAATACAATTACACTTTACACATTTTACACTAACATAATTTTGCACTCTTAAAGAAATCAGTTATTTTTGTGTGGCAGACCATTGATTCACATTTTTTCTCCACATTTTGTTTGACTGTAGCAAGATGGAGGAGATGAATGCTGTTCAATTCATTTTGCCTCCATCCATGAAATTACTTTGCTTACCTATGTTACTTGTAATTTCACTATCATCTGGAATATCTTCCACCTCCATGTTATTTTCACCACCATTGTCTTCGTCTTGTTTCTCGTCAAGTTTTGTTGTGGACAGCATTGATTATTTCTTCATCAGATGTGCACTCTGGAATTGGCTCATTGTAGTCAATACCTACCCAGTCAGTCAAATCATCAATTGTGATTTCTCAATGCAGAACACTACATGCAGACTGGATTTCACTGCCTGTGAATTCCACAACTCGATAGTTTTCACCAGTGACAGTATATTTACTAGATTATTTCTTCCAGAGGCTCTGAATTGTACCCAGAGTAATGTTTCCCCGTGGAAGTCCTACTGAATATGCAACTGTTCTCAGATTCATGGATTTAAGGAACATTTCCGTTTCCTCACCACAGTTCAGCACTGTTGAGGTTTGAGCAATTCATGGCAGAAATGTGCTTTAAATGCCCTCGTAACACTCTGATCCAATGACTGGGTCAATACCATGATGTTTTTAGGCAAGAACATAGCTGTGATATTTCCATCTCTTGACTAGATGTGATGGACAGTGGTCAAGAATAAGCACAGTTCTCTCTTCAATTGTAAGTGACAGCAGATGTTTCCTCACTGATGGAACAAAGCCTCATACAACCACTTTGTGAAAATGTCACTAGTCATCTTTGCATTGTTTGTGTGTCTGTACAAGTGTGGTAGTTAAGTCATGTTAACATGTTTAAAACCCCTTGGACTACCACTTTTTCCTATGTAGAGGTTTAAATTTGTGACTTCCAGATTTGTTTATTGCAAAAAGGAGAGTCACTCTGTCCTTGTTCTCTTTTGTTCTTGATTTGTTAATTGTGTTCTTCACATCCAAAGTTTTTGAATGAAGCAATTAATAACAAAGTGCAGTTTCATTGCAGTTGTACACTTGGTCATTTAAATTGTTCTCAATCATAAATCTCTCTAATTCCTGAGGAAAGCATTCTGCAGATTCACTGGCATATAAATGAGCTTCTCCCTCAATAATGGAGTGACCAATACGATGACTAGATTTCCACCCCGAAAACCAACCATCAGATGTATTAAAATCATCAGTCCCGTGCAAATCTTTATAGAACCTCACAGCTTAGGCTCTGCTGACCGGTCCAGATGGTGGTACCCCTTCACTTTGTTTTATTAAGAACCACCTGTATAAGCACTCGCCAAGCTCAATTTTTTTTTTTTTTGCAGTCCTATTTCACTTTCAACTGTGTTAACAAAATTTTAAATTGATCTTCCATCCCATTATTGTTCCTTCAGGGACATCACACTCGTGTGATAAACTTACTTTTGTTTCCCCATTTTTTACATGAGTGATTATTTTCATCTTATCTCCCACTGAATATGTTTCACGCTTCTGTGCCATTTTTGGAATTCTCAACTCATGACTTTACCTCAAAATGCATGATTCAGACTGAAATAACATTTTAACTGTCCCAGTCTTTAGAATTTCTTGCAGGTGCAGAATTTTTGAGCCCTTATAGAATATCTATTGTTTCTATGTCCTGTTAATTCTGACAAATACTTAGAATTGCAATGGCCAAGGTTAAAGTTAGGGGTAAAAATTATACTGCAGAATCACTCTTTGAAGGAATGTTTAAGCTCAACTTTCAAAAGTAAAAAAGTAATACAAGTAATTAAAAAGGTACAGTATTTTTGGGGAGACACACCTTCCCTGCATTAAATCCAAATTTGTGGTATTTCAGACCATGCTATTTTGGGCTTCTATTATATATAGGGTATTTCAAAATAACACCAAACGAAGATGTGGACCTTGTTGGTCATACCGTACGTAATAGGTGAATATAATTTTAGCTCTAAATTCGGCAATACAAAAACTCATAAAATCACCATGGATTAGGCAGTCATACGTAACCAAATGGCACATGCCTGGCCCACTCCAAGAGAGATGCTGGTTGGCAGCGAAGGTCCCAGTCGTGTGGTGTAGGGGTGGTTTGATAGACACACTGGTGCAGTACTGGTCACTTTAGTAATGGAAAACATAGCATGTGTGTTATGTTGTGTGTTTTGTATAACACGTTCTGAGGTTGTTTACATGGTGTATGACAACTGTTGTTCCTTCACTGCCTAGTCCCAAATGTGTGCAATTTTTAAACACACACAAAACTTTAAATAGAAGAGTTTGAAAGTTACGACATCAAGGTTCGGACAAGTCAAAATGTAAGCTAATCAACTGCTATCCTCATTTGGTGTCATTTTGAAACAGCCTGTGTATTTTATTCACGCATTTGTGCATGTGATTAACAGACTTTCATCGCCTTAAAACTACCAACATTGTTTTCATTACTGAAAGCTGCCTTAACCTAGAAATACTAATCCATTTCTTCCAACACACTTCTCAACTCTTTTCCTAGTCCAACTTCATCTAGCTGGAGCAACAGATGTCAAGATCCTGCTCTGAGATCGCCTAACCTAAGGTGGAATCCAGGAGCTTCCAGAACGTCCAGATCCCAAGACCATTGTATAACTCATCAGCTATCAATCCCCGAGGGGCAGTAAAATGACTCAAAACTTACTATAACAATCTGAAAATACAATATCCAAATGGATATTCAATAAACAGCACCAGACATTTAATTGGTTAAATGGGCTAATGATAGCTTCAAATACTCTCATATCTGCTATTTACTAAGCTATTTTAATGAAAATAACTGATTTAAAGTTGTGTACACCCATGATATCAACAAAGTAGACACACTATTGAGAAAAAAAAAAACAGAAAATTTACTGGGAAAAATGTGAGTCAGTTGAGAAGTTTAATGCTAAGCTGGCATGTGCCATGGTAGCTCAGTGGTAAGTCAACCAGTCAGAGACCGGGAGATCCGTGGTTCAAATCCCAGCTATGGCATTGAATTTTTCAGTCTGACTCTACCTATCCAATTAACTGTATTGTTTCTTTATAGGAAGTTACAAGGGGTCGTTGTTATGTTGATATCAGTAATTCTGCTGCAATATATATCAAAAGAGAAACACCTGTCTCAGCTTTCTCACCAATAGAAAATTTGAGACTGAATAGAAGCACTCGTCACATTTTTTGAGTGCCTGAGCAATTAGTTTCAAAAACTAATTGCTCCCTTCCTTAAAAACCAACTGGCTACTGAAGTTGGTGTTGGTTATGTATTGGTTGTTTGTGTTTACATCTAGTGATGTACACCCATGGACAAAAAAAAAAATGAGTTGTGTCTGGAATGCCAAATTTATCTAAGTCCTGCACTGCACAGTGCCTATGTACACCATCTGCAATACAGTTGTGTAGCAGGAGCAACAAGTTGTCACAAGTACCAAATCTTAATATTACTAACCTATATGATCAATAATCATCAGCAAATACATAAGTTAAGCTTCTTCAACAACACCAAAAATATTGACTCAAAACAAGATACATTTTGTATTGTACAGTATTACTAAACTTGCTAGCTTCCACGTGTGTTCACTGTAGCTCTGTGGCAAAACCTAGGTTACTCCTCTGGTGAGGTTCATGGGTTTGCTTCTCGCATGTAGCAAACATTTCTTTTTTCCTTCTCTTAATAATGTTTAATCAACACACAGTAGCTATTTATGTTAAACATACTTATTTCATACTCTACGTTCGGTGCAGATAATATGATAGTTATGATCCTTCAATGAAAAATGGAATCTGTATAGTATAAAAAAATACTAAAAGCATTGTTAAGAAAACCAATGTTTTGACACATTTTAGGAATCCAATTTAAGGTAAATTTGATTTGTTTGGGAGGTAGGAATGTTTCTTTTTTGTTTACCTAACACACCCATAGCAAACCAATGCAACAGGAAAATGTTAACCATTACTGAAATAACATGGTATTCTCAGATGAGGTGACACTTTCTTCCACATGTAAAGGAAAGATGATTGATTGTCTATCATCCAAAGGGGTCCTGATGCGATGCAAAATATGTGGCTTCACAATTCCATTATGGTTGTGTATCTATATCATATTGGAGCTGTATATCAAGGAACGGTCTAGGTGTGCTCTGGCAACTTGACGATAAACTGAACAGTGTGCGGTACACAGCAATACTCAATAATAGTTTGATTCCCTCTGTGAGGATGAGATATCCTGAGAGAATTGTTGAATTTGTACAGGATAATCAACCTGTTCACCTATCTCACAAAGTTTCAAATTGGTTTTCAGAGAGGCAAGATATCAGAGTGATAGACTGGTCTCTCTGTTCACCAGATTTAACCCCTATAGAGAATATATGTGCTGAGGTAAAAAAGGAGCTGCACTCCAATTTACCTGTACATGGGCAAAGGACAAAAGATGGCTTCTGGGCACAAATTTTAGAAGTCTGGAATCTTGTAGCTTCTCATTCACATTACTGCAGACATTTAATTTTGTCTATGCCCCAAAGATTGAGGGCAGTTATACTGGCTGAGGGTTCATGCACTCGATATTATATTTAATTTTAGAAGATACTAGTTTATTGACACATACTTTTAGTTATTTAACACAAGTGTTAGTAGAATTATGTTTTTGTGTGCATAGATAAGCACATAACTTTGAATGCCAAAGTTATATTAATGCAATGGTATGTACTACATATTAGTCATAAAAATTAACAAACATAAAAAAAAAAAAAATAACAAGCTGTGCAAGGTTTGAACCTAGGAACTTTTGAGTGGAAGCAAGACCTTCTTAACCTCTCAGCCACCATAACCTTGTTCTGTGATCTGTTTTCAGTATTCATGAGCTAACCATTGTGCTGTCAGACAGACTATTGTGCAGTTCTTTTGTGTGCATTGTGAACACAGCTTTTACAAAGATACACAAAGTTCTTCAATCGATACATGGAATCTGAGAATGACTGATTTGGTGGTAACAATTCAAAATTCATTAGAAACTATTTGTGGTGATTACATTTTTTTCTCAGGTATCCAACTCTGCTAAGTTTTAGGAGTGTAAGTTTGGTGTGATATGATTTGTGGTCCAGAAGTGGTGTGCAACTGCTGATTTATCAGTCTATTTATATTTGATGTGCCTCATGTGTTCCTTTTATCTGGTTTTTAAGTTTGTAAATGTGCAGAAAGGAGGTGGTTATTCTGTATAGGAAAAACAAAGTTTAGCCTAGGTATGTAGATGACATTTTTGCAGTAGTACCAGAAAAGTTCATCCAAGACTTATCATATTACTCAATTTACAGAACAGAGTGATTCAATTTGTTGTGTTTTCTTCCAAAAACATGCTTTTCTAAATAGTTTAATCATACACCGGTGTACACTCCAGTAACAGAAGAACAATTCAGAGAGGAATATCTATACACAGACAGCACAGCAATACACAACAGCTTCACAAAACAAATTGAAAAGAAAATAGCAAAATTAAAAAAAAACAAACACATCAAGGATACTACAAAATACACCCAGCAAAAGACCAAAATGAGCTTCAGAAAATTTACATTCCCCTCAAACACTCACTAAAGCTCCACATCTACAAATAACATAACATCTGCTTAGCTCCACAGAATTAATATAGTCTAGAAATAACTTTTCTGCAACAGTTTGAAGGACCCAATACTGCAGAACAGGAGTTCTCCAAATCAATTGCTCAGAATGTTATACCACTATGTGTAGAAAATAAAAGGAAACAGTATCCAGACTTAAGGTACATTTGAGACATATCAAATATAAATAGAGTGATAAAATGCAATTGTACACCACTCCTCAATCATGTCACAGTGAATATTACCTCCTAATATGCACAAAATACATAGCAGAGTTGTATAGTATGGAAAAGACTTTAACCATAAAACACAAACACTGTGAATGAATATTGAGTAGCTGTCACCAAATCAGCTATGGAAGTACATCACTCCACCACTATATGCCAATACAAACAATCAACATACAACAAATGCCAACTTCAGGAGCCAGGTGGTCTTTGATGATGAGAGCAAATAGTTCTTTTTAGGCACTCAAAAAATGTAAGTGATGAAAGTGTTTCTATTCTGACTCTCTCTAAAATTACAAAATTAAAATGAGTATTTTATTTTCCTTCACTTAAAAAATCCCAGCTTGATCTGTAACAGCAACATGACAATGGCCGCTCGAGTATAGCATTAAGTTATTTATTTATGGGTCCAGAGAGACTTTTTTATTTTGCTAATGAAAATCGTATTTCAAATATTTATACTTGAGTGCTAAGTGCTAACCATGGCTTCAACTAGTAATGTAGCAAATAAGCTGATGCAGGAAGTATGTAATTTTAAAATTACTTCAAAAAATGTGGAGGACCTTCTGTATGACAAGGTTTTGGAAATTGAGGTGAAGTTTTCACAAGGAAACTAATGTGATTTGCTGTGAATGTGGAGATGTGCCGTTGTGTGTTGATCATGTTTTGAGCTGTACCATTCAAGAATAAACTTTTAAAGGTAAGTATTAATCTCTTATATAAGTAGGGGCACATCTTACTTTTGGTTTTCCAAACAAAAAGTAAATTTTGCTTCATTGATTTATCAAAAAAAAAAAAAAAAAAAAAAACTAACTTTGACAATACTTTTATTTTTTGTTTATATGCTTTCTGCTCAAGCTACTATTTGTGAGAAGTTGAAGTTTCTGCACAACTTGCATTTTCCATTTCTACTGCAGATGGTAATAAAAGGTATTTAATCCTGAACCTTTTTATATGCAGGGTGGAAGGTGAATGAGTACAAATATTTGCATCAGTGTTTCATTGATTTATCAAAAAAAAAAAAAAAAAAAAAAAAAAAAAAAAAAAACTAACTTTGACAATACTTTTATTTTTTGTTTATATGCTTTCTGCTCAAGCTACTATTTGTGAGAAGTTGAAGTTTCTGCACAACTTGCATTTTCCATTTCTACTGCAGATGGTAATAAAAGGTATTTAATCCTGAACCTTTTTATATGCAGGGTGGAAGGTGAATGAGTACAAATATTTGCATCAGTGTTTGAAGTCAATGTGGTAATGCAGTATTTGCAGCTTCTTTTTATATATATTCATGAGAAACATTTCACTGTTTTTAGCATGGCTATTACTCATTCCACATGCTCAGTTGTTTACATAACAGATCATGTAGTTGACACTCCTCTCCCCTCAGCCCTGCCTGACTATAAGTGGAGTGATATATGTAAACACTGCATATGTAGTTCAGGGCCTTTCAAAGCATATTAGACCCTGAAGTATGAGCTTTATTTATGACAATGCTGTTATTAATTGGACAAAATGAGATACACTTATATTTTATATGCATTGTTCTGTACTAAATATAAAATTATTTACAGTTACAAGGGCCTTTTTTTTTTTCTTCAACCTCTGATAGGCTATAAATAAAAGACAAGTTCATAGAAAACGATTATTTTATTACTAAATGTTTTGTACACTTATGGTTACTTTTCAACATAATCACCGCAAAGATTGAGACATTTATCGTACCTGTGCACAAGCTTTGCAATACCCGCTTCAAAAAATGTTGCCACCAATAATTTAAAACTCTCCTGATAGCTTGTTTCCTAAATCAGAACATACTATGCGCAGATTAAAATTTATTTGGCAAGTATTTTACATTTTTTATATTCTTTACATATATTTTTGCAGAAATATAGGCACTGTCACTAAACTAAATTAAAACTAATCTAACAAAGTTTTAAAAACTGTAAATAAAAATTTGAAAACTAATCAAATTTAACATTTCACTGGAAACCAGCAATATCTATTGCTAAATTTATTACAGAATTCTGGAAGCCAAAAGTAAAATGTTCTTTTTTTACTACAATTAAACAAAATCAAACATTAATTAAATTGCTTAAATTAGTTGATTCTGCAAATCATTCTGTTCTTTTAGCAAAATAATCCACACTAATAGCATGTAAAATATAACATAGAATACCTTTATATAATTTCACTCTAAAAGTCATTCAGTCTTCTTTAAGTAGTTTTAAAAGAAACATTTCTTTTCAAAATCATTCTTAACACAATAACAATTATTTACATGCTTTTTGCAACACTGACTCAGCCATCTTCTCCCTCCAAAATCCTGGCAGCCAAAAGGTTGAAATAGAAGCCTCTGCCTTTTGTTCTGCATCACGACATCATTCTCATATACTGCTGCTAGTGTGCTCCCTCTTCTTTCTCCCCATTCAGCTCTTCCTGTTGATGCCCAGAAATATCTTCAATTAAAATTAGGTTCCAAATTAATTTCTTGCTTTTCTCCTGCTCCTCTTGCAATTTCTGGTCTAATACTATTTCCTCCTCCTTCTCTGTTTCAATTTAAAATTCTCTCTGATCTTTGTGTAGTTGGTATTATTTCCTGTCAAATTTGTGGTCCTCAAACTACTATTTCCTCCCAAGCCACTTTACAGCTATTTGCATAAATTTTGGTATCTTAAAATGTAATAAATGCAATGTCCCCTTAGGGCTTGGCATTCTTCTTCAGTCCTGTTGTTATACTTGCTGCTTTAAAATAATGTTGAGGAGTATCAGTTTATATTGCATTTATCATCATCAATTTCCTTCTTTATTTTCTTGCAATTAAGATCCATGTCCAGACATAAAATGTTTTATAACTGTAGTCATATCTATTTCCATAATTTTCATTTTTTTTTTTTTTTTTTTTTTTTTTTATGCTTGGAAAGAACTCATAAATCCTTCTTCCCATTCCTTTTGCCATCTTCCATTAAAGTCTGTTTTATTTCTCTAATATAATTGCAATGTTTTCGCATTATTTTAGCTGCCTCTTCAGTGTTTTCTTTTTTAAGGTAATACACTGATCCTCTCAGCTTATTTGTAGATGTATTGGCCACATTAATGTTAAAACTAAAAGAGTAAGAGTCAGAGTAGTATTCAATGCATAT
This sequence comes from Hymenopus coronatus, assembly GCA_030762935.1. Lineage (NCBI taxonomy): Eukaryota > Metazoa > Arthropoda > Insecta > Mantodea > Hymenopodidae > Hymenopus > Hymenopus coronatus. The sequence goes on from CM060900.1 coordinate 151,099,547, forward strand.
GTAAAACACAAAATAACTTTCTTTTGGGAACTTCTTAGTACACATATTTCTTTATGTTCCATCTTTTCAGCCCGCACATACCAATATTAAGGAAAAAGTACTTTTATTATAAGTAATTATTGTTTCCAGTGGCAATCTAAAATCTAGTTACTTGAGCTTTGCTAGTTTTAGCATTACCACTTCTGCTTTGTCTCTAAACTTTATCCATGTGCTGTCTAAAATTAAGCCTTTCATCTGATACCATGCCTAAATATTTAGCTTCTTAATAATTAATTTCAATTATTGGATCTCTTTTCAAACTTCCCTTCAAAATCAATTAAAACGTTTTTGAAGGTACAATTTCCAGTTTAACTTCCTTAAACCAAATAGAAAAGTTTATTTGTTAATACTAGGGCTTTCTTTTCCAGCTCTCTTCTATTTTGTCATTCAGTTATTAGCATCAAGTTATCTGCATAGACTTTATATAATTCATCACATTTTTCAATTTTCTCCAAAAACACCTGTCATCATATTCCAAAATCCAGGCAAAGAACAGAACCTGGAATACATCTTTTGATTACATCCCCACATATTTTATTATTTATTCCATTAACATATACTCTTCTGTCTTTTAGTAATAATCATTTAATAATAAATATAGGCTTTATGGAAAATTTTGCTCTCTTAGACTTTCAGATATCACAGGCCACCATAGGTTATCAAATGCACCTGCAATATGAAAAATTACATGGCAAATACATATTTCTTGATTCAGTTTTTGGTAGTTATTATTGAAAGTATCCTCAGTAAAGCTTCCTTTCTTAAACTCAAACTGATTACCATTTATTCCTTTCATCAGCATAAATTCCTTAATTTGTTTATCAATTCGTTGTTTGAAAACTTTGACCAAGTGTGCATAATAAACAAACTCGTCTGTAAGACTTTGGTTCCTTAAAGTCCTTGTCAGTAACACCTTTCTTCAAAAAAAATAATACTAGCTTCTTTCCAACAATAAGGAAATCTTTCTTGCCATGAGCACTCATTAAATAAATAACAGCATGTCTAGGAAATGTTATTCTCAAAACACATTAAAACTTCATTACTAATTCCATCTGGTCCTATAGCTTTTTTCCTTCTAAGATCTAATAACGCTAAATCAATTTCAGACATATCAAATGGATAAATAATACTCGCATCCAGTTGCTGTAGTCTAAATTCATTTATTTTGTCTTTATGAGCCCTTTCACCATTTTCCATATTATCCGTTGGAAGTAATTTAATTTATTCAGCAACAAAATAGATTCCCTTTAGTCTTTTGTCATTTGCCCATCTATCTTATGGTGTATCAAGATTATTTCAGTTTTTTATCTTTATTTTTCCACCATGATTTTCCAAGGGGCTCCAAGATTTAATTTTGATCTTGAGAAGCAATTTTAAATTTATTCCTTTTATTTATTTATTTTTTTTTTCTGTAGTGTTTAATGCTTACTTTTATGGCTATGGCACCACTGATGATACATGAAATGAAGATGGAGCACCAGTGGAATGCAATGGCAGGGGAAACTGGAGAACTTGCACAAAACCCGCCCCTGCACTACCAGCAAAACAATGCATTTAATTCAGCACTACGGCTAACCACTCACATTTGCTATACATATTTGACTGCAAATGTCTAATGTATTTATTTGTATGTTGAACCAAATTTGGTAGTTGTGGTGTTGATCTTCCATGTTTAATTATTGTCATTTGTCCGAGAATGAACTTATGAAAAATGAATTTCATAGAAGTACTTTTATGATACATTTAGGCTGAGACATTGTTGTATAGTAATTATACTGCTCAAACAATCTTTACTTACTCATTTCTACAAACTGTAAAACTTCAAACTGAGTAACACACCACTGTTATAAATTCACCTTACACTCAATATTTCAGCCACCTCAACAGAAAATGACTGAATCATTTGACGCTTGCTTTGTAAGGAGCATAATATGAGCCTATGTCTCCTGGAAGCCTTCAGATGTGTGTGCATCCTCTGTCGCTAGTGTAGCTGAATCAATGGATATTTTACATTGGTTTGCATACGTACTAGCATATGCACTTAAGTATCGGCAGCACAGCCAGCCCGGTGTTAATGTACACACTTGAGTCTCGGGAATGTAGTGGATCACTGCTGGCAAGCATAACCATTACACAGTGAAACTTGTTATTTCTGTATGTTTCGAAGAAATGTAAATGTGGATGACTATAGACTTTATCAGGTTATTATTGAATAATTTAGGAACGTACTGAATGCACTACTATATAATCCCAAACCTCAAAGTAATAAAACAATAGAAACTGTCCTAAAACTGACAGTTGATAATAAACATTTGTAAATCATGTTTGCCAACAGCTTGAAAATGTCAAAAAAAGACATTAACTAAAAGTAAATCTCAATCAGCAGATAATAAGAATGAAGAAAATGTTTATTATAATATTACTGTGACCATAAATATAACTAACTATAAGTTAACATTTACTTTTATTTAACTACACATAAAATCTGGACTAAGCCACACTAATAAAATCCTTCACTGAGCATGACTAGAAGCCTATATAGTCTTCCAGATGACAGTAAAATTATTACAATTCATGCCAAAACCCCAGCCACATGATGGTTTGTTGCTCTATTTCTGGGGCCTGTTTCAAATTTAAATTCAATTTAAACATTTTCTCCTCTAAGTTATGTTTGAAAGTATTTTCTTTCAGTGTTCTTCGGCTTCTAATATTTTGTTGTATATGATTATCAAAGGATTTCTTTTTCTAGGCAATATCATCTTAACTTGACAGAAGGCACAGTCTATCCAACATTCTTTGGCACTCACATAAATTTGGGTGCTATTTTGACCACTATAAGGGCTTTCAAAGCTGCCTGGCTATTTGAGCAGATATACACTTCTGCTTGTCTACCTGGCATATCAAGAATATACATAACATGGACTAAATTGGAATATATCTCTGCCTGAAAAATAGTGACATTTCAAGGGAAATATGAAGCCTGGTTACAGGCCCCAGAGCCCATCCTGCCCTCAAAGTGAGATCCATCTGTATACCATGTCTAGGTCCCAGCCAACAGAGGAAATGCTGTCTCTGGCTCCCATTCCTCCATGAAAGAAATTGTTACTGTATATGCTTGACTTAAGAGTATATCTAGTCCCCATCAAATCCCTTACCATTAGGGAGATAGACAATATCTCCTGAAATCTACCCAATATCAATGTGTGACCCTTATAGGGTAGATTAAACTCAAAACTTGTGTTTTGCTTATACCTCCTGTAAAAGGGGGTAGTTCCTTCTATAAGCAGGAACCAGGTTATCAGTGAAAAAATCCCATGTACCATTCCACGTCCTCTGCATTCCTTAGCTGATCCAGGTCCATTCCAGAGGGAGTCCCAATTAATCTCCTGGGTTCCTGTAAAATCAGTCCTTTCCTTTTACCTCAAGATCAAAACAAGGGTCTTTGATGGATAGGGAAGATCCAAGGTAATCCTCCAATCCTTAACTTCCTCTAGGATCCCAAAAGGCACTAGAATCCAGTGAAGGACCTCCTCCATCTGATAATTAACAAAGGTCAAAGTTTCCCTTGATTCACAATTTCTAGATCTACTATGCTAAAAAAATTGAGCAACACCCCCCTCTCCCATTGGCGTCCATACAACTCCAAATGATATGTTGAGCATTGGAATCACAGCCAATCAATAAGCGAGGTTTCTACCGTTGCAGTATTCCACAAGATTTTGGAACTGAGGAGGAGGACATTGCTTGGAGACATATGGAAAATAGGCTGAGCAGATTACCACCTCCTGAGATAGTCTGCCTACCTCCTACTTCATACCTCACCATGACCACCACCAGGTCTCTTGTTAGAAAGCCCAGCAGTCCTAATGTCTTGTCAAGATACATGCTCTGGGTTTATCATCAGCTAAATTGCTGCAGATAGAAAAACCCTTTGTATTTAGTTCCATAACATGCCTTGCTGAAGCTAAGGTTCCTGTATTATAGCAATTTATAAATCCTGCCGCATTATGTTACAATGTAATACTCTTCCTTTTGAGGCCTATTCTAAGACAGAAAACTACCTTTCGTTTGTCCTATCCTTGAAGTCAGGGTTTGCTCATCCCTATATCTGGGAGTTGTAACCCCCAACTCAATATGCTGAAACTCAATTAAAGTGCCCAAATTCCATTTCATTAACATTGCATCTCTTGAAGTCCCTAGAAGAGCCCTCTGGTTTTTGGGTACTAAAACCAACAATAGTCATTTTGACGATTTGCTAGGGATTTCTTTAGTCTACTCAGGCAGAGCCCCACATGCACTCTGGGAGGTTATTGGCTATCCCAGATCATTAGTGATGTATCTCCTACATTCCATGTAATCCTTAGACAAGGGCTACTTAACACCTTGGGGTTGAGGAGTTGGTTTGCAGTCATCTATTGGTTTTTATGGAGACAGGCCTTCCCAGCTTGTCAATAGCCAACCAACTCCACTGGTCAGGTCCCAGTTATCCACATCAGCCAACACATCCGGCACCCACTCAAGGTCAAGGTTTTAGGGTTTATGGGCTGTGAAACTATACCATAGGTCCCCTGCTGTGGAAGTAGGAATTATAGTGTAGCAGATACGATGTTCTGCTTTTCAAACAGTGGCTGCTAAAACCCTAGAAAAAGCAATGTGAAGGTATCATTTGACAATACTGGTATCTAATGTAGTGTATAAAGTTGTAGACTTACTGTAAAACAGAGTAGTTTGGAACAAGCATTAGCTATTGGTTGTATTATTTACTAGCTGTCAGAATGCCCAACGAAAACATGTGCAAAACATTTTGTACTCTAGTTTGAAATCAGTGAAGCAGAAATAAACTAAGTGTATATACTGAAGTCAAGAGCAAAAAATAGTGGCAATTAGAAAGGCATTGCAAAGGCAGAAAGCACAAGGAATACAAACAAGAAAATGCACTACCAACAGATGTAAATTCAAATGAGAGATTTTGCTGTTACCACATGTACAATACATACATTAGAACTTTGGTGCTCAGCTACAATAGATCTACAAATGCACTGTCATCTTGTGATGTATACATCAACAAATAGTGAAATGTCTGCATTGTTATTTAAGGCTATTGTAAGGGATTTATTTTTCACCTGCTCTTTATCTCATCTCTGTAGTTTTAGTACTTTAAAATACATCTTTATAGGCAAAAAATATCAAATATATAGAAATACAGTAATAAAGATTTAAATTTTTTAGGATATCATTATTGTTAACTCATAACAAAATTACATTCAGATGGGTAAAATGTTTTAAAATAGCAAAGAATGAACAATATGCCACAGTATTGTGCTATTGCATTGTAGTAAGGTATTTGCATTAATCTAGTGTGTTTTGCTTCCCTCATCCTTTTTTCTTTCTATTTAATGGTTTCCTTACAGGCCCTTTCATTTGTTTCTTTTTTATCCTTTACACTACCACTTCTGAACACCTGGTAGCTTTAGCTGTTTCATTTCTTCCCTTACTAACACTCATTTTACTTGAATAATCTAATACATTCATTATTATTTTGCATTTCTTCTTAGTTAACAAACATTTGCCTCTTCCAAGCTTCTCCTTCCATAACTATAAATATTTATTAAAATACAAAATAAATAACTTACATTAACACTTCACAGCATTCTGTATACTATAAATACCTCCTTACAAACTCATGCTAACTTTTACCATAGCACACTATCTGCTTATTGCCTGGCAACTGTGAGCTGTGAGCATAGATGGCTCTATATTATTATAGATGAATGCTAGAAGCTACAGGACTTCAGCTTGTTTTAAAAACTTTCTCCAAACCTTGTCAACACTTTTTCTCCCTTCATTTCTATTGTAAACACAATATTAAAACAACATTCTTGTTTTCTGATTTTTCTACTGCATAGGTATAGAATTTTCCATAAATCTCCGATTTAAAAATCATAATGTTTATCACATTCCATGAGGTGTGTTTTTTAAGTAAGTACTGTTTTGGTATATTAAAAAAAATAAGTAAACTTTTTGTAACAATTTTAGTTTTACATGAAATACGACACTTTTATCTACTTTTCCACATAATTGCCACCATTGTAAAGGCACTTATCATATCGCATAACAAGCTTTTATATTTTTTCATCATAGAAGGTTACTGCCTGACTTGATAGCCACTGCAGCACGGCCGTTTTGAGGCTGACCTTTGATATGCTTCTTCAGTTGCAGAAACACATGGTAGTCACTGGGTGCTAGATCAGGGTTGAATGGAGGATGATCAAATGTTTTCGAGCCAAATGATGCAATGAGATGGTGAGTTTGACTGGCATTGTCATGTAGCAAAATGATCCCTATTCTCAATATGCTGTGCCTTTTCTTTTTAATTGTGTGGCTCAGGTTTTATAAAGCCATACAATATGTTTCAGAATTTATTGTGCCACCACAAGGCAAAAACTTGACAAGCAACACCCCCTTCCTGTCCCAAAACATGGTACTCATGATTTTCTGGACTGAAATTGTCTGCTTAAACTTCATTTTTGTGGGCAATGTTGAATGTCGCCTTTCCATGGATTGTTTTGTTTTTGGTGTAATGTAGACCACCTATGTTTCATTGCATGTGACAATTTGGCTTAGAAAATCGTCACCTTCAGCATTATAACACTCGAGAAATATCAGGGCGCTGTCTAAACATTTGATTTTGTACTCCTCAATCAACATTTACGGTACCCATTGTGAGCACAGTTTTTGATAGTGTAAGTGTTCTTTAACAATTTCATAGATAACACTTCTTGAAACTTAAGGAAACGCCTCATAATAAAGAAATTGTGAAGAGTCTTTTCTCTTTCACTTTTCCTTCACTTTCTGTACCAAATTGTCAGTGATCACTGAGGGTCGCCTATTCCGTGCCTTGTCATGAACATTCATTTGGCCATGTTTGAAAGCTCTTACCCATTTACATGCCTTCCAACACTCATAATGTTTTGCCCTTACATTCACAAAGCTGATGGTGAATGTCTACTGCTTTTGAACTTTTAGCTCTAAGAAAATGAATAACACAGTGTACTTCAAAGTCAACAGGATTCTCAATTGGTGGAGGCATTTTAAACATGCAAAAGCAAATGTAAACACGATCAATTGTTGCCACAATGGTATCTGTGGCTTGCCAACACATATAGGTACACAGCGTGCATGCATAGGACATCAACTGCAGCACTGTAGTGGCAGAATTTCAAAACTGTACTTCAAAAACACACCTCATAGTTTATTCTAGTTATATATGAAAAAATATTGTTGCATTTTGTCGTTTAGGTTATTAATTACTGTATGATAAGCATAGAAGCAGCAAATATTGGACTTTTATTGAAATACATATTTTCTTTAGACATTTGAGTGCACAGACATCTAAAAGGCTCTAAAAGTGATGTGATCTGATAGAGAGAAGAATTCTGCTCATTGTTAGCCGTTATTTGTGAAATTAGGAATTTTGACTGTAATTAATCTATATATCTGCACAGTGTTATTGTTTATTAAAGGACAAGTATCCGAATTACAAAACAGACAAGACATTCACTCCTATAATACCAGAATATGTAAACAGATTGATGTTCCATATTGCAGATTGACAAAAACTCAGAAGAGTTATGAAGTACTTGGTTACAAGTTATATAATAAGCCACCAGCAGAGTTAAGACAAAGTCCCATACTTAGCTTTAAGAATAAGTTGTATGACTGGCTTGTCACCAATCCTGTTTATTCACTACAAGAATTTTTTGATAAACGAGTAGGTACATCTTAGTATCAATAATAATGTAATTGTAATTTTATAAATAATCTGTATTATAATATCTGACATCTATTGCTGTAAAGTTTAATGACAATAAAATTATTCTACTCTATTCTAATGTTTAAAGTTGAAAATTATAACAACTGAATAGGTACACCATATTATTAGTAACTTGGTGACAACACGAGAGCAGAAAAGGAAAAGGACAAAAGTAATAGCAACATATGTGCATTAGACAGAGAAGGAGATATTGCATTTAACTCTATACTTTCTTTTAAGGTTGAGACAGGCTACTAATAATCTTGTTTTCTACATAAATATTCAAAGCTACATTCCCAATGAGTCTTACACTATAGAAAAATGAATCCCTTCTCTCTTTGTACCAGGATCACGTGAACAAAATCAGAATAAAAGTGGGTGACAACAAAGTATTTGTTAGTATGAATGAAATAACATGTGACAGGGGTTCAGTGTAAATCTAGTTATATGAATAACACCACCCAACCTCCTGAAAAACAATATTTACTTATGTGTGGGACAATAGAAAAGGTGAACCATATGTCAATTGTATTTTCTAACACTATAGTACTTTTGTGGCCTAATGGTATCAGATATGCTTCTAGTCACAGATGCAGCACCATATGTGATATAGATGGCCAATAACATACAAATATGATATAGCCTAACTTGCATTGTGGATTGATTCCATAGGGTGGCAGAAGTAATTTCATCTTCTTATAGTGACATTCTTTATAGCAGGCATAAAGAAAATTATCTGACAGTCATTATTGAATACAAAAATTCAAGTAAATACAAGGGCTGATCAACAAAGGCTGAGACTGATTTTTTTTCACAGACATTTATTATTCTATTTCAATGTTTACATGATCTTTTGTACAGTAATCCCCTCCTACTTCAATGCACTTTTTATAGTGTCTCTGCCAATCTTCGAACGCATGGTGCAGGCCATTGTTTATCAGGTCCCTGAGAATCGCCTCACTTTTCTGAAACACTGCTTCAGAGTTCTCAAATCTAAATGTTACCTTTAGTGAAGGGAATAAAAAAATAAAAAAAAATTACAGGGTGCAAGATTTGGGCTAAGGTAAATGCAGTACACAGATAATGTTTAATTTAGCCAGAAACTGCATGACTTGATCTGTGATGCAAGACATTTGTCATGATGAAGTAGCCATTCAGTACAAGAAAGTTCTGGTCATTTCTTTGCAATGTGCATCCTTAGTTTAGTCAACACTAACATATAGTATGCAGTAGCGTGAGGAGGAACTGCATGCTGGTAAATTATTCAAAGAGTCAAAAATGTGATCTCTATCACTCTCCCTGTAGATGGAACAACTTTTGCCTTTTTTGGTGATGGGGAACCTGGCATTTTCCACACTGTGCTGGCTTGTTTTCCTTAGGAATTATAATGATGCAGCCACGACTCATCATAGGTGATAATCAATTCCAGAAACAGCTCCTCCATCAGCAAAGAAATGCAGCAGCTCACAGCTTGTCTCCATTCGTACAGCCTTTCTTTTCAGGAGTCAACAAGTGTGGTACCCAATGGGCACAATGGTCAAATGGGCTGCCCATATTTATGCAAGGGCCACATGGGCCTGGGCCCAGGGTGGCAAATTCTTAGGGGGCAGCAAATTTTTAGGGAAAAAATGAGAAAAAAAGAAAAAAACAGCAGCAATGATGGCAGGAAATTTTATTAGTAAGAGGTAAATCATGGATAGATGGTCAGAGATGTGTGCATCATGCAATTGGCAATACTGTCTGCGATGGTTTTGTGGCTGGGCATGGACACGTCCGATGTAGAAACAGAAGCTTTGAGTAGGTAGGTATTGTTGCATATTATTTTTTGTGTCGATTTCCCCCTGTTTTATTAATGTAGTGGAGTTCTGATATAGAGTAAACATCAATATGGACAGTAGGAAACGTCTGAGTGGCGCAGGCTACAGAAAATTAGTTGAACAAAAGAGGAGGAGGGAAAAGGAAGTGTAAGATCAAACGCCAAAGTTACACACATTTTTCATCAACAAAGGACTAGATTCTGTAGCAGCAAGCTCTTCCTCTCCTGAAAACTTGAAACCTACAGTGCAGCAACAATTGTGGTGAAAAGCTTGATGTTAGTGAATCTGAAATTGCATACGAACAATTCCACAGCAAGTGAACCAGAGTTAGGCCTAGGGGAAGTTTTGTCAGACTTTGTAGCTGATGATCCTTTCTTTTGGGAAATCAGTGAAACAACATGAGGTTACTTAGTACAAAATGGAATTAGCCAGAATAGAAACTGCAATTTTGCCAAGTCAGAGCCAGCATATCCTGATTAACAAAGATTTCTTTCCAAGGATTTGTTTGAAAGGAAATTGTTGAATGTAGATATCATGCAAAGGATTACTTGATTTACTATCCCAGTCGGGAATCATTTTACTGCACCATGCAAACTATTGGGGGGTGGGTTGTTAGTTTGGTACAAGTGGCTTTAGTGATTAGAGACATGCTAGTCAAAGGGGTTACATGAAGAAAATTCCAGTGCACATTGTTTTTTTTTTTTATAGTATTTAATGTCTGCTTTTACTACAAATGGCACCACAGGTGAAGTGCACATTGTGATTGTGTTGTAGTTTCAAATAAAGGGGAAATGCTTTATGTAGAATTGATAAACAATTTATTATCCAGTTAGAAGTAGTAGTACAGTATTGTTAGAAATGTACTGTAGAGGGCATTGACTGTAGTGAAAAAACTAGATGGACAGTTTGGTTCCTTAAGGAATGGTTATTTTATGATGTGTTTAGAGCTGATAACTGAATTTGATCCATCCTTAGCAGGTTATATAGTTAAATAGGGAAACCCAGGTAAAGTAAATATCTCATATTTATCATTTAGCACTTATAAAGAAATTATAAATATTATGGGGAGGACTGTTACAGAAGAGATAATAAAGGAGATGGTTGATGCATAGTGCTTCTCCATTATTGTGGATTTTACCCCTGATGTTTCACATTGTGATCAGTTAAGTTTCATTATAAGGTATGCGAATAGAGATGGTGTACCCTGAGAGCGGTTTATAGAGTTTATGGGGAAAGAATTGACAGATGCAGTACTTAAGTTCCTCAACTCCCATGGATTAGATATAAATGACTGTCGTGGCCAAAGTTTTGGTAATACTGCAAATATGGCGGGAACCTATTCTGGCCTACAAACCCAAATCAAGTCCTTCAATCCCTTGGCATTTTTCATTCCTTGCTCCACTCATTCCCTGAATCTGATAGAATCAAGTGCAGCCACATGCTGTATGATGGCTGCAATATTCTTTGACTTGCTACAAAAAATTTACAATTTTTTTTTTTCAGCATCTACAGAACGCTGGAAAATTCTACAGTCAAATTTTGAAACTTGACCTTAGTCTCTTTGCATTACAAGATCGTCATCTCAAGAAGATTACTGCAAAAGCATAAATGCTAATTGGGATGCAGTCAATAAAGCTCTTAAATACATTTCTGAAGAGGAAAGTGAGAAAGCTGTGATAAATCAGAAGCAACTGGGATATTGCAAAAGCTTAATTCTAAAGAAACTATATTTGTGGCTACAGTGTTGACGAGTATTTTGGAGCATTTCAGTGCAATGAGTACAACACAACAGTCAGAAGAAGTTGATATATCTGCAGTAGTGAGACTTTATGCTTCATTTCTAACTTTCATAGATGAGATGACAAAGTCTTTTGAAGTGTACAAAAGCTGAGACTACATAACTTGCACGAGTCAGTGAAACTAAAGAAAAATGTGTGATGAAAGGAAAGAAATTTTTTGATGATTCAGACTCTGAGACAGAAAATTAAACTGTGGCTTGCAAATCTGATGAAGACCAATTTTTTAACTATACTGGACAGATTATCCACACAGCTCAAGAGGCATCTTGGTGTCTACAAAGAGTTTTCTGAAAAGTTCTCATTGTTATCCAATTTGACGAAAATGGATCATGATGAACTCTAAACTGCAGAACAGCTGCAGCATGTTTATTCAGAGGATATAGAGGGGTCTTTTGCAACAGAATGTATCCATCTTAAAAGCTTCCCTTTGAGTTCTGGATATGAGAACAACCCTTCTTTGCATGTCTTAAATAAAATGTTAAGAAAGAAATATCTCTTTGATATTTATCCAAATATCAGGATCGCTCTTCAAATTTATTTGAGCACACCAGCAACAGCTGTTCTTGGAAGGGTTAGGAGCTACTTGTGTACTTCTCAGATTCTGGAGTATTTGAATCACCTGGCAATATAAAATGATCTGACTAAAACTGGACTTTGAGAATATGATAAATGTGTTTGCTGATAACAAGGCAAGAAGAAAGCTATTGAAGTACTGAACTACTCACATTCTTTGTTGAAATATTAATTAATTTTTGGTTTCTAGTGAGTTATCCTTTGTGTGTATGTATGTGTGTGGTTAATGAACCCTAAATTTTGGGCATGCTGCAACAAATCTTGCTACTCAGAACTCAAAGTTAAGTGTCGTAAGTCTATACATTATTTTTTTTTTCAAAGATTTCTTTTTTAAATAATATATACCTATTTTAAATAGTCTGTTTGCAATTTTGGTGCTAATTTTTTTTCAGAATTGCTCAAGTTTGTTGTTGGGGGGGGGGTGAAAAAATTGTATCTTTAAGGTTACATATGATCATCTCCATATGCAGCCACATATTTAGGTAATGTTGATTCTATAAATGGATGCCGGGATGCTATTTGACCCATATGACTATTGTTTCATTTCTTTCCTCTGTCATTTTGTTTGCATGGGTATTATATCAACATACTTATTACACCTTTTATAAGACTCTGTCACAGAAACTGCTGAATATCAGGAAAATATTAAGTGCAAAGAAATACATATAGCAATGGGCAGCACAGCAATGAAGTGTTTCTTGAATAATTGAAGTGCCAGATTGAAAATAGCTTTCTATCATTAAAATATGATGCTCAATCATGCACTTCATTTCACTGTAATGCAATTGATGCTTTGCATGCACATGGTACTCTCATATGTCAAATCTATGTTTATTAATACCTGCTTGGTAATGGTAGGCATTAGTTTTGTCTTGGCTACTAAATCAAGCCCTGGAAGGGCCTACTAATCAACAGTAATGTGGCCTATTAGTTATTTAATGTCCAATAGGTAAATGCTCTGGTTGGCATTAGTTGTATGTGGGCCACTAGATCGAGCTCTAGAAGGGCCTACTCATGTCGCTATTTCAAATTCTGTCATGGTAAATTCCGAATAAATTTGATCACTCAGTATTCTGTTTTTTATTTGTAAGATAAGATGTATTTTTAGTTTCATATTAATTTATAGTTCATATATTGCCAATTTTGTCATTTTATATGCAAGACATCTAAACCCTAGAGTCCATGCAAAAACATCAAATAAAATTTTACTTAGTGAACTCTTTCATATGTTTTACACTGGTATAATGTTTTACTTCAAATTCCATTTATATTCTTATACTTTGAATGAATAGGATCATTAACTTTGTGAAATATATAGCCCTTATTATTTACAAATAATGCCTAATTGTTCATTTGAGTCATTTTTATCCTGAAAAGAGTGGGCTCTAATTATTTAACATAATACCCACATAAGAAACACACAGAATATTAAAAGAAAATGAAAAAGTTAATTTAATTTGCTTTATCATATATAGGTATTTTTTTTACATAGGGATGAATCCCCAAACACAAATATGGGACATTTGGCAACCCTAATGTTTAAGTGACATACTTTAAATATGCATTTTAGGATTAGTTCTGAGGCTTATGTTTTCAGGGATTCTAGAAAATCCAGAAACTATATACAGATACAGGTATATAAGAAGCTGAAAATTTGTAATCATAACAGTAATGTACAGTGTCACAGTATTCTTCAAAACCAGTATTTTATCTGGAAGAAAAACAAAACTTTACAGTTTACACACAAACTTTATTGGAAAATATTTTCATTAGTAGCAAAACTGCATATGCATGCTTACAATATATATATTTATAGTTACAGAATTGCATTTAAAAAAAAATTGGAAGATCCTGTTTTCTCTCTTCATATAATATCTGCAGGAAAATATAGGATCCATATATAACTGGAAAAGATCACAGTCTAAAGAGTATTCACTTATTTTTGGTAACCATTTTCACAGTATGTGATCATTAACAATCAATAATCACTAAGTTGCAAATTGTGCTTATTCTTGTCCTGAACACACGCTGGGGTTATTATCTTGTGACCACTTGCATTGTTGGAAGATCATTTGATGAAACCATCAATAGATCTGCATAAACAGAAGGCAAGAAATATCCCCAGAAGTTGTACTAGGCCAAGTCCAATACCAACGCCAATGACAATATTGATATTCTCCAAAATCCAATGGATAATTCTATCATAACAACCCTGTAAAAGAAAACAAAAAGATTAAATTGTATTACTACATACTAGTAACCATTACTTACATAATCTTGAGGTTAACTTGCAATGGTAGTCAGTACCCTGTAGCTAAATTATTTCCAAATTACTACTGGAAAATAAAGTAGTACAATGGGCACAGTTAGTATCAACAGTTGATGTTCCACCCCAAGGAAACAAGCTGCACTGCTTCTGTCACTACTTGATCTATCAATTCACACCCAAGTGCAGTAACAAAGCAACTATATTATTGTCAGGTAATTTGGCTGTGACTGTATAGCTCAGTGAGTATATAACTGTTTCCACCTACAGTGTTAAGGACTAATGTGCTGGGTTTGCATTCTGACAATAGAGATAGGTTTTTCTTTCATTTATTAGGTTCCGTGTTATTGATACCTAAAGCCTGCTGTGTGGTTGTTAATGCACTTGTGTACATGTACATATATCAGCTATTAAAATAAATAGTTCCCTGTTTCAGGATTTGCACACACCTGCATCTGCACGTGCATGCACACGCACACACACACACACACAACTCTCAAATCTTGGTATATTAATAAATTTACAAGGATAATAGCACAGTACTGTTTATATTGTCCTCCTCTTTTTTGATTTCAGCTCAATAAAATTAACTCGAAAGGCATAGGGCTTGCTTTAAAATTTCTTGTAAATGAATATTACATTATTGTTTTCTTTTCCCTTTTGCAAATGCACTAGTGGTACAATCCCTAATATCTAATTTTTTTAAATAAAATTGATGCTTGTGGCTTTTTAATACTGCAACCACATTATTAATTTCACGCATACTGTAATATTAGGTGTAATCGGGAAGGAAACTACAAATACTCACTGTAATACAGCCACACTTGAGTTAGAAGTTTTAGATTCTTGAAATGCTGGCAGTGCTGGTAGAAGTATGCAGAAAGGGAGAGGTGGTTGCTTTGTCTGTAAGCCCCACACTCTCTTTCCAGCTACTGCGACCCTGATGTAGACAAGGCTCATGCCTCTCTTCCTTGTTCATAGTTTTAGTGATCTCACAGATCTCCGATTATCACAACATACTTAGCTGTTATAAGTAATGTTATTCATGCCAAGTGTATCACAAGAAAAGTCTTTATTTGCTAAAAATTGGTTACAAATGAAGTCTTCAACTCAGTGCTGAACAACTTACTCAATATATAGACAGTTGATGGCTCTCTCATGCCATTGTGCACTAACACTCCAGTTGAAAACTGACCCAAGACTGCTAACTTTGCTTGCAACTCTTCCTTATATAGCTGTGAATGACATCAACAGAAATTGCTGGAAGCTTCTAAAGTCCAAAGCTTTTAGCATGTGTCTACTGCATTACAAGGCTTCTGGTTACTGGCATCATACTTCCTGTGTTTACTGCATTCAAAGGGCTCCAGCCCCACTGTCATGCATACCAAAGCTTCTACAAACATGAGAATGGCCCCTAACATGTGTAGTGTTTATGGGCCAGCAAGGCAGTCACATTGCTCCTTCCTGAGGCCTGGCTGTCCTGACCAGCACCATCATAGCAAGCTAGCTAGATAACCCGAGTATACTACCAGCCTTGGGGCTGCCTCTAGATTAGGTAGACTACATTATTTATCCTCGTCACCACAAGATACAGCCCCTGCCATGGATGTTGAAGCTTGGGTCACTTGCTACCTAGATGTTTTGACAGGTGTTTTGCATGATATTCCTCACATGCAGTTGTGAGGTCAGTCTATGAGATGCTCCACATAGTTGACTGCTGGCTGTTCTGCCCCAGGAGGACTCCCGAACATCTGATGATAGATGCAGTTCTTTGCCAAAGTCCAAACTGGTCAGTTTCATGGGTTTAAGAGAGGTATGCCAGCAAGAAAAGTGGTATCCTGACATCCCAGTCTCACTGGTGATTGGCCAAAATCTTCCTCAAATGTTCTTTGAGAGTCTTAATGTACCACTCAACCATGTCATTTGACTGTGGGTGAAGAGGTGTTGTGTGCGTCTTGTGCACCATGAGTGGCTAGTGTTTCCCTCATGAGGTTGGACTCAAAGTTGGTGCCCTGGTCACTGTGTAGCTTCATTGGTACCCCTTAGCAACAAAACCTTTCTTCTACAAAGCAGTTCACAATGATCTTGGCCTCTTGGTTAGGGATGATGTACATCTATGGCCACTTACAATTCCTGATAAATTATAAAAAGTACAATAATAGCAAAAATACTCCTCAAATAATGTTGCCAAAACAGCCTGGAAAATAGTAAACAAAAATGTAAAAAAGAATATTAAACTAAATAATAGGGGTAGATCTGCTATAGATCCAAATGAAATCAGAAACTTATTAAATAACTACTTAAATATAGGTAGAAGTGACAGTAGTGTAGAAACAGGTCCAAATGTAAGTGATTACCTCAAAGCATGTCTTTATATGAAACAAGTGTTGATGAAATAAATTCTATTATTTGTGATTTAAAAAATGACAGTGTTCCTTGTTGGGATAGCATAACACCAAAAATTCTAAAATGTTGTAAAAATGTTATAAATATTACAGCTGATAAATTACTCAATGAAAAAAGCAGAGCTCAAAAAAGGGGGGGGAGGGGAATGACCTGGCCAACAATAACTTTAACTTCATTATTTTGCAAAAATATATAAAAAAGTAATCAATATAAGATTGGTAGGTTTTCTAGAATCAAACAAGGTACCATTTCAGCCAATTCTTTGATAACAGTTTATGACTGCTTCAGCTATCTCTAATCCTGCAGCACTCTTAGAGCTCTGTCTTGAAACAACTCCTGCAGGCCTTGTTGCTCTTCTTTTGAACCTCCTGATTGTGTAGCAAGAAACTTCCAGAAGGTCAGTATTGCACATCTACATTACATGCAGTTGTGGCCATGTTACACCCAAGTATGATAATGTCTGCATCTGCTTGCGTACATGTTACCTCTATGCACACCAGGCACAATGAAGTGGAGCTATGGAAACCAAGCCATTAATGCATGTGAAACAATTCAGGATGGTAAGGTACAAGTGCATGTATTAGGGTTCATAGTCACAGTAAACACTAAATAGTATGTTATGTTTATTATTTGTATGTTTGTTTCATTTATTGTTTCCTTAAAGTCTTAGTTCCATAAGAAAAAGGATTTTTTTCATTTCTGAGTCGCCCTCCGTGGTGTAATGGTTACCATGCTAACTTCAAACCCGGTGGAGGACAATGGATTTTTTCGGGCGTAAAAATCCTTAGCATGGCTTCCTTCAGAAGGGAAGTAAGGCCGTGGGTCCTGTGTCTTAGATTTACAGCATGTAAAAGAACCTCAAGCTGATAGAGAGGCCTCTGAGGAAAATTAAGTGGTCTTTCATGCCCAATATTGAATGGGATGCTGAGAATCACAACCACAGCAGTAAGCATCCATAAATTTAAAAAAAAAAAAAAAAAATCCATCTGAATGCATATACATATGGAATCTGCATGCAACAGATATGAAAAGTATTCATAACTGTTAAGAGGAATATGATCAATATAAATATGGGCCCTTTGCAACCTGTTTTTAACGGGTTTCAAATGGTACAAACCCTGTGCTCATTGGCTCTTAATTTGTGTATTTCATATATTTTATTTATTTAAATGATTTGATTTTACATGTTACTGAAGCATCTACTTTTACCCTGCATTACCTAATCTTTACATTTCCTAATAAATCCTCAATAAGGGTTATATTTGAAAGAACTTCTTATTTCCAGGTGCAACAGCCTATCAGGCCAAGACCACCCCAACAATTTTTCTCCATTTTTTTTCTGTCCTGTGCCTCTTTTTCCCAATGACTTACGTTAAGGGAATCAAGATCCTTTTCTGCATCATCTAGCCACTTTGTTGCAGGTCTTCCCACCCTCCTTGTCATGTGGAGTGGATCAGTAAAAGTTACCTTTCTACTTATGTTATTGCCCTCAGATCTATAAATATGCCCCAGCCATCTCAAGCTGTTGGTCTTTATTACTTTGATTATGTTTGGATCTTTACACAAGTTGTATAATTCAGTATTGTATGTGATTCACCAGGTATCTCCTTCATTCACCGGTCTATATATCTTCCTTAGTACTTATTTTTCAAATAGCATTATCCTTTCTATACTTTCTTTATTAAGAGTACAACTTTCTAATGCATAAATTAGGACCAGTCTTACTAAGGTTTAATACAGCTTACATTTTGCTTGTAAGTTAAGAAGATGGGACTGAAGTTGTTCTTTTATTCCAAAGTAACATTTGATAACCATTTTTATTCTTGTATTTATTTCCAATGCCATTTATTTGAAAGAACTAGTTACTAAAAAGATTTCACCACTAAGCAATACACTTACGTTCTTCCAATATGAATTAGAATCTGACGGCCTGTAAGGACAGTTGCTGTCTTTCACTTGGAACTTCATGATTTCACCTTCAAGGACACAGCAAGCATCTGGTACAGTTTTATTATTATTCTCTGTCAGCCATTTCTCAGACTCGCCAAAATCATTGTAATTGTCGACTCCGCAGCACTGCATCTGTGGAAAAGTAAAATAAATAATTACCATTTAAATCCACTATAACTTTTCCAACATAAAGTTGCCTAGTTGGAGTAAAAAGAAACAGTGAATAATGAATTTTACCAAATAGATGTTAATTGCAAAAGAATGCAGTAATATTATATAAGCACTTAAAGGCACAATCCAACACACACAAGTTTGATATATGATTTTCTCTATGCCTATACAAGCATTCCAGCTCATTAAAAGCATGTACTATTGAGCTGGAGATCTGCAATTCAAATCCAACCAGACTGTTCTCACTGTCAGGTTTTGTCTAGGTTTCCTCATCCTCTGACTAATAACTACTTGGAACATAGGCCTAGTACATCTCCTTTCCTAGTTATCATTTCATTTCATGTATCATCAGTGTCCACTCTCTGCAGTGCCATATGCAGTGAGAATGGACATTTAAATACCTCCAAAACAAATCTTTCTGTACTCATTTAAATTTTACAGTTACTCCACAAACTATTCGTGAACATTTTTGTCTCCACATTCCATTAATGATAAGTATTGGCGGAATTGGTTTCAATTACATTATAGTAATAAATGATTCATGGTCTCCATTTTGAAAATATTACTACCAAAATTATCCTCCTCCTCTCTCAATATCCTTTTGCCCCTACAACCACTTGACCTAACACTTTTACAACTGAGAAGTTTTTCCTGATGTTCCATAGTCATTGTAGTCATTTCGTTTTCAGTTTTGTTTCTATTGTTTGGCAAGGAGATAATTGTGTTGATACTGCTTATTAGTGTAATTTTATAGTGTAATTTTATTCTTTTTTAATCTCTGTGGCAGAAATGGCATTGGTACCATTAGCCATGATTGAATTGAAATTCCACAGCTTCTCATCTTCCTCCTGGTCGAGATGTATGTATTGAAGTGATTCAGTTTCACCAAGATATTCAAGTAACTTCATTTATCTTCTAAACATTTTCAATTGCTGCACATATAGATGTGTCATTAAGATCATGTATGTTCTTTAATTGCATAACTGTGTATTTTATGGAACATAGATTGGCATGGGTGGAAAAAGGAGATTCAGTACCTGGTAGAGCTCTGTGAATTTGAAAATAGCAACCTAATAATCATACATAACCCTAACTGGTGGATAAATTTCATTCCCCATTTTTCAATTGGGTAATTCCTCAGAAAACTTTAAACATACATTTTTCTTGTTTGATGAGAATAGAAACCAAAATTTTCTATGATTCTGTTCTCTTCTTCAAAATTGTGAAAATCTATGTATATATTAGGATTCTTAGCCAGTTGGAAATCTAATTCAAATACGCCACAGTTTCTAACTTCTATGTTCAAATTTATGCGAATACTATACTGGTGATCAGAAGGTCCGACACTTCAGTAGAATGCCTACATTTCTTCTTATTCCAGAGACCAAACCTTGGATTTTTAGGTTCATATATTATAAGACTGTAAAACGCTCCATAAATCACAGAAACTATTGTTAATTGAGAAAAAAATTAGGCCTCCTTAAACAACAATTAAAAAAAAAAAAACTTCCCCACCAACCTTCTCATATCAAATTTTTTCCAAGCAAAAACATGGTGACAACACATCCTGCCACCTTGAGTTGTAGAAGTAACTCGACAAGCACCGCAAAATATTTACATTTACATAACATTTTGCTCTTTTACAAATAACATTCATTTAAAGAGGCTAGGTATTGAAATTGAAGGATACAATTAAAAGGATACAATTTTTGCTTGGCCAAGAGTAGAACAAAAGAAAAATAGACACTTCCTGTCTGAGAAAAGTATGTCCCATTGAAACTAATCACAAGAAACATATCAAAAATGGTAAACTCCACAAAAAAACTGTATATGATATAAATTGTGTCTTTTAATGAGATCTACATTTTTTGTACAGTAAGTTTTTGTCTATCTCTTACGGTTTGCTAGTTATGCAAAATTCAATAAAATTCATCCAGAATAAACAGGTGTTCAGAAGCTATTCCCAGAAAATTCAAGATATGCATTTTACGAGGGGCATACTGAAAGTCATGAGCAACACTGTTTTACAATCTTAATATTTATTTTTAAGCCAAACCAAATACATCATCATAATCTACAGACTTTCTTTCACTTTTCGACATAGTCTCCATTGTTTTGCACACATTTTTCCCATCTTCTACAAGTTTGAAAATGCCCTTGTGATAGAACTCTGTTCCAGCTGCCCGCAGACCCTGACGCACTGCTTTCCGAATATCCTCCAGCGTTTCGTAGCATTGGCCACGCATCTGCTCCTTCACAGAACCGAAAAGATGGTAGTCAGAGGGTACCAAGTCGGGACTGTAGGGAGCATGTGGTGTAGCGGGCAGAATTTATGGTTTGTCCAGATTCAAGAAAGTCAACCAGAATGCAACCTTGTGCATCCCAAAAGACACTTCCCATAACTTTTCCTACAAACTGCACTGTCTTCGCTTTCTTCTTCAATGGTGAGTTCAAGTGGTGCCATTCCATACTCTGACGTTTCGTTTCTGGCACATAGTGATGGAACCAGCTCTCATCTCCAGTCACAATACACGTCAAAAATTCATCACCTTCATTATGAAATCTCTGAAGAAGGTTTTGTGCAATGGTTCTTCTCTGAAGTTTGTGGTCTTCAGTCAATAAACGGGGGACCCAACGGGCACAGACCTTTCGATAACCCAAGCTGTGGATCATTTCTTGCACTGCACTATGTCCTATTCCAAGTTGCGTAGCAATTTCATTCACAGTGAAACGCCTATCTCCTGTAATGAGCTCATCAACTCTTTCCTTGTTGCGTTCTGTAGAGGCAGTTCGAGGACGCCCGCTACGAGGCACATTTTGCAGACTCGTGTTTCCATCTTTGAAATGTTTCACCCATCTTCTAACACTGCTGGCACCCCACATTCAACCAATTATTCTATTTAATAAACCAATTTCTCCTAATAAATTTAATGAAGGAGGAGCTGCTATTACAAGCTGGTATTTATTTATTATTTTATACTTTATTTGCTTCTTTACCATTATTATTAGGTATTATATATATAGTATGAATGGGTATTCAGACACCTCCATACGCACGTTGAAGTCTGAGATGAATTTCAGGAGCAGATTTTCCTTCTTTCACAAGGAATTCAATGACAGCACGCTGTCGAAACGAAACATCAATGTCAGCCACTTTTCAAACACAGTCTGTGGTCACGTGATAGAAGCTAATGACGTCACAATATGTCAACATGTGGCTTAAAGTCTGTAGATTACGATCCTGCAATTCGTTTCGTTACATTGTTGAAATTTAAATTTTTACAATGGGTTGCTCGTGACTTTCAGTATGCCCCTCGTATTTGGGATGGAAATGGCTTTAATATGTGGTATTTTAATCAACATCATTAGAGCCATTTTTAAGAAATACAAAATTTTCAAAATTTTTTCATGTAAAAGTTAGTTTGGGGTAGGGGGATTTTCTTGAAAAATCTTCGTGTTGCATCCTTGGAAGATACCAAACTTAAATACCAAGTTTGGTATTTAACCATCTTTTTATTTTTGAGTTATGCTGTCCACAGACACACACACAGACAGAGACAAACACACATGGACCTTTTTCTGAAAATGCTTTTTTTGGATTCAAAGGGTCCTAAAACATGTATTTCCGATGAAATCTCGGTATGTACATTGTGTACACTATGTATTAGAGAAAGTAAAAATGAATATTTCAGAAAAAAAATGTCAATCAATATATCTTTTTGGTTTAACCACTAATCTCCCACCAATAGTTTTAATTTTGGGCCCATTATTTGATGGTTTAACTGTCCTTTGGTTGTTTCCCTTCTTCTCATCTCCACAATACTTAACATATCTGAGAGCTGTCACTTTGAGTGGATACATCCTCTGTACTGGTCACAGTAGCTCCTCTCTTACTGTCAGCAGATGAACAAGTCTCGCACCACCACCCTTTCCGGGATGGTCTATGTTACTCTTGCCAGTGGCCAGTCTAGTCTTTTTGTCACTACCTACTCATACTACTTCGTCAACCCAGGGTTTGTGTTGACTGTTGGTATGATGGTTCTTCTGAATTAGTTGTCCAAGATATTCATTTCTAAATCTCAGTCTCAAAGCTTCTCTTACTTTCTATCTATATCTGTATCTCTTGTCAAATTCTACATTTCTATCCTCGAGATCAGGCATCCCAGCCTCCTTCGCCTCTTCTAAGAACATTACAGTGGTGATTGCCATCAGATCATTTCCATCATTGGACAGGTAAGTAAATGACTGAGAATTCTTCACAGCTCTGATATCACACAACACTGTCATCATTTCCTGGTAGGATAAACATGAATTTTGCAGAATTTTTCTGAGCATCTGCTTGAGAAGACCAATCACCCTTTCCCACCAACTGCCCCATCATGGTGCAGTGGGAGAATTAAACTTGCATTTAATTTACTGAACTATATTCAGCAATTTTGTCCCATTTAACCATCTCTAACAGATTATGGGTCCCCTAAAAATTTGTTTCATTATCGCTGTGTACTATTGTTGGCCTTCCACGTCTGGAGACAAAGCATTGAAAGGCTGACTTAGTCAAAGAGGTCACAAGCTCCAGGTGGGCTGCACAAAACATAGCATAGGTGAACAAATAGAACCAGACTTTCTCTCTTCCTTTCAAAATCAATGCTCTGGGAAACTCTGAACCAGATATTTAAAAAAAACTGATGCCTCTCTTACTCTGTCAACAGGCAGATGAGCCTGTTCTGCTCAAGATACTTTCCATGGAATCTTTGGCAGACAACACATAATGCAACTTGCTCCTCACCATTCTTCCTCCACTTGAAAGTCCAATACTTCTGAGCGAGTCCACTGAGTAGAATCTGTATTCCAGAATGACACATTTCTTTGAGTCTCTCCCTAATGAGAACTTAACTAACATATGTTTTGCAGGAAGGATAACTGGAAAGCAGAAAGCATAATCATCTGGATGCAAAATATTTTTGTTTTCAGTCTCATCACCTCCCTCATCATCAGTGAAAACACAGAGAGAGCCAAATTTTCATATTTTCATCAACAAAACAATCCTTTTGTATGAGGTTTGTCACAATTTTCTCTGCTTTTGTGGTCTCCTCCAAAGTTCTGAATTCTTTCTACTCAATTTCTTCCGTCGACAATTGTGATAATCTTAAGATCCTACCCACTATATGAAGAGTTTTTGGAAACTTGGAAAATAATCAAGGTGCCGCTCATGTGTTAGACTTGCTTTCCAATGCTGTCACAGCTCAATTTTTCTTCTCCTTTCCTGAAATATTTCTTCAACATTTCTTGTAGTTTCAGAACAAGGCAATTGTGCAGGGCGTTGTTTCAACCATTTTGTACCCTTTCAACTTTGTTCTATCAGCTGCTTTGGACTGTATCCTCTTAATGCCAGATCAGCCAGATTCATATTTCTAGGAACATGTCACCACTGTTCAATTCTATATAATCTTCAAATTTATTGAACTCTGTTCCATACAGAAGTTCCCCATGGTTCTTCTAATTTTATCCAAGATAATACTATTGACGAGTTGCTCCAGTAATGAGTACTGATTTCCTTTGACTTATACAGAAATATTGTCATGTCGAGTCAAACACCTATAGTAGTTGCCAGTAATTCCAATCATGGTATAGTAATTTGCCTCTTAGGTACTACTTGTGTCGTAGCTGTACAAACATTAGATCCACACTGTGGTTCCAGTGGCATATGCACTCTGACTAGCATCACAAAATATGTGTAAAGAGATATCTTCGACAGACAATAGACATCCAACCAAGCATCTAGGAAGCATAGCTTCAAATGGTTCTGCCAACCATTTCTGGAAACTTTTCCCTGATGATTCAACCTCTTCAGTGTCCCAGTCTTATTCAGAAGCCAGTTCCTGTAGAATTAATTTATGACAGAGCAATACAGGACTGAAAAGCCAATATGATCAAACACACTATGAGCAACCACTAGTATTGTCCTCTTTGTTATTACTTCAGGCTTGAAATCCTTAATGTGTGTGAGATTCAGCTTGATAGTGTCGTCTTCTTTATTCCAGATCAGCCCCAACACATGTGACAATTTGTCATTAGTCTTCATTGTGAGAAAGTTCCCACCCATGCAGATTGAAAGGTGCTTTTTCCATTCTTATACTGGCCTCTCTCATGAACAAATTAAGTTTGGTTTTCTTGTTGACACTGGTGACACAATTATCAATATAGAAACACTCTTCCAGCCTTTCTATTGTTGAAGAAGGTTGGGAATTGTTGACTGACATTCTCTTCAACTCGTCCAAATGAAATTCTATTGTTGCTGATAAAAAGAAAGGAGAACATGCAAGGCCAAAATAGAACATTTTTATTGTTCCCACCTTCCTTGTCCCACCAAAGAAATCTTAAAAGGTCATGATCCTTTGGTCAAATGCTCATTTGAAGAAATGCCTTTTCTATATCTGCAATCATTCCATTATCATTTTCCCTGAACTTTAACAATAAACTAGGAGTCAACTGAAAGTTTGGATCCTTTCTCAGCACAGTCATTTAGAGATGGTGTGTTCTTTTGTTTCACAGATGCATAAAAACAGGCCTTATCTTGATGGTGCTGTTTTCTGTGCTGTGTGGTAGATAATGTCCACCCTTCTCCAGCTTTTCCTCTGGTACCCTCTCAAATCCAATCTAATCTCGTAAGATGCCATCATACCCCTAATAGTGTCGTTCAGCTTGTAGTTTCTCTGGGATTTTCTCCAATCTATGCTGAGCAATTCCTTTGTTGTCAGGAAGAGGAGATGATGTTCGCTCCAAGGTAGACCACTTTGTACTTGTTATCTTCATTCAGCTTCCCAGTCTCCATAAAATTCTTCTTGACTCTTTCATTTTTCTTGTTGGTGGATTCCTTTATAACAGGATCAATAAGTTCCAGATATCAGAAATGTTTGTCTCTCTTGAAAACAATGATGTCACTAGCAAGGATGCTGTGTCACTTTGATGTTTATTATCTGCAGTTCTGCCCATCAGTGTCCACCCTAGAACAGTCTTGAGCAGAACTATATCACATTTTAATTGAGTGTGTCTTCCCAGTAAGCAATTTGCCTGCAATATCCACACAATCTGTATGGGCTCTTGGTCTTGTACATCTGTTATATTAATCTTCAGGGCTCTTATCTCATCACTCCAAAAACCATTCCTAACATATGGAACATCTTCACAAATTTTATCCTGACTCAAAACTAGTAATTTCTATCCAACTTCTTTACATTTTATTTTATAAGTGTCATGTTTTATCTCTTGGGAACATACTCCACCAAATAAAGAGTGTATTAGAGTTTCTTTTCTGATTGCCTGGTACCCCATTTGTTCAGCTAGGTTGTGCATGTTAAGATTTACTAGATCCAGTATAAATAATAGCTTGTACATCTTTTGTTTTCCTTTCCAAATTACAACTGCCAAAGTTTGCAAATACACCTCAGGAGAACAAAAAATGCTAGCTAAAGTTTTATCTTCAGAAATTATATTCTCATTAACTTCATTAACAGATTTTCTATCTTCCTCAACATTCCTTTTGGTAGCACTTTCCCTGGCTTTGTCACCAAGTCTTTAACACATTAGTACCATATGTTTTCCACCACAAACAATACATCTGACAATAGATTTACAAGCTCTTTACTTGCATGGCCTTTCTTTAAACAATTGAAACAACAATGCTTCTTACTCAAGATTTTCCTTCTTTCCTCTACAGTCATTCGTTGAGCATTCTGTACTGACATGTGGTTTAAGACAAAGTACACATTCCTGTCCTTTAGAAATGTCAGTAGGCAACAAAGTGGAAGCAGAAGTGACTTCCCTTGGTTTTATTGGCTTCCTTAATTTTAAATCCTTGGGATGTACTGATATTAAACTCTTTCATTGCTAATGAAATTCTTTCCTCACTAATAACTTCATTTTGCACAAAAGCAAATGGCTTTTATTGGTTTATAACTATTTTTTAACTTCACTGCATTAGTTAGAACTAAATTAGTAGTTTACAAACAAGATTTCCACCTGAAAATCTTCTCTATGAAATCAAATTTTAAGGTTATCTACTACTTTATCATAATTTTCAGCAGTTGGAGGAAAACTTGTCAACTAATTCATATGCTCTCAAACCCTCGGTCATAGCCTGAGTGAGATACTGAAATTTATCTTCCTTCCCAATATTCCCTCCTGTATTTTATGAAATTGACTCCAAAAATATAACCAATTAATAATTTCACCAGAAAATTTCTATAATTTTATTTTTGGGAGCTTATATTTCTTTCTTTCAGCATTGTTTTCATTTACTATACATTGTGGAGGAGTAAAAGATATACTGGAATTCAATTAACATGTTGCTTTTGCCCTACAGCTCAAGAATTAATGTTTATAATCATTAGCGATTCTGCTACTATTTCACATACAATGTGTTCATCTTCTACCATCTGTTGAAATATTAATCCATCTAAATTACAGATATCATCATACCTTTAGAATTTCCATTTGCACCTGAATTTTTGCTGCATCCTGTTCCTAGCCTTATAACAATTGCTTAACTGGTTGTATATGCATGTAAATAACTGCTGCTTTACAGTTCTTTGTTTGACGAGTCTTTGCATTTTCTATTCATGGAGTGCTGTACTATTAAATATGTAGGTCATGTAACGGTCACCAGAAAATGTTAGGTTCATATATTATAGACTGTAAAACACACTGTAAATCACAGAAAGTGTTTTTATTGAGAAAAAAATCAGTTCTCCCTCCCTATACAACCATTCTTACTCAAAAACAAACAAAACACTTCACCGCCAACATTCTCATATCAAACCTTTGTCAATCAAAAACATGCTGGCAACACAACAACAATCATATAACAAAAATTATCTTTATTGGATACTTTTCTACATTATTCAGGTATTTCCCTTACATCACTCAATGTTTTGGTGTAGATCATTTTTATTTCTCACAATGCCATCTAAGAGCTCTTTTTAAGTATTTTCTTTCAGTTAAATGATATAGAATGTCAGAGCAAAGACCAAAAATTTGTTGTGAAATAATTATTTTGGATTCATTTCGGTTTATTGCTTTACTGTTCTCTAAATCAACCACCCCACCCCCCTTTATACTTTTACTATATGTGATGTATTTCCAGAGCTTTGGTTGTAACTGGTTGTTTTCAGAAGTATTTACAGCATTTATCTCTTGCCTCTTTTTTTCTTTCTTTTTCCTCAAACAGGTCTTTATCTTCATATTTAATCTCTAATAAAAATGAGGCCTATTCATAAGGTTACTTCTCTATTACTGTAGCAAAACGTCAGTGCCAACCTTTCTTCATGCACCCGAAGAGATGGCAATTGCTAGGCTGTATGCAAGATGATCTAACATTTGCAACTGAATTTTGCAGTTTGGCTACAGTATGTTCCACAGTTGAGGGCATGTGGGCTTTATCATATACAAAAATCACCAAGATTTGCTTTTAATGATCCATTATATCTTTTCTAGTGCTTTGCGGTAACTTTCAATAGTGATAGCAACTCCTATAAACCAAAATTCCTCCAGCAAAGCTTCTAGAGGAATATTATTTTCAGGCACTTTATTACTTAGTGGTTTCAAGCCATTGGTTTATTTTTACTTTCTCTACACATAATATGCACATAGCAGGTAGAGAAGACATTGTATTCCACCCAAAATTTGATAGAAATTTTACAAAAAATATGTTTTGAGGTCCCACAAGTCCAAAATGAGCATTTTTAGAAAAAGGCCCATGTGTATATGTGTGTGCGTGCACGTGCACACATGGAGACAGCAGCAAAACAAACACATCATTGGTATTTAAATTTGACATCTTCCAAGGATACAATGCAAAGAGTTTCAAGAAAATCCTCCCACCCCAAACTACTCTTTACATAGTAACATTTTTGAAAATTTGGGTTTTCTCAAAAATGGCTAACAATTTTGATTAAAATACTGTATACTAAAGGTATTTACATTTTAAATAAAATGTATATCTCAAATTTTCTTGGAATAGCCCCTGAAGACCTCTTCATTCTGGATGAATGTTGTGTAACTGGCAAACGGTAAGAGATAGACAATAACCTACTGCACAAAAAATGCAGATTTCATTAAAGAACAGAGTTTATGTCATGTACAGTTTGCATAGGGTTGACAATTTTTTAGATATTCCTTGTTATTGGTTTCAACTTCAAACTGAGTAACTTTTCTCAAATGGGAAGTCACCGTTCATTTCATCTCTCTTCTGTTTTACTGCCGGCCATGCAAAGTGAACCAAACTATATCACATAGCAACCAGTTTTTAAAAGATTTGACTATAGCTTTAGCCTAGTATATTCCCTTATTTTCGTTTGCTTATAAGGAAGCAAGTAATAAAACAACTTCTGCTAATGCATATCTTGATTATAATGATGTAAATAAAACAACAATTTTTTGTAAGAGTAGTTTCTTTCCAGAGCAGATAGAGAAAGTCATGTGAATGTAACATATCAGATTTTTGTTTTGGTGTTCACAAATTAATCAAATCTCATGTCACAATTTTATTCAGGAATGCATTAGTTTGTTTTTTGTTGTGTTCAAGAAAGGAATGCAGATGCCCTCTGATGTAGCTTGTGTCATTCAGGAAAAAAGTTTAGTTACCCAAAGGGAACAAAATTTCCCGTGGCCTAAATTTTACACAGTTATTTTTAAAGCAGAGTGCAACAAACCCGGGGAAGATGACCAGCAAGTTCAAAGTGGTGAATCAGGTTTTTCTCCAACTTCGTCAACCACTCAAAGCAGTTCTTCAGTGATGATACCAGGCCAATGAATCCTGCTTTAGGACATTGATTCCCCCAGCTGTAAGCATGTGACACTATTGTCTTACACCATGATCACTCATGATGTTTCGTCGGTACACTTGTTAAAGTTGTCAATGGATTTCAGCTGCTTTACAGCTTTTTGCCACAAAAAATCTAATGAAAGACCATATCTCCCATACGATGGGGTTCTCAAGTGCAGCACACATTTTGAATAAGTGCATCTCAACGAATAACTGCATGAACTTCACACCATTGCCGCTACTGCTGCCACTATTCTAAATGCATTGAATCAAGCTACAAAACTGTAAACAGTGCATTGCAAACGTGATTGTGTCCATTATAAGAAAATGGAAGTAATATTAAGAACAGTTCTCAAATGTATACAAACAAAATAATTTTGTGACCCACTGTGTGAAAGTCCAATCTATGTTTCTTCACTAATAATGTTATTTACCTTTGTATTGAACCAAAATGTTGAAGTTGATAATCTAAACATTTAGGGTAATAAACATTTCAGCAGAATATATGATGGAATAAAATGTTAACTATTTTTCATACCTGTGCCATGAGGTAATTCCACATCAGTGTAACAGCATCTGTTTTTTCATGTGTGGCATAGTATTTCTTGATGGTGGATTTTAGGAAATTTCTGGTTTCTTTCTCTGCCTAAAATATTTCAAATGAGAAACGACATGTAAGTAACATTCATTAAAATAATAGATAACATTAATATTATTTTGTACCACCCTGAAAATGCTCTTTCTTCCTATCCCACCTCTTCATTATCATGTCTTTTATTGTTTAATAACTGAATATCGCTACTACTATTATCCACTATCACTACTACTAAAACTCCACTACTGTTTACCCTGATTAGTAGTAGCTTTTTGCTAGAGCATGGGAAAAATCTTACAAAAATGCCTCCTCATTACAGGGGTGTTGGATTCCCACTAACTAAAAACCCCTACTAAAGATAATGAGAAAAGTCCCCTTGGAAATGCCCAGATGGCAAGTGGTAGCAGTAGTGATAGTTTCTTCAGCAAAATACTCCTCTCAAATCATTTCCATGATTGAAACCAATAATAAATAAATAAATAAATAAATAATAATAGCACTGATGCTAATTACAAAGGACAAGTGTTGTTAGGCATATACCCAAAACCATCACATCCAATAAGCATATGTGACCCACTTTATCTTCTGATTCATAGATCTAAAACGCTCGCACAAGTGAAATGACCGGTATTTACTACATTAGAATTCAACAATGCTTGAAACAGATGTATGTAGGAAAGTAAGTAATGTATTATTTACGTTAAGCTTGTAGATTATTATTCCACACATCCGAATTCCAAGCCATTAAAGTCATGAGCTAATAATGAGAGCTTACAGCCGTAAAAATTATCTACTGAGATGTATTGTGGTATGAACTTACCTCCTTTTTGTATGCTGCAGCCAGTCCACCAGCGGTGGCTTCCATCAACAAAATTATGAGAAGAAATACTCCATACTGAAAAAACAGTAAATATCACCAACTGCAGATAACAGCATAACAAAGTATTCTAACAGGAAAGTTGCCTTCCATCATACTAATACTCTTACATGATGAAGTGCATTTGAAGTTCTCTGCATTCTCAATGACTTTTATATTACTAGGAAACCATAATGTGTATGCAGTGTAAAATGTATTCAGGGAAAAATATATAGCTCATGAAAATATTCAGCTCATATCAAATAATTTTATCCTAACATT
This sequence comes from Hymenopus coronatus, assembly GCA_030762935.1. Taxonomy (NCBI): domain Eukaryota; kingdom Metazoa; phylum Arthropoda; class Insecta; order Mantodea; family Hymenopodidae; genus Hymenopus; species Hymenopus coronatus. Next base: position 151,130,936 of record CM060900.1, read on the forward strand.
ATCCATTTCCGAAACAATGAATTCATGTAAGTTTGATTAAACCTATATTATCACCATCTACCAATGTTTGAAACTAAGAGGAGAAATACATTTTTTCAACTGCAATCGCAAAAACTAAGACAAAAGTCTATCGTTACTGCATCTGTACCACCAGTTGTAACTTAAACAATTTCCTGTAACTTGAAATAATTTTCATCAATAGTTCTCATCATGATTAAGGTAGAGTGGAGGAAAATATCAAGCTCTATAGGCATAATATGACAAATAAAGAATTCAATTTACAATGGGTAAAGAAGGTTGTGAATATCGGATACCAGTACCTTTTTGTTTTAACACATCAAGTGATATGATACCCCTAATCACGAAAATTTAGCTTGCATTTTCGCTTATTTCGCTTTGAGATTTTTCTGGATTCATAATGTTATTGTTATAAGAGATTTTTTCCTACTGCCAAATTTAGGGAAATAAGTTGGAACTATATTTTCTTTAGAACTAGGACCATTTCTTGTAGCAGACAAGTCTACCGTTGTTCGCATCTGGCATAGTTTCTCGATAAGATACCTGCCTCCTCCCTGCGGCTAATAGCACGTGGCCCGAAAACCTTTGAGTTTTGTGCACATATAATGGGTTTATTCGCGGGACGAGACGTGAAAGGGGAAGTCACTACAACATACCCGTCAGGTCTTCTCTCTTACCATGCGAAGCATAGCCGACGAGTTTCCAAGGGAGCAGAAGCAGTTCCGGATATGTGTTGAGCCAGTCTAATTTTTATTACTGAAAATAGGGTTTCTTAATTTGCCTAATGGACACAAAATAAGAAGTTGTCAATTTCAAAAATAGACCGAATTGGTTATTTTTCAAAGTAAAACCAAGATGTTTCCGATTATTACTGCTATCTCTTGTTTGGGACAAATACTAAAAGTTTATGAATAAGTTAACACTAACGGGGTTGATTGCAAGTAAACATAATGACTTATTTCTTGCAATCATGTGTCTTTTAACAATATGTATGCAAATCCAAGCCCATAACTTCGCCAAAACTCAAAGGTTGTACTTGAACTGCTCAATTATGTGCCTCCAATTTGTTCACGAATATTACAGAAGTCTTTCACTCATGTGAGTGTCTGAAATAGGCCCATAAGTTCTCAAAGGCAATTTTACAGTTAATTTCTAAATTTTGTACAAGGGTGTTTTTAATAATATTTAAATTTTATATTTAATTAGAAGAATAAATATTAATGTTATTGTTGTGTCTTCTTTCATAAATTCAACAAAAACACATGAAAATGCTTTGGACTCTGTATAAAAATAAGTTTGAGGTGAATGCTTTAACCCTAATAAAATATATCGCATGTAAACATTGTTTTGTATATGTAAACACTTATACTTATAACTTTTAAAAATGTGAGGGTTAGACCATTTTAACGTAAATGCCTTCAATATTATATCATATTCTTCTTCTACCATTATTAATTTATGTATTACATCTGAGTAAAAATATTTGCTTTATTATAGATGACTCAGCAAATCCGTAAACAAAAAAGTTGATATACCCCAGAACTTGGTAGCAGTATAAGCTCTGATGTTGATAATAATGAATAATTAGTGAGTGTCCTCTAAAGAGTGCCTGCACATAAGATAGTTGAGCCTCTTAACCTGGGCTTCAATCAAACCTTATGGTACTGATGAAATGGACAACGCCCTTGATATTGCCCTTCTTACATTCTTAGGTTCCAAGAAAAAACGAGCCTAAGAATATGTATCTATCTTTGGAAAAGTTTTGCACTCCAAAGTATGTGCAATATGTAATATTTCTTTCCACATTCCCAGCATAAGGGGTTTTGCATAAGTTCATTATATACAATGCTTAAGCAACTTGTTGTGGCACTAAGATAACCAAGAAACACTTCTGAACTTAGATCTAGTCAAGTTCAAAAGAAGCTTACTTTGCCTACCACTTGGACCCGAAATTAATTTATTCCTGGAGTAGTTTTTTATTATTATTATTATTATTATTATTATTATTATTTCAAATATTCAAGATGAGACTTAAGTGTTATTTGTTTCAAACCTGATACTTCTAGAAGACACACCTCAATAGGACTCGAGGCCTAAAAAATTAAGACTGGCACCCTCGCCCCTTGCAAGCGATATTCAATCTCAATGCCTCTTAATGCCTTTATATCCAGTGACCCAACGAAGGTAACCATGCCATTGGCACGGAATCTGTCCAACATCTGTACACGCAAGGACAGGCTTTTGGGTGGGTGACCACTCCGGTAGGTAAACCAGCCCGCGCCGGTTGCACCAAGGGAAACACCCAGCCCAAATTACTTTGACACAGACATAAACGCTTGCTATTATATCACACGGGTAAATCCGCGAGAAAAGAGGATAGGTACCGTGGTGATTTGCCCCCGCCCGAGGTTCCTGCTCCTGCTCCTGGCTCCTGTCTCCTCCTGGCTCCTGGCTTTACCAGGAGGGAGTATTCACACATCCCACGAAGTGACAAGTGCCTCAAACGATATGAAAACTATGTGGGAAAATAACCTAATGTATGCACTATCAGATGGATATATTGGTTGTACGAAATAAAATATACTCCTTTCATTGCAGGCTTTGTAATCTTAGTTTCTGATTATCTCTCGTATAAGATCAGAAATGCTTTCGAAATACGAACAAATTGTTCATTTCCCTTGTATGAATAGCTGGCATCTTCGATACTATGTTCATCAGATGCAAGGCTAATCTAGAAACAGTACATCACCGGACATTTTTGAATTAAAGGTAAACTGATTACAGATTTTTATAAATATTCAGAGGAGAAACGTCCACTGTACTGGTAGACAGAACGTAGCTGTAGATGGCCTCAAAGATTTCTCTAATTGGCGGATAACCTCTGCAGCAGCTGTAATCTGCAGAAGGGCACAGGCATCTAAACCGCAATATTTCGGGCTTAGTAAGCCATCAAATCGATCGTGCATTTAGAAATCAAGTCTTCACAGCTCTCGTGGATGAACGGAGGATTACTATCGCAAGAAGAACGAAACCGAATTCGACCATTCATATTTACTTTCTGTGCTCCTAGTATTTTCCATTCTATTCCATCCAAGAATTCGATATCAAGATTTCACGGCAAATGCTATTTGAGGTCCTCTGAATTAAAAGAAGACAAAATAGAAAAAGGTTCATAATGTGTAATGTGTGTGTGCAGCATAATTTTTCCTTTTTAAAAATCGGAGTTATCAAACTTGGTATTTAATTCAGCATGTTCCAAGGATAAACACGATGATTTTCAACATTGTCTTACCCAATATTGAAAAGTTTTCGAAATATTTTAATCTTTCAAAAATGTTTCTAATAATATTTATTAAAATACCATACATTTAAGACAACGGCGCCGTGGGTGAGTGGTTAGACCGTTCGCCTCCCATCTAGGCGGTCCGGGTTCGATCCCAAGCGCCCGCATGTGGGATTCGTGTTGGACGAAGCGGCGTCTGGGCGGGTTTTCTCTGGGTCCTCCGGTTTCCCCCGCCACTCATTTCACCTTTCATTTCATATCATCCACTTCCTCATGTTCATACCTGGCCAGTGGTTTCGCGCCGTTGGCTCCCCGACAGGCTTCTGACCCCTAGGCTTGCAAACAGTTGTCAATCTGACAAAAATGCATAATTAAAGTATTTGTGCAAAGGTTTGTCTCGATCAACAAGTAGGTAGAATAATAAGCTTGTTTAACAACTGTTAAACATTACATACTACTCTTTCATACCATAAATCGAGATCAGCGCGTTGACTTCTCACCTTCTGATCCGAAAGTCCCGGATTCGATTCCCAGCTGTGGGTTGGCAGTCTTTTCATAGAGGCTGAAAGTTTAAAGTGAAAATATTTTAAAAAGGCTAAAACATTATGGTAATGATATACGCAGACGTTCTTCACGTAAAAAGCGTTGACTACCTCCATGGTCGAGTGGTCAGCCAGCTCACTTCTCACCCGTAGGCCCCGGTTGGATTCCCGGTTGTTAATTTTTCTTTTTTAGGATGATTTCCTGCCGAAAGTGTGAAAATGTTTTAAAATAGACGAAAAACCTACAGTAACCTAATCTAAAAGTTCAAAGAGTTAAAAACACAATCAAATGTTTAGTTAAGGCCAACCCCCTCCCCCCGCCCCAATAAGACCGTAGCAGTTAAAGGAGGCCATAGAAATGCGCGCGCACGCGCACACGTGTTTCTCTTCGTTTAGAATGGTTAATCAATCACTTCAATAGCACGTCCATGTATGAATAAAAAAACTATGTCGTCGTAGTTATCGTTAACATCCAGGCAAAATATTTCTTTGTTTGTCGTGTTAATTGATTCTTTGCAGCAGCCTTAACATCTGCAAGAAAGGTGATACTTTCAACTTGTAGTTTTTTTTTGTTTTTTTTTTAGCTTAACGTCCTCTATCCTGATTGGTCATATTGGACGATGAATGAAATTGGTTAAATGCTGCTCAAATGATCTCGGGGTCCATGTAGCTTAAAGTTACTCGATATAAGGGAAAACTCCGAAAAAATCCTTATTCGGGTAACTCACCCTAAGCGAGATTCGAACTCACGACTATTGAATACGAGGCAGACACGCTACCACCACACTATCCAGGCGGGCTTTGGAGTCTTACGGGACACTGTCCATCCTGGGTAGAAGTGACGGCATAGATCTGCCTGATGATTGATGTTCACATCAAGTGAAATTGAAGATACATGTATACTTGAACATCCAGATCTTCAAAATATCGAACTGCTCTCAATCATTGAATATCGGGAATAATGCGTCTGAGCACCATTGACTGCATTTTTTCTGCTGTATTTCAATACTTAATAATCCTGGTTATTCAGTCCTATCGTTGCATTAAATACGCATGCGGAAAAAGGGTCAGCATTGAAGGATCAATTTTCTGGGCTAGCAAACCTATGAAGGTGTTTCGAATACTTGCTGCTTCCATAGTGCATAAGCTGTTGCAAATAACCTGACTATCTGGAGTTTATTTAACCTTTTGGATGCAATTTCAACCACTTAAGACTCCTAATTTTTAGTAGGCCTTTATTGGGCGGAGAATGCACATGGAAATTAAATGGAAAATAATGCTTCCAAGATTCTTGGGTCCATACACGCCTATCTTTGTCCGTGTAATGACAATTGGTAACATCTGAACTTTCATTTATCTCCTGGAGTAAAAAGATGTCGCACGACGATTCACACCATTTTCTCTGCTTTTGAAACTACATTTATAATTGTAAATGGACACTGACAGATGCGGCCTCTTTCATCCGTAAAGTAACCTACGTCACTTTACCGGAGTTATCACTTTAAGGGCCGTATTCATCAACGCCGGCAATTTCTGCTGCTACCGTAGCTTTCTATACCTGGAGTAAACAATTAGCAGGAATAACGCCCAGCGCGTTATTCACCACTGTACTTATTGCCCTCGATTTCCAAAACCTTGTTTTCCTTATAAATCGCACTTCATTCATAAAATTTTTTATATCGAAGCACTGACAACAGTTGATGGCTCTATCAATATCGAGCACAAAGGAAAGAAGAAATAGCATGTGATGAGATATAGAAGATTATGTGAGTTTGTATTTAGCTTTTGAAAAGTTTAGGTGGGTTAAGTTGCGGCAAACTATGTTAAGTGACAATAAAAGAGAGAGAGAGAGGGGGGAGGGAGAGGGAGAAAGAGAGAGAGAAAAAGGAAGATTCCTATCAAGCTCCAAAAGAAAAGAAATTGCTTCTCAATTGGGAGCAGAGAAATTGGAGGTGACAGAGCATAAACAACAGATGTAATAAACATCATGTCTAAAAACGATTGGTGTCTAAGTACTAGATTTATCCAAGGACATGGACCTGTAAGGGATGTTGCAAACTTTAAGAAACTGCTTGAGGCAATTTTAAAAAGCTGATGTGTTACACCCATATGACTTTCTCCCTCTATTCTGCAGTAATCTATTCCTACAAAAACTTATTCTTCTATACCCTTCATGCTATTGAAAATAAACGTTTGAAGAAATAGTTTTACTCGTATTACATGTCGTGTTTCTTGTAGGTACAAGGGGAATAGACTAGGATAAAGAAATAGCAAATCTTTTAAATCTGTTCGCTATGTAATGGCTTGAAATTGCGTTATCCTGGCATGAAAAGGACGAGAAAAGAAAGAAAAACGAACAATGACTTTTCGTTTAGGAAAAGTAAAGTTATTGGTAAATTTAAACAAAACGAAGAATATCTCGGAAATGGTTAACTCCACAATTAAAATGTACTTGGCATAAATTGTGTTTTAATGAGGTCTACATTATTTGTATACGTAATAGCATTTTGTATATTTGTTACGGGTTACCAGTTAAAAAAAGCCACCCAGAATGAAAAGGGCTTTAATGTTATCCCCAGAAAATCCAAAGATATACGCTATATTTTTCTAAAAATATTTTAAACATATGGGATTTTAATAAAAATCGTTAGAGAACTTTTTCAGAAAATCAATTTTTGAAACATTTTCCTAGTAAAGGATTTTTCGGGTACAGATTTTAAAATCTTAAAATCTTCGTACCGCGTCCTTTGGAAATTCCAAACTTAAATTCGAAGTTTAATACATTACCGACTTTTAGTTTTTTAATTATGCTGTTCACTTGCGTAGACCTTTTTCTGATTTTTTTTAAATTTATGGATCTACAAAACATATATTTCCTGTAAATTTATGGTATCGAATTTTTAGTGCAATTCGATACCTTCTCCAGCTACGTACATTGCACTGACAGAGAAAGCAAAACGGCGTCAATAAAGCGTACACAGAAATGAAAATGTGTATTAAGCTTAGCTGTTTGTTGGAGATTTCAGGCATGCTCTGTCGCTATCAAAGCAGAACCGTAGATAAACTAAATAGCGTGACAAAATCAACTTTATCGAGTCCTACAGATACGTGGCGGGTTTTTTAAACTATCTAAAAAGTTTACATTGATACCTTGTCACATTTCTCGTCGCTATTGTTTTCTGTTTTACTAGATACACCAGCCGCCTTCGTGTCATTTTAGTTATGTAAGTTACTACGCATTTCCTTATTTATCGGTCAAAACTGGGGGTAAGATTTGAAACTGGGGTAATATAAAACAAGGAAGTTTTGTTGGTGGAGTAGTATTAACGTTGTCTCCGGTTTTGATGGCAAATGGAGGTAACTGGAATACCGGCGTTTGTGAACACGGGCCTAAAACAGTTATCATCTACCGTACCTACAGTCTACCGAAGGTTATTTAAGTACAAACTTAACATTTTCCCACTATTACGGAATAGTCACATGAGTCTGGTGATATTTGAGTGCTTAGGTTCCATTCATAACCGGCAATTCCTCTCAAATGGCCAACTGTTACATGTATTACGAAGGTTTATATTAGAGTTGGCGCTCTTGTTACAGAATGGCAGGTGTTCAAACTTTGTGCACCTCGAACATTTGATCAATGAACCTTGGCTCTTCTACATGCTAACCCCCTAAAGCCACTATAATAAATCTCGATTTTCCAAGTCAATTATACCTAGAGGACCAACGATTGTCGCGCTGGAATTTTGTACATTGTGTGTATTTATTTGTAATTGTATACTACTGGAAATAAATTTGTAAATACAAAGAACTAGCCGTCTATAACAGAACGTTTCGTTTATGCCTGCTGCCCTAATTGTTTCAAGTATATAGCTCCTATAGCTCGTATTCGGGAAGGTCTTGGGTCCAAATTCTGTGCACCGGCCAATCTGCTCCAGATCTCCTTATGGTTTCAAGTAAATATGAAACTGAAAGCTTCAATGCCACGACCCAAGTTCAACATTCTTATAAAATCAATGTAAGATATGACACACAAATGAAATGGTGTTTTATTTATGGACGCTCTTTAATTGCTATACTGGGCGTGAAAGACGGCTTAATTTTGCTCAGGGGCCTCTCTATCAGGTCTGAGGTTCTTTTACGTGCCGTAAATCTACGACACGGGACCAACGGCTTTACTTCCCTTCCGAAGGAAGCCATGCTAAGGATTTTTACTCCTCCGCCGGTTTTGAGCCCGCGACCTTGGGTATATGAAGTTAGCATGGTAATCATTACACCACGGAGGGCAACTATGACACACATGCAGTCTACGTAGACTTCATGGCTTTTCAAAAATGTATTCAAGCAGTTGATACAGGAAGCATACTACAGAACTAAAGTCATCTTTCAGGCAGAGATTTTCTGTATCTAGCCGTAAAGTTTAATAGGGAATGCGTCTAAAATCATGCTCTAGACAATAATAATAATAATAACATAAAAATAAAATAATATAATATACTAATAATATAAATAATAATAATAATCCGTATTGTGAAAACAGCATCTTAAAACCCAGGAGAACACGTCTTCGAAAGTAACGTACTAGTTTATTAGTCCCAATTAGATATTTACTCAAGGAAAAAGGTATACGGTATTGCCTATGTAAACCGTATATAACCTCTCAGTATGCAGGGGTGCTGAATTACCCGGTATACTAGGAAGATACAACGATGTTTAGGTCCTACGAAAATTTCAGAATTTGCGCATCCTAGGGGATGATGCTTTCAGAATGAGTATTAACTACAAATGCACAAAACTAGAAAACAAGGAACCTATGAGGCACCGGGTGTGTCTGAAATTTGAAATCAGTGATTTTGGGGGAAATTAACTTTTTGTTGGAAATCGAATCCTTGCTGTTTATAGAATTTATTTATGCATTGCTTTTGTCTACATTCCTACTGGAAGGCATTCAGTTCTTTTCCCTATGCAAATGCTGATGCTGAATTTCAATGTGTTTTCTCCGACCAACAGTTTTAACTTCACTATTATACGCTAAAAGCATGTTTCTTTATTGTGAAATCAGAAGGAAAACTGTGTTTCGATATTAATTGCCACTAACTTCTTTTTTTTTTTTTTTTGTAAAATTTCATAACATGTCACTATATTCATTTTGATTAATATTGCAAGGTACTCAGGAATTTTGGTGGCTTGTAATAAACCACATTTAAGCTTTAAACTAACTTGGCACAACTTGAGTAGAATAAATAACAGTTTTAACACTATAAAAACACACTAACAAAGGAACTGGCGCCTAATCTGAAAAATCTGATGTCCTGAATTCACATAACTGTTTCTAGCTGTTCCATATACAAACTATTCCTACTAAAGATTATTACTTAATGCTTAGTGAGATAGATATTAGCAGAATTGGTGTCATTACTTGCTTTCTTGTAAGTAGAAGGAAAATAAGGAAGGCATTAGGCTAAAGCGATCTTCAAATGTTTTAAAACTTGATCGCTATATGAAACCATTGAGGTTCGGTTGGTTCGCTTCGTATTGTGCCGTTTGATAATAGTTAGGTAGATTAAAAATGAAACCAATAGCAAGGAAATCCTCAAAAACGACAAACTCTTCAAGAAAAAAAAATAATATGGCATAAATTGTATGTATAACGAGATCAACTTTTTTGTGTAGCAAGTTTTTGTCCATATCTTACGGTTTAAACGTTATGCAAAACTCATCCAGAATAAAGATGTCTTCAGAGGCTAATCCCAGAAAATTCCAAATATACATTTTATTTGTGATGTAGGCATCTTTGATGTAGGGTATTTTAATCCAAATCGTTACAGCCATGTAAAGGGTAGTTTGCGGTGGGGGGAGTTTCTTGAAAATCTTCGTGTCGCATCTTTGGAAGATGCTAAACATAAATGCCAAGTTTGGTATTTAACGGTCTTTTAGTTTTTGAGCTATGCTGCACACCACACACACACACACACACACACACTACCTTTTTCTAAAAATATTTTTTTTTAACTCAGGGGAGTTCAAAATATGTGAAGTGGAATCTCGACATCGAATTTTTGGGTGGAATACAATACCTTCTCTATCCACTATGTGCGTAGTATATACGGGCAGAGAAAGTAAAAAGGGGCAAGCCACAGATCCACTGCCAGTGTTTTTAAGTTTTTAAATTTTTAAATCAAGTTAAAACTTGAAAACAAGCAAAATACTCTGTTAAGATATTCTCAAATGTATTTTCAACGAAATAAAATTTGTAGGAGTGATTAAGATGGTTGAAAATGAAAAAAGCAAACTAGAAATGTACATCTTTAGTGCAAGGTCGTAAGAAAATTCTTTGAATCCCACAAAATACATTTGCATTTCAGGGTATACTTTTTCAATTCATTTTTAACAAATCAGGATGGAATTCTTACCATGTGTGTAACAGGAAACGATAAAACAAGCTGTGCATAAGTTTTTTATGTTTTAATTCATTGATTTAAAATTATTTTTTTCCGAAACAAATTTTAAGAAACAGTCATTTTGTTTTCTTTAAATTTTTGAAAAATTAATAATTCCACAAATGTAAAGATTTTTTCCAAACGCATGCACAGCTTTATTATTGGTTTCCTCTCTTATGATCATGCAGATTCTCAATTAATTAGTTTAAAAAGTATCCCCAAATTTACACCAAATTTGAAAAATTAAAAAATAATGTTTTGAAAAATAATGAATCTAAGGCTTTGAAAATGCATCATGTAGTGTTGAGTACGGTTTATATCATTTTCTAAACATTTTATAAACTCTGTTTACTGGAATAGAAGTTGGATTTAGTATCAGAGTATTCCCTTTAGACAACGTTAAAGTGGTTTGTGATGGCTTAAATACTAATAGTGATTTGAGAGAAAAAGATGAACATTTCTAGAATAATTGTTATAGCTATATAACTACTTACGCATGTAAGAAGACATCGAGATTCTCGCACAGCTCCGCAGTAACCCAGAAAACTCACGATGAACATGAACGCGCCTACAGCAATTAGGATGTATGCTGCCTGTTCAATCACAGTTGGTGTAGTGAATTGATGGAACTGGAAAGTGTACAAAATCACAGCTTACATTTATACTTGTCATGGACATCACTGCAAAATACAAAGTGCTAAACTCTATTTTGAATATAGGTAAAAGCAAGCATTTGCAGTTATATGTAAAAAATAAAAAAATAAAAAAAAAGTAAAATATCTGTATACAAGTAGGAAGAAATAAACTGAATAAGAAATGCACGAAGTAAAAGTGGCATTCCCGAAGCTCCCGGGTTCGATTCCAGGCTGGGACAGGGAAATTCTCGTTAACTGGAATCATTCCCTATCTCCCTCTGAAAATATGACTGTGAGAGTGAATGTGCGTGTGTTTGAAGAACAGGTAATTATTAAAAATCCAACGTTCAAGAACCTACAGACAATGACAAGCACAAAATGCCTAAAATACAAACTTCCAAACTTTAAGTCCAACTTTGGTAAGGTATGGTGTGGTGAATGATCGTCCAACTCTGGCGTGCGTAATTGGGCGTGAGGCCGGCAGTCGGGAAGGTAACCCCAGGCTCGTAAAAGCTGTAGCCGCACGGATTAGTATTGCGTGTTACGATGACTTGCTTTTTGGCAATCTCTGTGGAATAACTGTTGTAATAACTATTTGAAACTATTTGCTGCGAATATTTGTCATGAATAACAGGGATTACATAATATGTAATACAATACTGTTTAACACTACATTATTAAGGGAGTATTTGATAGATAAGAAAAGAAATGAGTTTTTAAATCGAACTAAACAAATCAAAGCCTATTTTCAAGAACTTCATACCGTCTTTCAATAAATTATTTTCACTTATTTTGCCCCACTCCAAAAGCTGGGTCTCAAATTACGTTCATGTTGGAGGGGATGTACACCATATCGTCATTTCTTACAACGGCGGTCATTTAGCGAATCAAGCCGCCCAGGCGGACAAATGAGATCTGTTATTCATTTGTTACATTACCGTTTGCGATCAATTATTCGGGGCATATATCATTAAAATTACTAAACGTCGTTGATAATAGCGTGGTGGTGTTATAAAATTTTATACTAAACATTGAAAGTAGCACACATGCTAACGAGCTCATATTATGTAAATTCAGTTACGAGAGCATGCTACTCGAACTGCCTGTGCATTAAGTGCAAGAGAGTGGAGAAAACTAGAACTACATATTTCGTTTCAAAAGCCACCCCTCTGCAAGGGCCGACCACACACGTTGAAGCAGCCCGCACATATCTTGTTGCATCCAAGGGGCCTATTAAGTGTCGAGAAATAGTGGGACATATGTGTCTAGAACTCCTCGTCACTAGGATACCCAGACAAAGGTCAGCTGTTTCATTGGTGAATGCTGAAACATATACAATGTACTTTATTACTTTAGACTACGTACTTTTAGATACCTAAGGTGGACAAACGACTGAATTAAAACTGTGCCTTCTATGTATATTGAGATTTCACAGAAAAAAAGTAAAAGGTGGTTCATATTCAAGTCAATCATCTTCAATTCCTATTTCACAAAATATAAATGTCATTTGATATGTTAGGGAGCTTTATTACAAACATGGACAACTTTTAGTTACTTCCAGCACAAACGGGTAAATGGGAAGGATTAACATATTTTAAAATCTAGCTACCAGAACAGGAGTTGCATATGGAGTTCTTATCACCCTCTGACTTTGCTAACTTTGTTAACAAGGAGTATGTTTGGTATGATTTTGACAAAACTGTAGGTTTGGATTTCAGAATCAACCCCCTGCCCCACACACACTTTCCGAAACTACTTCTACAGTATTTTCGATCCCTATTTTCAAACCTTAACACACAAAATTGTACTCTCTTTGGCCCATCATTATCAAACTTTGTATAAGGCCCACTGAAAAGTATGGGGTACCTACATCCTAGGACAAAAAAGGCCAACTCTCGAAGTTTGTATTTGTCGAAGACCAAATCGTTTCCGCGGACAGTTCCTCGAGATGTGTGCCACGTACTATTGTCATTTTCATATTGGATCCCACCTACTGAGTAGGTCACAAGCGGGTACAATGGGTACACTTGAGTACCCGAAGGAAACCGATGCTTCCACCACTGTTCAAGTTGTCGCTCTGTCAATCAGCTGTGACCATAGCTCAGACGACATATAGCGCTTCCACCTCAGGTTCAGCATGTTTCAGTTCGTTTCCCGACGAGGTAGAAAGTTGCATGCGATGATACCGATGATACATGGAATGAAGATGGAGCACAATTAGAATGCGATGGCGAGGGAAACCGCAGAACCCGTAGAAAACCCGCACCTGCGCCGCTTTGTCCACCACAAATCCCACATGCGGTCGCTTGGGATCGAACCCGGGCCGTCAAGGTGAATGGCGAGTTGTTTAACCACTCGGCTACGCCGCGACCCAGAAGGTTCCTTGTCACACCCAGAGTCCGATGTATGAGTTGTGCGCTTGTTGTGTCCACATGTCGATTATTTAAGTACTTTATTTGATTTTCAGGACTAACATTGGACAGGTTCTTAAAATATATTAGCTATTTACTTCAGAAATGCAAACTAGTTCAAGATTCCATTCGTTTACCATAGAAAGGAAACTTGCTTGCATTATAGAACGGGCCTGAACATTTTTATTTTCTGTTTACTGCGGGTAGAGGAGTGTAATTCAGTTCTTTGGGTCTACTGTTAAATTAGGAAATGTGGACTGGTGCCTTTCTGGAGCAGGTGATACAGATGTGCCTAGTCGTTTTACATATATAATATTCATGCCCAAAAGTGAACGCAACAATAATGTTGTATCATTATACAAATAAAACACTTTAAATCTCAGTATATTACTGTATTTACGAGAATAATAGCATTTTATTATTTATTATGCTTACTCCCAAAATATCATTACTTGTTGGTTATTATTATCATTATTATTATTGATAATGGCGTATTATCATAAGTATAGAGTATATTATCAGGAGCAGCAGCAGCATCATTGCAAATACCATCATTAAAGGTTTACAGACTGGCTCTCCGTTGGACCCTGAAAGTACAATAAACGATGTAAATAGAAGAAGGCAGGTTCAGATTTTTAGTAAGTGGACCAAAACCCATTATTGTGCAGTTTTTATCAATGTTAAACCACGTGAGAAATGTTTGTTTATTGTATTGTTCAGAATGTATTGCCAAAGGTCCAGCTAGGTTAAGTTTCAACCCTATAAAAAGGGCCAATAAAACGTTCTCATTTGTAAACCCATTAATCTTTGAATATGAATGCTTATGTATACTAAGACAGTCAAAAGGTGTAAACAATGCAGTAGTAGTAAGTAAATAAATAAGTAAATAATAACAATAATGATACACTTATTTTGTAAATCACCTATCGAAATGTTTTTTTCGTAATCGACTTACCCTCTCCATATTTAGGACTGACACCCCCCCTAGCACTTACAAGTGAATGTATAGGAATCAGAAACTTGTCGAAATGTATGTATGGATCTATAACCCAATTGAATAGATGCTTATTTATGGACGCTCTTTAACTGTAGCGGTTCTCAGCGTCTCATTCCATATTGTGCGTGAAAGACCGCTAATTTTGTTCAGAGGTCTCTTTATCAGGCTTGAGGTACTTTTAGGTCTGTAAATCTATGAAACGAGACCAACGGCTTTACTTCTCTTTCGAAGGAAGCAATGCTAAGAATTTTTACGCCCGAAAAAAAATGGCCCCCCCACCGGGCTTGAGCCCGCGACCTTGGGAACCAAAGGCTTTAAGCCAATATATAAACAAAATCTAAAAAAATTCGGTCATATTCATATTTGCGATTGTGTAGAACGACAGTTTAGAGGAACAAATGATAAGACAAATGAACTCTGAACCTAGGTGATTATCATTGTAAGACTGAAGAGAAAATAAAAGGGGGAAAACAGGTAATTTCACACTCAGGATTCGAACCAGGCCTCTCACCGCCGAGTGTCAAGCATGCTACTTCCGTTTTCAAATTATCTTATTTTCAGTGCTATCCTGTTACTCTAACGCTTCTCTCTTCTCGCTTATTTTGTTACATGCGTTCTCACATAACAGCAAAAGGAGTATAGTTTGGAGTTTTCTTTGCCTTGCATGATCAGAATGAATAGTTAAACAACGGCTTTTTGTAACCAAGAAACTGTTGTTCGCCAGATAAGTGTGTTGTCATAATAGCTCTAGGCAATACGTACCCAAACCTTTGTCAAAAACAACCAATTACGAATAAGTATACCGATTATATGTGGGAGCCTTTGTGTCTATTTGGACGCTCACTATGTTGGGCAGATTTAGAATGAATTCCGAAAATAGCATTGGGCGAAATGCTGCCTCCAACCTATCGCAACTATGAAACTCTTAGGGTTAGCTTTCAGTTACTTCGCAAGGATGCCATTGCACGACTATCTCTGCGGTAAAGCAGTAGCGTATCTAAACATTGATATCAGCGTGCCTGTACATAGTAATAAGGCCTACCGAGTTTCGCCCTCCGAGCATTATTTTTGAGCGCAAAAGTAATGTTTTTTATGCATATGACAAATAATTTCAATTTTATTGCTAAGCCTTATTTAATTCCCAGCAATTTATGCTCATGCATACTGAAACGTTCCTCTTCGTTTTCAAATTAAATATAAATAAATGAAAAAGCAAACAAAAATAGAAATTAATCTCTAACAAGTGTGAAGGCCTTTTGCTTCTAATACTACTCTAGTTCTCGGGTGCATGACTGTTATCTATCAAATGGCTAGTCAAATGTTCACGAGAGGGCACTTGCTCCCAAGTATCCTGTATTTGATCCGATAAAACCTTTTATGTCTTGCAGTCCATTTAACTTCCAAACTTTTTCACCTCTGCCCACAAATTTTCAATATGATTCAAATCTGGTAACGAAGGAGTTCGATCAATGACTATGATATCTTGCCTTTGCGAGAATCAGTTTGAAGCATGGTGACAATACGGACAGGGTGAATTATCCTGCTGGATTCATTCATTCCATCGGTATATAGAGTATTAGTCTTTACAGAAGGAACAGTGTTGTTTTCGAGAATATGTTTATACTGTTGGTTATTTAGTGTCTTATCAAGCTGCCAAGCGTACCTATTAGATCAATTCCAATCAGTGCAGATACACCACTTCGGTGGTTAATTTGTGTCATATATTCTGTCAACATTTTTCTCTAGAGTGGTAGACAATCGCTCCCCCTTCCCTCTTTTGAAGATAAAAGAAATCTCACCTCGTCTATGAATCCCTATTCCTGTTATGGTTGACATTTTCTTCCGCAAATGCAAGGCGACACAATCTGTGATCGTCTGTAAGACACCACTTCTTAGCTGCTGGATCGAGCAAAGAACCCCGCTGTGGTCAAACGATGCAAGGTTATGCGGTTCGATCCAGGGAGTGATTATTATTGTAGAAATGCTCAAAGGGATTGTTAACTGCCGTTCTGGAAGTGCAGTGCCCTACTGAGGAGTGGACAATCGTTTTCGAATCTGGTTGACGATGAACAACCTCTTTCTTGAATAACCGCAACCACCTCGTGGTTGCTGATACAGACGCTTCCAGCGTTCTTGAAGCCTGAGAAGCAGAATATCGGTAACGTTCACTAATGTACAGAGAGTTTTCATTGTAGCTTCGTCTTTAAGTATGCGCTCAGCCATAGCAAAAGTAGCTTTTCCAAACATTTCCTTAACATTGGACTTGGACGTGTTTAGTTTATAAATGCTTTTCATCATAACTCCAGAAATATTAAAGGCACAGGAATGAAATTTTGCACAGTCATGTAACCACTCACACTTTTGTTTTCCTTGTGTTAGTTTTAATTTATTTTTAAAGTGTTATTGTAAGAAGATTTCCAAGAAAAATTACGGACAATCATTAGGGAAAAGAACATTTCTGTAGTGGTAACCATGAAAGTTTCAGCGTATGCTTTAGAAGGAATCCTTAGGTGCAATTCAGTGAAGGAATCACTCAGCATTCAAATATTTAATACTTTATGGAGTTTATCCTTTGAATACATGCACACCCAGATAGGCTTAGCCAATTTTAAAGAAATTATGCATCGTTGTAATGTATAAATAATGTGTATTATCCATAAAATACTTTCGTGTATTTGTACTTGTGGAATACCGAGTTATAAAACATTGCATTATGTTACATTTATATTAGCAAAAGGTGTGTCTTTCATTCAAGTTAGTTACATGTGTTTAGTACTCCAACTCTGGAAAAAAATGAAAATTAAGCTAAATTACATACTACCAATACTTCCACAATAATATAATAATGACTTCTGCGTTATATATTACTTCAATACTTTCGGAATAATAATTGGCTCTCTAAATGGCAAAACAAGAAAACAAAAGCACATAAAGTCTTACAGTTTCACAACGGTAGCAGTTCTAATGTATCAATCACATATATGGACAATGCAAAAACTACTAGATAATTCCGAATAAAATAAATGAAGTTACTAAAATCACTAAAAGGTTTAACAAGTCTTGACAAAATCAGAAAAGGTTGATATAAGGGATGAACTACATAAAAGAAAAACGCCACGGAGTTAAGATGCCCAAAAGCTTGCCGAGGGCAAATTTAAACCAGGCTGATAGTAAAATCATCTGTTGAATGAGATATGGGTTTATCATAAGTAATATAACGAGAGCTTCACATTTTATGAAGAGAAAAGTTGTAGCTCGAGTTGTTTTTAATAATACTATTTCGTGAATAACATAATAATGATTAGCCTATATGGACACGAAGAATAATATTCCTAAACTCCCATTTGTTTTGACTATATTTGCACCGAAATCACTGCAACTTGATGACCATATCATAAATGGCATATTTCGTTGTATTGCTACATTATATTATTGTGGCGTAAAATAAACAGAGTCCCCCACCCCAAACTACCCTTTCAAGGAACATGTTTTGAAAATGTTTTTTTTTCAAAAATGACTAATTTTTTTCTATTAAAATGCTGTATATTAAACATATTTACCTGGCAAATAAAATGTACATTTTTAATTTTCTGGGATAGTCTCTGAAGACCTCTTCATTCTGGATGAATTTTGCATAACTGGTACACAGTAAGAGACAGAGAACAACCTACTACACAAAAAATATCGATCTCGTTAGAACACAATTTATACCATATACATCTTTTGTAGAGTTAACCGTTTCTAAATTATTCCATTTTATTTGTTTCCATTTTAAACCATTTAAAATTTTCTCAAACATAATGTCATCTTTCGTTTCATCTCCGTTTTGTTTTACTCCTGGCCATGCAATGAGAACCTAACCTCAATTGTTCACATGGCAACCATCTTATAAAATATTTAGCCTACCCCTCACTTCCCCTCTACTAAGAAGGAATTAAGTAATTTATAAGAAATTGTCTGCTCTGTTTATCTCGATTAGCATGATGTAGATAAAGGTAATCTTCTGTAAGAATAGTTTGTTTGCAGAAAGTGATGTGAATGGAACGCAATAGTTTTTATTTATAATGATCTTTAAATATAAAATACAGATCTGAATATGGTGTTACAAAATTTTTAAACATACGAAATTTTAATTAAAATATCAAAAGTTATTAAATAAAGAACAACAGGGATAATATTTCTCGAAAAAAAATCACTAGCTAATCGAAATTTTGTGGATAACATCGATATTACATTACGTAATGTGATAAAAATCAACTGAAAACTGTGGGGTTTAGGTGCAATGCCTTTATATATCCCTCTCTGTTTCTCTATCTCTCTCTCTGTCTTTCTTTCATATTTTTCTATACTAAAAGAACAATAAGGTGCGAGATCTAAAAATGCTTTAGATGTGGAAATATTACCTGTCGCATTACCCAAATTGCAAGCCACGAGCCGACAATGTTGTAGGACATCATTTTATCTTGCTTTAAGTAGATTGAACAGGAAATATAGTTTCTCCCTGTTCTACAGCACTAAATAGTGTCAAATATGCGCGGAAAGACATACTGTTATTAAATTTAATTGTTTTAATTGCTTATCATGTAAACATGATACATCCATCCCATGAAAGAAATAAAAGCACTGACGCCACCGCGTTTCCGGTGTAATTAGTGGCGATACACTTTATCCCTCCAAAATAGCAAGAGTATTCTCGCTCTCGTTGGCATTGCTACGTTTACGCCAGGAAATGCTCAGTTAAACTGATATTTACACTCGAAAGCAAAAATAAATGCTATTATCATGAGCCATGTGTTAAGTTGGTAAGGATTTATTCAAGTAGCTCCTCCATGTTCATGGCTCCACCTGTTTCTATTCAGAAACTTTAGAAACTTGATTGTCAGTTTTAGATTCGTTGAGAAAAAATAATCAATTCGGTTTTATTAGTTGTACTTTAAGCTGGAAAGTAGTGATGGACAACTTCTCGAATACTACAATAACTCAATGTTTTCGCTAGTCGAAATCAGCCTGTATTCGTATACAAGTTCTCAGATGCTACGGTATCATCAATCGAACGATGTCCGTTAGTTCTCACCATGGTTGTTCTCAAATAAAACATTCAATTCAAATGACGAAATTTGCAACAGCTAGGTGCTAGCAATCAGATGGCTAGGTTTAGGTACGCATCTTCTCCATATACAGGAATAATTTACAGGACCGATAGCTATATTGTGCAGTACTGATGTGCTGTTGGGTCGTTTACTCCTAAACAATTCAATACAGAGCACATAAGTTTCATTGTTTTGCTTTGTATGCGTGGACGCTGTGCTGCAGTGGTTCTAAAGCTAACCATGGCAGCAAAAACAGTTAATTGAGCAAAGAAATGCTAACATACTATTAAAGCAGTATTTAAGCACGAACTTGTTTCATTTTAATTTGCCACAGTCATTGCGTGTTTACGGGCCGCGCCGTGGCCGAGTGGTTAGACCGCTCGCCTCTCACCGAGACGGCCCGGGTTCGATACCAAGCGACCGCATGTGAGATTTGTGGTAGACAAAGCGGGGTGGGTTTTCTCCGGGTTCTGCGGTTTCCCCCGGAATTCATGTATCATCAGTGTCACCGCCTGCGGTGCCATAAGTAGTTAAAGCGGGCGTTAAACACTACAAAAAGAATTACGTGTTTACAAGACCATGGCTATTGCCAATAAAGTAAGTAAAACATATAAATCTATAGGATGTTGAAAATCCGAAAATTCTCTTACAAAAGAGAACCAATGAGCCAACAAGAGATAAATTTGTTTAACTAGTCTTTAATACTTTGGAATATATCTGGAGGCATCTTTTCTTATAGCGATCAAAATTAATTATTGATTTTGACAATCTAGTTTTGATTATATTTATATATGTTAAATGTATTAACGATACCGTAACAAAGAAATTGTTCATTACTGACCACTTGCATAATAATATGTTTATTGTTATTATTACTATTATTATTTAGTATTTTCATCGTTAAACTTATATTAACAGGAGATTATATACAATTAGGTAAGCTCAATTTTATATCATATGCTGTTCTTGAAAATCCATACTCTTACCAGTTAACGATGGGAGTATTCGAACTCAAAATGTCGATGTATTCGATTCTTGGATGTTCTCGAGATATTTCGAAACTTGAATGCTGTATTCGATGTCCTAAATGTTGTATTCGAATGTTGCACTCGGATAGGTGTTGCACCGAACTGAATAGATTTCGTCTCGAGGTTGTCCTGGCATAGCTACATCTAAATCTGATTGGCGCTCATACTTAAGGTTATCCATACGCCTCGCACTTAACTGGAAGAGCGCAGTAGTGTGCTGACTGATAATAAACATCCTGCCTCATGAATAATTCATTTTATTTTGTAAAATAATTTTCGGATATTCAGGTCCTATAGCTTATAATGTTTTACAATTTTCATTGACACTGTCCATTGTGCATGTAAACACGCAATGGCTGTATCAAATTGAAATTAAGTACGTTCATGCTTAAGTAATATATCTTAACATTCCTTTGTTCAAATAAACTGTTTTCCGGCCATGATTATCTTTAAAAGCACTGCAGCACAACCTCCACACATACAGACCAAAACAATTAAGCTTATGAGCGGCAGTGAAATGTTTAGGAGTAAAGCTTACAATTTGATAAAGGGTATAGTAGTACTCTACACTGTACCTATCGGTCGCTTATCTTTGTTATCCATTACTTTCTGCTAATGGAGAGAGAGAGAGAGAGAGAGAGAGAGAGAGAGAGAGAGAGAAAAGCAAACCTAGCACCTAACTCTTGTCATATTTTTCGTCCATCATTTGAACTGAATGCTTTATTCGAGAACATGGGAAGTTGAGAATTGAGAACATCTCTCGAGTGACGATAACGTAGCACCAGCATCCAAGAACTTGCATACGAATACAGACTGATCTCGATTAGTGAAAGTATCCTCAGGTCGAGCAAATATCCTGAGCCGGGGAGTGATATACATTATTTTATGGATAACATATTATGAACTCAACTTTGAGTATTTATTTCAAACCGTTGTAAAAAGAATGACAACCTTTAGAATACACTTGTATGTTTACGAAGATCCCAGCTGAAACTGTACTGTCTAGTGCCCTACGCGTTCGCTATAGTCTTTACATGACATCGCGCGAAATAACTGAGTACCCAAAATACTTTAAAAATGACGAGGTATTGTAATTAAAACCAGCAACAGATTTCGGAAAAGGTCAATACAACATAAAAATATATATTTGATAGAAATTTCCTATTTTAAAGCAATCTACGCTCTGCGTATAGTATGGCTTGTATCTTTTGTTGCTTACCAGTTATTCCAATTCCCTTCCGAATGCACAATTCGCAGGGTATTCACAGAAAGTTCAAGATATACATTTTATTTGTCACTTAAATTTCTCAAATTTAATTATGGTATTTGAATGAAAAATGTTAGATATGTTTATGAAAAACAAAAAAGTTGGGAAATTTCCATTGAAAGGGTGGTTTGAAGGTTATTTAAAATTTATTTCTGCATATTTGAAGTATTATTAAACCAAAATACAAAGTTTTTTATTTAGTGAACGTTTAGTTTTTCTGGTTATGCTATTAGCGCGCGTATAAATGCACCTTCTTCTGAAATGATTTCTTTTATTTTGAGAACCTTAATACCTGTATACCGGTGAATTCTAAATATTAAATTTTTTGGTGGAATCCAGTACCTTCTCTATTTACTAGTTAGGTGATAGGGGAAGTAAAAATAGAATCAACTCATTAACTGACTGGAGATTTTTATTGCAGTGGCGATTTTAGTGAACATACAAAGACGCCAGAAACACATCCATTGAGAATTAATGACAAAAGAAGTTCGTCATCGGAAAACACCATTGTTTATGACTAAAATGTCATAATTTTGCATTTTAGAGACATAGGTAGCATTCTGCTGAAATCTTGCAGAAATCACTTTAATAATTCTAGGTATAAACGAGGAAAGTTTGTTGCTTTGAAAATATTACAATTCAACGTGTTTGTTTGATCTCAGTATAATAGCCTGGTTTAAGGGTTTAACTTCCTTCTAGTAAACATAAGGTATATAAAATGTCTACCAATAGTAAGCGTTTACAAAGAATAACTTTTCTACATTTTAATTGAGATTATCTTACATTTGTTTTAAGGAATATGAATCGCATTTCCCCTTACACACCGATGACCAAGTCCCACTATGCTCTATCGTTTTTCTTGTTGAAAATGCGAAGGATCTTGCCATCTCAGTGTTTTCAAATTCCTAAATAAAATCCTAATGTGACCTTTTTCCCATATTTTACCTGTTCATTAATTCTTATCGCACATTGATATAATATACACACAGGATGATAATGAACACCACCAAAATAATTCAAGGGTTGTGGAGGTGTATTGGAAAATCAGTTTGAGACAGGAAACGTAAGGCTGTATGCTAACATTTTGAAGTTAAGTTTGTAAAGCGTCATTGGCTATGAAGATGCCATTTAAAATCATAACACATAACGAACAGATGAATAGGTACACTGCGTATCTCAAGCACAATGGTTGCACATTAGTTTTCGAGTTCGAGTATGTTTTATGGCACTTATTTGAGTAGCACATAACACAGTTTTAGCCTACATTTTAAGTTGATTAATATGTAAACAATGTATCCAATTATATTTTAAAAATATAAATTCATTTAATCACAACCCTTGGTTACTATGCGTACAAATGCTTACTGCAATTGAATTCACATGGTGTGCTTAAAAACGATACATAGTTGGGGGGACATAAAATCTTTAGAGTAGTTTTAAACTGGCGACCCGCGTTTTCACATCGACATCGTCATTGGAACGATTGCAGTATTTGATCTAAAAATTATGAGTTATGTCGAATAACAAATATTCCAGGAGCCAACACATCTTCTGATTTGACAGGCATTTCATATACTGCTCTAGACTTGAGGTAGCCCCAGAAGTAGAGATCTAAGATTGAAGTCCTAATAGCGCATGATCATTCTTAGAATCAAACCTAATGTAAACATATGACATCATTAATTAGTTCGCGACACTCGGGAAACTATATCTTAAATACCCGCAATTATTTGTGAATTTCCAAGAAGTATGTTACTTGGACATAGTGCAAACTTTTTTAATAATATAAAACAGTAAATAATATGAATATTAAAGCTAAAAAAAAGGTTGAGTTCAACTCTGTTTGGTGCTGCCCACCCCTCTTCTCCAGACATACGATAACTACGAGTACTCAATAAGACGATAAACATGGCTGCTTCTGTAAGTAGTGTTAGCTTAGTGTGTGATAATAAAGGTGAAATAATGAAGCATTGTAAAGATTAAGCAGCTAAAAGCGGCGAGAAACGAATTGTATTGAATGTTTCCACAAATTAGTGCAGAAGAATAAAGCTATCGTTACGAACATTAAACAGCTCACTATGCAGCTGTTTCCGCGTGTAGGTCACATGTGCATAATAAGTGATATGCCATAATAAAATTAGATAAAGTATAAGATTTTTCCAAAATAATTATTTGTAGGAAAGTATTTTCTTTGATAACGAACCCCTAACATTAAACATCTTTAACTATGTCAAAAAATCACCCTATGTTTTAAGCAATCCCTCTTGGGTTCGTGAAGAGAAATAAAGCAAATTTAATTATCGACAGAAAGCATATCGGATCGAAATATTACACCTCTTCCCCTACAGTGAAACAGCTAAAGGTTAACGAGAGTTTTACTTTACTTGTTTTGTATTTAATTTCAACTCAGCTTATATTTTGGTGTTTATTTGTTATATTATTATTAGTATTCGAATAGTCTCAGTTCCATTGCGTTACAAATAAGAAACATGAGTCTACGTGGTTTTTGTTTAGTGTTTGCTTCCCTCAACTGATATGAACATGAGGATAACGCGGAGGGATACAAAATATCTTTATTTACATCAAGTCTGGTTCTAAGCTTGGATCGACAGTAGTTGCATTCCTCCTTCGGATCCATCGGGCAGGAAGAGCTTGGCTAATCGTTCGTTTGGAAGAACAGGGTCACAACTAAAAAATGGTTATTTTTCATTTTTTCCATAAAAGTATTACAGAATGGCTATATGTTTATGTGGAAAAATGTTACAAGTGAAACTCGTATAGTAACCGTTTGATAGCAGTTGTGACAGTGTGGTTTTGGCAGGAAAATTTTACGAGCTTTTGGTCAACAGTGTTACATCTCAGTTGTGCCTCAGTCACTGTCGCGCAAACTAGTGTTTGTTTCTGGAAGAGCGTCACATGTGTAAAAGTTTCATCATTTCAGTGTACTTATTTCGTACAATACTGTAATATTTTGAATTGAAACATTTTTCTTCATAACTAAATGTTGTAAGTATGCTTCCTTTTATGTATTCCATGTATTATTTTGAAATATGTCAGTGCTGTCGGTAAGAGAAGCACCAATATCATACCTCCATAATGTTCTATTCAGAGATATGCCAGTGTTCCTCAAAATAAAACCTTAAATTCTGAAAATATCTACTGTTTTGCTACCAAGTTTTTAAGTTATGCCCTTATGATTCACGGGACTGAATCAAGAAATCATAATTATGTTCAACTAGTGTACCTTGCATTAACTTGTTCTAGCAATAAGCTATGTTGCACAACAACAGGTCTAAGGTTTGCCGGGGAGCAAGATATACGTCTTCGAACCAATACAAAGACAAATCGTTGGAAACTTAAGGAACAGTTTACAATGCAGCATGTAATTCAGCAGGGGACAGTTTTCATAGATTGTTATGGCACCAGTTCATTGGATAGTTATAATTATTACTATTATATATTTTTAATACCGCTATTGATATAGAATAGTGATTATAACCAAATTTTGAATGCTATAATTTAAACTTTTCAGAAACTATGCGTAAAACTATGAACATTAACACCAACGTCGAAGTAGCAGAATATCCATGTCCTCCCAACAATAAATCAGAAAGATTCAAGGCACAGGTAAAAGTGGCCAGTAGTTATAAGAATCATCAATACAGAATCTGAGCAAATGTTCATTGCCTTTGTATTAATTCCTGAACTGTATTTATAGATTAATTTACCAATAATTCTCCAAATTGTGCAAGTGCAAATGATGACAGTGCTTCAACTATGGTTCTAAATTAAATGTGTTCAATTTAAGAATGTATGACTTGAAAACAAATGATATTAAGTGTTACGTTTGACATGGAGAAGCTCATAGCATAGAGGGGCAAATCAAGTAAGCACTACCTGGAAAATTTTCAAGAAAACCTTATCAATACTCCAGATGGAGGTAAAAAGTTGGATGCAATTTTCTACTCAGATAACTGCACGGGGCAAAATACTAATCAGTTTCTTATTGCCCTATACTGCTATGCAGTTTCAAAGTTTGTCTTCATTAAATCCATTACACATAACTTCTTCATTACGGACCATAGTCAAAATAAAGAAGATAATGCTGATTCGGTAATTGAAAGACACGTTGCTAAAAGGAAGAAGTCAGCACCCATCCTGATCAGTATGCAAGTCTCATAAGGTCGGCAAAGGAAACAGACAAACCCTATGCTGTACATGAATTATACCACGAAACATTTACGACCTCAAGGGCCTTGCTGTACAAAGTGGAATAAACAATATAAACAGAAAAAAAACAAAACAATGGTGAAGTCTTCAAACTTTCAGAGATCAAGGTTCTCAAGGTGGAGAGAGACCGCCGCAGAAAGATATTCTACAAAACTGCATACAGCCAACAAGATTTCACAAATGTGTTTCTCAGAAATATTAGAAGACTAACTGCAGATCCACGTATCATACACTTGAAGAGTGCTTATAAGCAGAAAATTGGTATTAACGAAGCCAAAAAGAAAGGACTGCTCTCCTTAATTGAAAGGAAAGTTGTTGCAAAATATTATTATAAATTCGACAAAACACAAACATATAACACCCATGCCAAAGGCGGGACTCGAACCCACGATCCCTTGCGCTGCGAAACACCAAAGCGAGACGCTTTGGCAAGCGCGGCCATGGGGACCGGCAAAATAGTGGTCAATGCCAACGGCACGTGGTGTTCCCAAGCGGTCACCCATCCAAGTACTGACCACGCCCAATGCTGCTTAACTTCGGTGATCGGATGGCCGTTGGCTACCACATCGATGGACTGGAAAGTTCAGTGGTCTAGTTGGCGTTTATTACAGAATCTCTACAGTGCTGCAGATTTTAAAGCATTACTTCTTGTTTCAGCACAAATAGATGCATATCTCAGAGAAGGTGTAAATGTTCGTGTAGTCACAGACAAACCTCAGCTTATTTTTATAGTGTTTAACGCCCGCTTTTGCTGCTATGGCACCGCAGGCGATGCTACGGACGGTATATGGAATGAAGACGGAGTCCGGTGGAATGTAATGGTGAGGGAGCCCGGAGAAAACCCACTCCTGCGCCGCTTTGTCCACTACAAATGTCACATGCGGTCGCTTGGGATCGAACCCGGGCCGTCTAGGCGAGAGGCCAGTGGTCTGACCACTCGACCACGACGCGGCTATTAACCGCAATGAACATAAACAAGGATATGGTACTACTTGTTATTATACTTAAACAAAATTGTGCCCTAGAATATGTGTACCCCAGCAGCTCATACTAAATAAAAAATCTGATATGTTGCATTCACATGACTTCCTCTACTTGTTCTGCAAACAAACTATTAATACAAATCTACATCATGCTAATCCAGATAATCATTAGCAGAAATGTTTTTATACTTCCTTATACGTTTAGAAGGGAAATAAGGGTATACACTAGGCTAAAGCGACTGTCACATCTTTTAAAATCTGTCGCTATGCGATTGTCATTGAAATTAAGTTCTCTTTCCATGATTAGGAGTAAAATAGAATGATATAAGTATGAGATATTCCTGTTTAAGAAAAGTTTAGGAATTTTAAAAGCGATGCTAACAAAGGCAAATATCTCTGAAATGATTATTTCTAGGGAAAAAACGCATATAGCATAAATTGTGTGTTTAACGATATCTATATTTTTTGTGAAGTAAGATCGCGTTGTAAGACCGCTCGCCTCTCAAATAGGCGGTTTGGGTTCGATCCCAGGGGGCCGCATGTGACATTTGTAGTGGACAAAGCGGCGCAGGAGTGGGTTTTCTCCTGATTCTCCGGTTTCCGCAACATTCATTCCAACAATTTTTCCATAATCATCTTTCCAGTTAGTCACTTCACCGTCATTTCACATTATCCGCTTCCTCACGTTCATACCAGACATCACGCTGCTCACTAGGTCTCGGTTTTGGATTCGTAGCGCACACAGTTACGGACAACCAGAGCAGTCAGCGGTGTAAAGGGAGGTAAGTGGGGAGGGGTTTGCGGTGTAAACTTACAAAATAAGCTCATGACATGTATTGACATTATATGCATCTTTCAAATTCAAAGTAACACAGTAAAACAATTATTTCATAATAGGACCTTTAAATAAAACCGCCCTGTACTTTCATAAATAAAAGCATAAATCAACCGAACTCACTCAGAATTCATTGCAGCGAATTACAAGATACACTTTTACTGTATCGAAGGAAACACTTCTGTTCCTGTCACTCAAAATGTTTGAATCATCCTCAAGTTTGTTCTGTCGAACACCTACCCTTTCGATTTTCAATCTCACTGGTTTATCTCAAACAGGAACTGAACGAGGCCAGGCAGTGAGCAATGCTAGAGAGTGCAACACGTTTCGAAACGGGCTGTAAAGACCAGGCCTATTCCATCATGCCATTGTTTTACTCTGTGTACACCGAACCTCAATTCGGTAATTTCGTGACCCCGGTCCTAGCTCTTTTGGTCACCCATCCTGGCCTCTGCTCCGCACAGACGTCTGACACAAGGCGCTGGCTTTAAGCCTAGGAGGTATTACTCCTACATACGAGGAGAAAGAAAGAGCATAGCTTTGTCTATCTCTTACGGTTTACCAGTTATGCAAAACTTATTCAGAATGAAGAGCACTTCAGAGCCATTCCCAGGACATATAGGATGTACATTTTTCTTACTATGTAGACACCTTTAATCTGCGCCATATTAATCAAAAGCGTTAGCAACCATTTTTAGAAAATCTTAAAATTTCAAAAAATGTTCCATGCCAAGTTTGGCATTTAACCGACTTCTCGCTTGTAAGTTATGCTGTTCTAATACAAGTGCAAGCTTTTCAGGCAGTGGTTCTCAAAGCATGCATTTCCGGTGAAATCTCAGTTTCGAATTTTGAGTAGAACTCATTACCTTTTCTACCTTGTAAGTGCATTGTCCGTACGTGCTAGAAAAATTAAAAATTAACTGTACATCAAAAACTGAACTCGTGACCTGCGTAACATCAGGTTTTCATTACTTATTAGGCCACACGAAGAGTAAAAGAGCTGCCTCTAGAGCTACATAACATAAGACAGCAGTTAATGAATGTTCAGAGTCGCACTGTGAAATGACAAACTTCTAGATTTGAGTGACTTTATGGTACTAAATACTGAAAAAGCTGATAATGAGCTGCAGAAGATCTAGATTTCTATGCTCGCAAAGGCAACTTTAGCCCTTGGTTATCCTATGCTGGTGTTTTCAGGCTGTGCTAATGCACTCGTGGGGTCTTTTATACTCAAATAATATAATTAAATAATGTAAAATAAAACAAATAAATTTGTAAACCAAAATATTATGAACAAAATTATAATCCTAGGGGCACAAGATTAACAATTTTCACTTAACAAATGAGCAAATAAAATAGAAATAACACTCTTTTCATATCAAGTTTTACTTTCCCTGTCCGACCGTGGACAATAGTAACAAATGCAGATTATAAACCACAATATTATGAAATATATATGACACAGTTTCTGGTGAGACACAGCTATTAACAATTTTCACGTACAAAATGGGCATGTTGCCCACAAATGAACATATCAGTTTTCAGTTTTTCTTTCTGCTTGGACATATTTCATATCTGGATTTTCTTGGTAGTTAACTGAGATCACTTTTAACGGTTATTTCCCTAAGAGTATATGTATGACGGTGCAGATCTCGAGAAACATGCTCCGAATCCCTGCATTAATTACCAGGTGGCCCAACAGAACCGTATTTCAAGTGTGCAGATAAACCTTCGTGTTTCGCGTTTAAGAATTGCAGAGCTCAACGGAGCAAATCCAGGTAAACACCGGTCAGTGGCGGTATTATCGCAGACGGCGTTCTACTCCTATTGCATATCAGTGGAAATGGTGAGGGAATTTCGCTCATTGATAGGAGTTCCCAGGTTTGTATAACAGTCCCTGATCTCATTTATAGGAACAGTGCAAACGATCGAAAAGGTAAACATGTTTTCCTCTTCTGTACAGAGATTTTATTTTTGAAATAATAAAGCACCTGTTAGACTGATAATTAATTAAAAAGTCCTTATTTAATCTATTATTATCAGCCAATACCTAGTTTTATAATTGTGTATGCGATGTTCTTATTTAATATTAGAGACTAGACACACTGTA
Organism: Hymenopus coronatus; assembly: GCA_030762935.1. Lineage (NCBI taxonomy): Eukaryota > Metazoa > Arthropoda > Insecta > Mantodea > Hymenopodidae > Hymenopus > Hymenopus coronatus. Next base: position 151,160,805 of record CM060900.1, read on the forward strand.
GGATTAAATCAAAACTTTAAGTCACCATAACATACAAATACTCATGCATGAGAGCACGTAATGCTTTGCTTTATTAATTATTATTATTATTATTATTATTATTATTATTATTATTATTATTATTATTATTATTATCTGCGTAAGCAGACTAAATTGAAACATGGAACCATGGCATATTCTCATTATTATTATTATTATTATCATCATCATCATCATCATCATCATCATCATCATCATCATCATCATCATCATCATCATCATCATCATCATCATCAGGGATGACATCTAGGGGACTGAACGCGGTACAATTGAAGTTAGCGCAGCATGGTGTATAGCTGTGATATGTTGACAATATAGTGTGTACAAAGTGGTACTAATAGAAGGAAAATAGGGCAGTGTTTGCACGGTAGACTGATGTTTTCACTAGCAGTGGAAGGCGATTGAGTTTGGGTGGGTGGTAAACATAAACACCACTGATTCGCTGAACTAACAATTTTAATATCTACATACATTCAATTGCTGTTGTTTAACAAGTCATCAGCAGCATTGTCCTTTTCATTTTCTCCTAAGATACATAGATTACAACGTACCGTCTCAAATGTGAATCATCTCCGATTGGCACGTAAACGGGCTTTATATTGTGAAAAACTTCGCTCTACATCACAAAATGTGATTGGAGCAAAACGGAAATATGATGCATCCATCGACTACTGGGTAAGATGCTCCACCAGCGATTATTTTCGTAGTAACTCATCGTACCACATTTTGAACATGCATTACTGAAAATCCGACAATTTTTCCAAACACTGCCTTGACTTTTTTTTCACACGGTCTGAAGCAGGTGTCACGGGTTTCTGATTAATTGTTTGCACAAGTCCATTGATAGCTTTCGGGGATCGAGACATTTCAATGTTCGATGTTTCTAAAGGTGTGTTATTGTCGTAGATATATCTGCAAAGTTCTTCTGTATGAATTGTAAATCTTCATGCAATTCATTTGAAGCAAGAGATTTTACAATCCTGATTGAAGAGCATGCCCTATCATAAAATGCATTAATTACATGTAAAACAGCATTGTAATATACAACATAGCATACTGCTGCATCGAGCCATGTTCCTCAACACAATACTAAATGTGGTGCGTGTAGTCGCCAATGCAGGTCAGTCTCTACTCGGTAGGTATGCAACTGGTATCCGCTTGGGTCCCGCTATCGATCCGCATGATGTAATCCCTAGTGATAATATTAATTATAATAATAATATAAATAATAATAATACAGCGAAACATTACGTGTTCTTATGCATGTTTTCTTGTTAATGTTTTGCTTTAACCCTAAAGTGCATCTAGTCTCTAATTTTAAATAAGAACAGCGTATACACAATTACAAAACTAGCTATTAGCGATCCTGTTAGGTGAAATAAAGACTAATTTATCCTCGGTCTAAAAGGTGATTTTACTCTCTCAAAAATAAAGGCTCTGTAACTGAAGCGGAAAATACGTTATCCTATTGGATCTATTTGCACTGTTCCTGTATACGAGATCAGGGACTTCATCACAAACCTGGGAATTCCTCACAATGAGCGAGATTCCCTCAATGTTTCCGTGGTATGTAAGAGTAGAACGCAGGTCGCTTACGCTAACACCGCCACTTGCTGGTGTTTACTTGGCTTTTCCCCGTTGAGTTGTGCAATTTTTAAACGCACGAAACGTTACCTGCACATGTAAAACACGGCACTGTTGGACCACCTGGTATGCGGATGAATAAGAGTTTTCCCAATCTACATTAGTATTTATCTATGGTTGGTTTACTCGGGTTTCTCAGGGACCTTAAAACATTCACACCGTTTACGACAGCATATCCAATATAACAAAAATGTGAGAATTTCACACCCGACTGCTAGTTTGTCGTAAAGTTTGCTTTATGCTTTGTTGAAATGATTATCAAATCGGAGAAAAGAGAGAATGAACAAAAATCGTAAAAGACTCATGTTTGCATGGAATGTGTCCTTGAGAGTGTCACCCGATGCAAATAATGCATCATCTTCATGTCCTAACCTCTTACATCCTAAGAAATTACCAATCCAACAAAGGCCCTTAGTTTAATCAATCTAAATATTTTGTGTGTGATGGGCGTGATTCTTTGAATATCCCTCTGTTTGATCTTATTTTGATATTTGTAATATTCACAAATAAGTTCCAGTCTTGTAACACATTTCCAAGCTCAACATTCCTTGCAATAACTTTCAATCCTGGTATGTGGACTATTATAGTTTAAGACCGAGTTCGGAACATCATTTGCATGTTTTAGAAAACTTCAAAACAGGACGTTTACCAATTTGATCGTTTTTGAATCGAGGTTTATATCTCCATTGTCTTCAATAAATCCACCTGAGAGCGTTTCATACTTTGAATCACGGTCACTGGCTATAACTGCATTATTTCCAACATAATGTTCATCGTCTGAATCGAAAAAAACTATGGATCATTGACAACTCCCTCTATCTCAGCCTCTGTTAAAGGTCTGCCAGTCGGTTTTCGCGAAGTCATATGATTAAAATGTAAACATCACCTTTAGTTAAGAGTATGTATTACGATTCTTAATTAATAAACGCTATTATATAAGCCGATTTCCAAACCAAGGCCAACTTTTAGAAGATAATTTACCTAGCAACAGAAAAACTTACACTTACATACTAGTGGGATCCAACAGCTAAAATTGTGGTACTTCTTTCACCTTTGAGAGCCAATATTACTCATTGCTACCTGCAAACAAACACGCACACATGCACCATTGTACCTAGCTCAAATTGTCCATGTAAGACATCTCTATAAACTCTCATTAACACTTCTATACCAAGCTGAGCTGCAGAAAGACATGAGCCCTGGAGTTTTGCAACCCGCCGTGACGCAGCAAGCTCTGTCAACATTTGGAGTCCGCTCGCATAATTTCTATGGAACACGCTCTTCGGCAGTGCGTGCTCCATCTTGAGTGCGAGCAGGGTGAAAGCTTCCTTATATCAAATAGGCTCGGAGTCGCATAAATTGCGAGTCAGGTTTCTGCTATGCACGTTTTAAAACATGTATTATGCATTTCTGGCTCCGAAGAGCCCAGTAGGAACTATAGTGCAGCGAACATACCTGGGCCTGTAGTTCTTTGTAGTCCATTAACCTCATCACGGCTATGAAAGAATGTCGGTCTGCTGCAATCCATGTTCCTATAGCCAGTACCACGCCAGCAAGTGCCTGAAAAAAAGGAAACAAATGGATATCAGCCATTAACACAACATAGTCTGCAATATACCGGGTAGAAGGGACTTAAATGCTTCACCTTTAGGACCTGACTTATTGTGCAAAGACGAAAGAAGAATAATATCATTTAATCTCTGAAGGCAACAAATAAAGCAAAAAAAAGGTTTCCCACACTTTTCGTGGTATTATAACTCACCTATGAACTAATCAAAGAAAGTCTTACCGAATTATATGATAGAATAGCAACCACCCTATATTATTACCTTCAATATTCCTCTTAAGCGAAGCCACAATTTAGCGCTTCTCTTGTTTACAAATCGTAAGCTAGCAATATTATGACGTCGCACCAGCGCCAGTGTAACCGAACATATATTCGGCTCACAAACTATAATGTGCATCACGCTTTCATGCTTTTGCTATAAAGATCATTACATACATTCTAAGTCGGTTTTATTTAATTTTCTAGATATTTACATTAAAATAATACAAATTAGTCGTAAAGCTCTTTTATTATATGGTTAAATAAATCCATTTAATGATCTTATTGAGCTTTATGAAATTGTTAAATTAATTCACCGCTTTCTTTTATTTCCAGTGCATATTTCAATTATCACCCTGCAGTTTACTTTCTCACCTACATATAGTAGGTAAATAGGGGGATCATTGTATTCCGCACAAAGTTCCCGTGTCGAATTTTCACAGAAAATATACTTTGAGGTCTCTTAAAACAAAATAAAACATTATCAATACAAATGTTGTGCAGCAGAATATTATTTTCAACCTAAATCAGTATGCTTAATTGAATTTAAACCATGTATTCAAGGTATTTCCCTAAGAGAAAGATTAAAACAAAGCTTGCAGATTGCAGGACATTGAATTATATTGTTGCAAGTCAACTAAACAGTTTAATTCCCAGCAAGAATTGCTCATGCAGGACCTGCAGTGGATTTAGCTAGTTTATCCTTACTTGTGTCTGTGTGTGTCTGAGAACAACATAACTCAAAAACCAAATGTCGGATAGATACCAAAGTTGATATTTAAATTTAGTACCTTCCGAGAATATGACAGATTTAAAAAACCCCACCCCAATATGCCCTTTAAATGGAACACTTTTAGAAATATTTTATGAAGAACGTCTAAGGATTTTATTAAAAATATTAAATATTAAAGGTATTTCATGAAAAAATGTATGGCTGAAAATTTATGGGAATACCTTCTGAAGTCCTTTTCATTCTTAAGGACATTATTTAATCCTACATAACTGGCAACATTATGCAATAGACCAGAACGTTTCATCTATGGCATAACCACAGCAGTCGGCTTATCCTCCCCGTATTTTTAGAACTGACAACCCTCCTAGGACTTACAAGCGGATGCCTAGTGGTAGAAGCCTTTCGGGAACAAACGGCACGAAACCACAGAATGGAGAACCTGGAACGAGTGGTCAGCCCGCAGCAAGGCAAGAGCGTGAGGAAGTGGATGATATGAAATGCAAGCGAAATGGACGATAGGAAAGGTGATGGAGCAATTGGTAGAATGGGTGACGGGGGAAACCAGAGGACCCGGAGAAAATCCGCCCAGATGCCACTTCGTCCACCACAAATCTCACTTGGGATCGAATCCGGGCCGCCTAGGTGGAAGGCGAACGGTCTAACCACGGCGCCGCCACAGAAGAAAACGTATTATACAAAACATGTGTAAGTCTCTTTAAAACACATGTATTCACCTTCCTTGTGCCATCGTACATTTCCAAGATATCCGTTACTAACAGTTCGAATTAATACTCCAGTATAGCGTCTAATTCCAAAACACTTGACTATCGTTATTCCCTTTGTATTCATAAGGAAATGTGTAATGCATATGTTTCCGGAAAGCATCATCTCAATTAAAATTGGCATCCTCCGCAGTTTAGAGGTACCATCTGGTTCCCAAGGTCGCGGGTTCAACCCGGTAGACAGCAATGGATTTTTTCGGTCGTAAAATTCCTTCGAAAGGGAAGTACATTCAGTGGTCTCTTGTAGATTTGCGGCACGTAAAAATCCTCAAACCTGATAAAGTGCTCCTGAGCAACATTTCCGGTCTTTCATGCTCAACATAGTGGGACGCTAGAAACCACAGTAGTTAAAGAGCGTCCATAAGTAAAGTTCAATTTCAATTCTTTCGATTAAAATTGTGGCGAGTCTAGCTATGATGGCGGTTACCGTCTTACAGGTAACTGCAGAACAGGCAAGATCTGCGCGGGCGTGGTCACCGATGTCAGTTCTGAGGTCCTCTCATTATGGCAGCTGCTTCTGCACGCGTCTCGGAAGATCCGTGGATGAAGTCCGACTATATTTGATACAGAATCTGATTAAATTTTAATTCCTCTGCCATGCTTTTTGTTTCAGTTAGGGGCCACTGGTGACTGAGCTTTGGTTAATTATCGCTGCAATTTGGAACATATAAAGTAATGAATACATCTGATGTTTTCCACTAGGCTGATAAATTTACGTAACAAGTAAATCGAAGCGCATAAAATAAAATGTACTCATCAAGCTTCTGCAACATAGTTCAGTTTTAAATTACATGGCGGATAACCATGGTGAATAATATCAAGTTAACAAGTTTATGTTACGATGCCAAATTATCTATGTCCTGATATTATCTTATGCCCAGGTACACAGTGATGATATGCTAGGCTATGACTCACGAAAGGAACATAATATAGCTACACATGTAACGAGAATTCACCCTAATCATTTATTTCTTTTTCATAGCCAAGCGCAGGTAAAACTGTGTTACTTAGGCCAAATTTTAAATAGGGAGTTGATAAATAGCATAAACTTCAGGCTATAGGCATTCAGGATTAAATGAACTTGAAAATTTAGATTTTGTCATAAAATGGCCAAGTTAGCAACACTGGTGGTATCTAGATATAGAAATTGATGTGAAACAGAACAGCTTCTGTGAATTTAATCGTTAACGCTGTTTAAAGAGTGAAACGAAAGATTTGTTCCTTTAGCGATCTATGGCCTTTGACTATAAGGTTAACCAACAACATGCAGCTTATGCCCCACACTTCCTCTATACGCCTCTGAGCTCCCTTGGTTCGTCAAGCCCAGTCTTTACATGAGGTGGGTTGCAGCTGGGAGCGCACTACTTGGTACTTGAAAACAATATACAGCGTTTGCTGAATTCCAATTACACAAGATCAGACCAGAATCAACCCCAAATATATAAACAGTAAACCATATTTACATTACCCGGAGAATGCCGGTTGTAGCGCAAACTTGCTACAACCCCTGTACTCAGAAGGTTTGACTCGGTGCTTGAATTGAGGCCTACAGGCAAGTCAAAACTCCCAGTGTTCTAAATGAATACTGAGAATTAAATGAAAATGCTAAGTGCAGCACAGTTATTGTTTACACTTTTCAAATCCCTAATTGGATATTCCCGGCGCTAAGTTGCTATCTCAAATGTTTTTATCAATAATGTGCTTTTATCTCACCGTTCACAACACCGTCGGTATTTGTATTTACGCGAATTTCTACTATTCTCGTCTCCGCAAGATGCTGACTAAAGGTAAAAGTGACTTCGTGAGTTAAATATTGTCCATATTTCTGCCGGAATTTAACTTCAGTATCTATCACTCTGTCACTATATTTTATTTTAGCTTGATTTAATGTAACCTGAGAGCATAGGTCTTGTAGCAAATGTTGCTATTGTTCACAACAATCTAGGTTTCTTCGCGGGAATAAATATTTTCTTCTTTCGCCAGAGTTACATCCCAGCTTTCACTTTATACTTCACAAATTAACCGGAATTTAACCTCGGTCACTTTCACATTTAGCAAAATGTTAGCTCTACTGCGGAATGCTCTTAACGAATTTAGTCCCTGTTTTCACGGGAAATTTTTGTCCTGACAATCGCGGATTTCACGTCGGTTACATTTCGAAGACCGGGGTAGTAGATCAAAATTTCGACTGTTTATATATAATTGCCCCTTCTCTGGGCACTAATTAAATAATCCTACTGGCTAACCGTTCGCGAGCTTGAGCACGCCTGTTTCTTATATTGTTATTCTATAGCTTAGATGGTTTACATGACTACTTATTACGGGGATTTCCCGATCTATGTACATTTTTACCCAGACGTCACTTTCGACCTTACAACAACATAAAGCTTCCTCTTAGGTTCTCTCAACAAAGGACTACAGCCTGTTGGGTAATAAAATAAGATCTTTTTTCCAAACGCAAACTTTTAAGGTGGCTAAATCGCCTTAACATGAACTAAAACTTCATTACCAGAATATTAATTATACATAAAGTTTAGAAGAACAACACTCACATATACCAAATAAATCAGCATAAAAAGTTCTATAAGTTGATATCAATTTTGGGAGTGGAAGGCATTCATGGTACAAAATGATGTATATCCACCAGTAAGCAATAGACGGCAGGGAAAGTCATATGAATGTAACAGCTTCTATATGCAAGCTATAAAGTATTTGTGTTATTTGGTCGCGATATTAAGTCCTTAATAATATCCACCAGTCAATAGACGGCAGAGAAAGTCATATGAATGTAACAATTCTTTTATATGCAAGTTATAAAGTATTTGTGTTATTTGGTTGTGACATTATGTCGATAATAAGTAAGCTCTGGCTTTAGTTTCATTTCAAATTAGACAAGTACGCTTCGTGTTTAGCTGCTTCCATTAAACATTAAGCATCTCGCTGAAAATGCACGAAAGAAATGTCTTGGTAGCTACTAGCAAAGTTCGTCTAGTTTCCGTAATGCAATAACAACCTCGTAGTGTAATTGGAGACAGCGCGCCCTTTTCTCTGCGGTGAACCTGACCTTACTCGTCAGAGACAAGAGTAAACACGTTGGTGCCAAACGTCTGTGCATTTGAGAGCTCAGTTACACATCTAGTAAAGATAAAATATGCATATACGCATTCATGTACTTATTGGAATCTCCGGGGGCCTTCTCTCGTTTAGTGGATGATAATGCATACTGAAGTACATAAAATGTGGCCTATAATCGAACACAGATGTGCCGTCTGCGATGCCAATAGTAGTTAAAGCGGGCGTTAAACACTACCAAAAAAAAAAAAAGAACACAGAAATTTATGTTGGTGTTTACAAAATGAAATCCCACCCTCTGCCAGCATGACCATCTATGTTTGAGACGCGCTTCCATTCTCTCTTCCAATATATGGCAGAACTGCCGAAGGGCAGTGAGAGCATAACACAACTACCACGGGCCGCGCCGTGGCCGAGAGATTAGACCATGTGTCTCTCACATAGATGGCCCGGTTCGATTTCAGGCGACCGCATGTGGGATTTGTGGTGGACAAAGCGGCGCAGGGGCGGGTTTTCTCCGGTTTCCCCCGCCATAACATTCGACTGGTGTAATGGTTACCATGCTAACTTCATATACCCAAGGTCGCGAATTCAAACCCAGCGGAGGACGATGGAATTTTTCGGGTGTAAAATTCCTTACATGGCTTCCTTCGGAAGGGAAGTAAAGCCGTTGGTCCCGTGTCGTAGATTTACGGCACGTAAAAGAACCTCAAGCCTGATAGAGAGGCCTCTGAGCAAAATTAAGTGGCCTTTCACGCCCAATTTAGAATGGAATGCTGAGAACCACAGTAGTCAAAGAGCGTCCATAAATAACACGCAATTTCATTTTTTTTCCATCTTCATTCCATGTATCATCAGAGTCATCGCCTGCGGTGCCATTTGTAGTAAAAGCGGGCGCTAAACACTATGAAAAAACTAGCAGAATACAGTTAAGGGAACAGTCAACTGAAAATCCCAGTCTTTGGACCGAATTTGTGATTTTTAGGTTTTACTTCTAAAAGTCATTGTTTCGGTCTATTTAAATGGTACAGTATTTTGTCTATGTTACTTTTAAATGGTTGAGCCGGCCTTTAATGGGAAATTTCTAGCAGTGAGCTAATCCCACTCTACTTTTATTTTCTACGTTTCTCACAACTGTTATTTCCTTCGCATGAAAGGTTCTTTTCGGGGCAATTGTGACGAATTTTTAGGAAATTTAGAACATACGCTCATTAGTTCTTTTGTTTTACAATTTTCTCTAGATTTTCATGAGAATTACTTAGTTGAACATTTATACGGCGGTAAAAATTTTAAAATACTTTAAAATATATGTTAAAAAATTAAGTTGCACATACATAAAATCCGGTAATTCTGCAGGACCATCAATTCTGGCGTGCGCTAAATGTACTTTCAACTTCAGAAGAGTGTAGACGTCAAACAAGGGTGTATTCTAGTAAGCGGGAATGAAACTGAGCCCTCGTTCCTCGGTAGTCACATGGAGTGTCGTCCCATGGAGTAATGAGATCGCTCCATTTTGATTTATATTGTCAAATCTTGGTTTGTATAGTAGGGGATCTCATAGCTGTGTGAATGTTTAACTTTTGCATGTAGTTTTTCAGCATTTTGTAAAGCAACTCTGTGAGAGTTGGTCAGAACACTGTGTTGTGTTGTAGTATCAAATATTGTTTCTGGGTTAATTATCCCAGTTCTAGTATTGCACTGTTATTGGCAAGTTTTCATAGCGAGTTTATTTATTGTAAATGTTCAAAATTGTTGTTTTAAAACTATGCTATCTACGATTGTTTGGTAGTGTTTATGGCACCGCAGGCGGTGACACTGATGATACATGAATGAAGATGGAGCACCGGTGCGATGGTGGGGGAAACCGGAGAAAACCCGCCCCAGCGCTGCTTTGTCCACCACAAATCCCACACGCGGTCGCTTGGGATCGAACCCGGGCCGTCTAGGTGAGAGGCGAGTGGTCTAACCACTCAGCCACGGCGCGGCCATCTATGATTGTAAAATAACACATGCAGTTTAGGGCACTTGTTAAATAGTGCAGAGACACTTTGTGAATTGTTAAATTAATTTTTGTTTGGCTTGCTACATTGTATAGTAGCTACCTATAAATACTTCTATCTTGTATCAAGGACATCCTAATCTATTATTAATATTCAGCATACTTGCAGCACATTCATACAGTGATAGTTTTTTTAAGCAAGCCATCGATCATGTTGCAATTATAATTAATACTTTTTAAATGTTCAATAATCAATTACATGCCATTTATATTTTTCATGAGAGAAAATGTACTGTCTTGTTAAGCTACGATCACTACTTCACTTGTGATGCAAATCCTTCCTCTGCCTGATCCTTTTCTTGGATGGCTTCTCTCTCTCTCTCTCTCTCTCTCTCTCTCTCTCTCTCTCTCTCTCTCACACACCCCCCCCCCCCAGAGCCATTACACCGCTCGAGATAGGGGAAGGGGTTTTGAGTTTGCAAAACCTGAACGAGTTGTAGCAGCATTGAGCTAATAAAAGCTCACTGTAAGGATTCCTATAGTTGGGGTTTTTAACTTGCTGCATTTACTATGCTTACAACTTGAAAACATTTCTAGAATATTACAAATTCCTCGGTGGGATGGAATATGGGGGTATATCTTATCAAGAATTTTAATCGCTTAGCATCTCTTAAAACATTCATGCCCTACAGCTGCAATGAATTAATAACACAGGAGCATTCACTACCGGTTGTTTGGCATATGGAAGAGGCCTTATTCAGACAGCTCTCAAACCAGATATGAATGTTGAACTTCCTGATGACTAGATAAACAAAATGCAAGTGACCCTAAAAATTGAATAATTTTAGAAGTGTGGATATCTTTACACCTGCAAATTTTCGTAAATATGTCTCCCATCACGAGAAAAAGATAGCATTGTTTTAAGAATTTATGTCCAATCTAGATTAAAAACTAAGTTAATTGCTTGTAACCTGCGTTTTATTAAGTTCGTTGTTGTGGCTCCTTTCAGTACTGGCTGCGATTCGATTACTTTCGTTACTTCCATTACTTTCATAGAGCACAAGTTTAAAACAAACTCAAAAATACTTTTTCTTTTACCCCTCAAGCCATGCTCAAAATGTTTTACTAGAACCCTCAAGAGTGCTGCAGCTGTTTATAGTTTACATACTCTGATAAATAGATTATAACTTGATACCATCTAAACAACATTCTCCATCTCGTTTACACGACTGATATAAATATATCGACGGTGTTATGGCAAAAGGTCGTATCACCCAAATCTCCTTGGAGCTTTTAACCACACACAAAAGCTTTACGTTGATATTTCGAAAACCTTCAATGCTGAATTACGATGCTTTTTAAAAGGTTAGACATTTTTAATCTCTAAAATTAAAATAATTTTTCATAAGAATATTTTATTGAAAAATTAATAATGGTGTTAAGATAATTTTGTCGCCAGTAATAATATTACAATAGATATTTCTGCACATTCTGGGAAATTTTATTTGTATTTACACAAAAACTGAAGAACGTGGAACATTTTGAATGTGTTTAAATATAGTTTTCAGAAAAGTCTCTTTTATAAAATAGTATATGTACTAGGAAACAGGTGTATTGTACAGTTTAACTGGCTATAGAGCCCGAAGCGAAAAGGAGACAGCTAAATGGTGAATGCCTATTGATCCCTAAAGGTTCCTGACCGCATGCGAGATTTGTGGTGGACAAAGCGGCGCAGGGGCGGGTTTTCTCCGAGTTCTCCGGTTTCCCCCGTCATCGCATTCCACCAGTGCTCCATCTTCATTCATTTATCATCAGTGTCATCGCCTGCGGTGCCATAAGTAGTTAAAGCGAGCGTTAAACACTACCTGCCCCCTAAAGGTTCCAACCATTATTTGCTATTAAATACAATTTACGATTTTTTGGCCGATTGTAATAACAAATTTCACTCCTGGCGTCATTTAAGCCCTGTACAGACGGAAACATTTCTTGTATAAGAAATGACGCCTTGGAATGATAGGTACATCTTCCACCACTGACTTGTACACCATCTTACATGGAGGATGTACACACGGCAGCACATCAGTGGCAATCTGTTTTAGGAAAATGACTGACACAGAGGTTGCAAATTATGTAGTTCCTGCTACTGTAGTTATTCTTTCTGTAAGCTAAAGCTTATTTATAATTTCCTCACATTTCTTAACCCGCAAAGCTACCCTATATATGGGGTCATTAGGTTACGGAAACGAAGCATGCTGCCACAACAAGTATCTGTTGGACAAAACCAATACCAGCATGTTTGAATGGCCCAGTCGAAAGAGCGTCTGACCACAGTACAAGGGGTTTCGGGTTCGCTTCTCTGTTATAAGTAGAGCTTTTTTATTTTATTCCCTAATCTTTCTCAAAGTCTGGCAGACATTTTTTACCATCACAATATTCCATGCTATTATATTAACACAGTTATAATTATATTTAAGTACACTTTATCGTGTTAATTTACATATCCATTGCCTTGTTCAGTCATACTTTGTTAAATTGTAGTCCAAAGTTTGTATTTATTTTTATTTATATTGTTCAGAAATTGCATTTTGAAGGTTTTCACAAGTTCAATCTTTTGTATCGGCCCGTTACCTTCTTATTTTCATTACACTTTTCCTAAATTCCTAAAATCTTCTTTTTCACCTTTAAACGTTCACATTCACACAGGATTTTTCATGAGTTTTCATTTTCTCTGCACAAGCATGTTTGATCTTCCACAATTTTAAATCGGTTAAAATGTATTCCAATTTTTCTATTTCCTGTGAATATTGCTGTTACCAGTTTGGTCATGAAGTATGGTGCTTAATCATGTTTGTGCATACGAAGCTATACATGTCAGTAATAGTATAATAGGCAAACTTAAGCAGTCAGCATACATATAAAATCCAAACTGCAGTCTAACAATGCTCGTCGAAATGGCTACCAGATGCTAACGAATGTAGTTTTGTCCACTGGCATGCCATTTGGAAGCAATGTCATGTCGTGCAATTAGATGGCATAGAAGATCATGCACACACGGAGCTGCTTTCTGTATGGCGTCATCTCTTGTACAAGAAATGTCTCCGTCTGTACAGGGCTTTAAAGATTAACTTCCTCTTCAAGACATGCTATGTATGCTATTCAATTTTTATATCCTCAAAGCAGACTGTTAAGCTTGAATCTCTGAATATAGTTTCATTATGACTTCGCAAAAGCTGTGTATTGAGACTTTATGCTATGATATGTAAATAACAACCTGTACACAGCTTGTGTAACATTCTCAGCTTGCGTTAATCACTTATGTGAGCAGTACGATACAGCAGGCAGAAAAGAAAGACAAACAAACAATTATGCAGAAAATTGTAGAGTAGAAATGAGCTCCAAACGGAATTAAGGAACATAAGATCGTATTTTATGTGATGTTTACAGTGCAATAAAAACTTTTACGGCCGTTGTTCCTTTTCCCATAATGTTCATTTTGGTACTTTCCATTCAGCAGTTTTATGCACATTGTTTTTGCCACACCCAGGGTATAAAGAATGCTCAAGGACTAGAAATAGGTAGAGAGGTCATCGATCTTACAAGTAGATATTTTATTTACTTACATATTTTTTTATTTTCCACTCAGAGCTAAATGAAATATACAATTCAGATAATGAAGACGTTAGTGTTTATTCTACAAAATAAATAAATTATTTTTTTTATTCCACAGCATGACAATAAAATATGACATTCATTCTTGCAGCAGAAGAAGCCGCAGCTTTTCTCGTGTTATTTCGTTTAACTGTGGAGATTCCTGTCTCTCTGGCCCCCTCTTTCCGTTTTTGTACTCTATCCTTCTGCCCTACCAGTATCTCTTCCTCTACATCTTCGCTATTTCTTCCATTCCTTCTCAGGTACTCCCTCTCTCCATGCAACATACTTATCAAGTAATTTCTTAACAACATATCTTCTGGGATAAACATAAATATTAATAAAACAGAAAGTTGAAAATATTACATAAAAATATTGCTATTTTTCATGTATATTAAGGGACTGAAACTGTAATTTTACATGCTTAGGTACTACATAAAACGAAAGCTATAGTGTATAAATAGCTTCAATTCATCAAATCAAATGTTTACAAGTAACTGAGCCTGTCAGAAACAACTGCATAACATGACATTTGTTATGATATACTTTTTCAAAAAACCTAATAATATGCGGAATATTCTGTTTTCATTCGAGTTCCTTTAGAAACCGTCCCTTTGTAGAAGGCGATTAAGATGTCATACAAAGAGGTCCATTCAAAACTACATTAAACCCACCCATGGACAAAATTAGTTTTAAATAATTTCGTATATTTCCGAGTATACTTTGAGCATTTTTGAGCCCATTTTTTTCAAACTCTATATAATTCCCTTCAAAAGAATGCATGGAATCTGTCTGTACAATCTTTGTCCACTTCAATTCTCATTCTGCCGAAAACCAATTAACATTAGTGCAAAAAATTGGCAAGCATTTACAGTATGGCTATCGTCGACATTAGCGCTATCGTTGCCGCTGAAGAGCATATTTATGTGAATGTAATATCAAAAGACCGGAAAGAGAAGCGTCAAATCAAATTTTACTGAAGAAAGAAAGAAAAGGATAACTTTTGCGATTCATTATTAGCTACGAGTAACACGAGCAGCGTTATCTTGTATAGTTTACTTTGGTTAATTTTACAAATATTATGGTAAGAGCCTTTTTGTGTCTCTTTAGTTCAAGTAAAGAACATTCTGTCTAAAATATTTTTTAAATCTAAGCAATAAATAAATAATAAATAAAAACTTCTAACAATTGTGAAACATTTCATTGCAGTTCCAATTTCAGCCAGATTGTGATTTGCTGAGAATGTAGTAGAAACGAGTGTGTCTTTTTGACATGACCATTTCTAAGCACTGTAAAACTAGAACAGATATTTATTGTATTGTGGTCTTTTAGTTTTCATGTTTGTTACAATCGCTGCAGATAAAACACACTTGAATTAAAAAATAAATATTTCAGTTGTCTTTTGAAATATAAAATGAAACGATTTACGCTGAAACTATTTACTATATAAGAATAACATTAGCATGTATCGTAAATTTTATAAACTAAACCTATTGTAAACAAAAAAACAATGTAAAACAAAATGTTGCAAAATGTATAAGGAGCGTTCAAAAAGAAACGAGTCGGAGGCATCAATACCGAAACCAGTACCTGTATGTTAGAAGTATCGGCTCTGGCTGTTGAGACACTTGTCCCACTGTGACACAAGGCGGTGAATGACTATCCCATAAAATTCCCGGGGCTGCGATGTGAACCAGTTCCGCACATACAGCTGGACGTCGTCGTTCGAGGTGAATCGTTTGCCCCCTCAGAGCCTTTTTAAGGGGACCACATATGGCGTAATCACAGGGAGAGAGGTCTGGACTGTATGGTGGGTGGCCAA
Source organism: Hymenopus coronatus (assembly GCA_030762935.1). NCBI lineage: Eukaryota > Metazoa > Arthropoda > Insecta > Mantodea > Hymenopodidae > Hymenopus > Hymenopus coronatus. The sequence continues at coordinate 151,176,369 of CM060900.1, forward strand.
GAGCCTCCCATTTAAATTTCTGCAGAAGTGCTGTGACTGCGTTGGCCGTAGGAGGCTTTGCATTGTCGGGAGCAGAATGACCCCAAGGGTGAGATTACCTAGTCGTTTTGATTTGATCGCTTGGCGAAGGTTGGTCAAGGTTTGCGAGTAACGCTGGGCATTCACTTGCCCTGTGCTAGAGGAAGTGTATCAGAAGGAGGCCATCTTGGTCAAAGAAGAACGTTAGCATAACCTTTCCTGCACTCGTGTGGATAGCCTTGGCTTTTTTTTGTAGGTGGTGACCCTGGGTGCTTCCACTGGAGACTTTTTGTCATTTTGACTCTGGTTCGAAGTGATGACACCATGACTCATCTCAAGCCACCACTCGTGCCAGGAACTTATTCCCCTCCCTAGCATAGCGCTGCAGATGACCCAGACAGTGGGCCATTCGACATGCTTCCTGGTGTGTTTGTAGACTGTGGGACACCCATTCGGCACACACTTTGCGCAAGTGCAGTCGTTCCTTCATGATGGTGTGAACACTTCCGACGCTCAATCCGACCTCGGCGGCTATGGCTTTCACTGTCACTCGGCGGTTCTGGGTAATGAGGGCATCAACCAGCTGGACGATGTCATCGGTACTGCAGTATAGTGCTCCAGACCGTGCATCATCGGCTACGACACCCGTCCTTTCCCGAAGTGCTTGTTTCACGCCTTGACCCTTGCAAGGGACATACAGTGCTCACCGTACACTTGTGACATTCGTCGATGAATGTTCGTTCGCCCTACTCCTTCCGCTGTCAGAAAACGAACACCACCACTTTGCTCTTCTTTTGACGCCTCCATTTCACTGTTGCAAAGCGACTGGCAGCGTTGGACGATTGATGCATGCTGCTGCTAGCTGTGTATAGTCACGTGACGTGCCCGCGTGCCCTCTAGCGACGGGATGTGAACTTCCACGCTCTGGCTGCAACCACACTTCGCTACACACGCCACATTACCGGTTTGCGCATTTCAGGCTCCGGCTCGTTTCTTTTTGAACGTCCCTTATAAAATACCAAATTTTCATACACACGACATAAAATACAAAATTTCAGTTGATGCAAAAAGTGTCCGTATACTTGGAAACTGATTCAAACGGGAATGTGAACGGAATGAGGAAAAATAAATATTCAATTCATTTATGAACGAGTTTAATCTTTAATTTTCTTTATGTGACGTAGAAAATGAACACAGCAAATAAACTTCCATTTGTTAAAAATAAATTAACTGCTTGCCTTTTTATGCACAGGAAGTGATCGTACAGCTCTTGTTTAAATAGAGTTTAACAACACATTTTCATAATTCAATATTTAGTAGAGAAGCCTTTCTGCCTTAATTATTGCCTCTAGTCTCCGGGGCACGGATTCTAACACATCTGTTGCAGTTTTACGTCAGTTGAATCCATTCCTGTTGAACTTGTTTCAAGTCTGTTTTATAGAAGAGTTGTGCTTGCTGAGCTTTTCTCCCAGAAGGGACCACAAATGCTCTAGGATTGGTGTCAGGAGCTGAGGGGTATTAAGTTGTTTTGGTGTATTCTAAAGTATATTTGGGATCGTTGTCATGCTGAAATACAAAAGAATTTTCTAGCCCCATATTTTGAGCACTAACGTGAAGATTTTCTTTTAAAATTTCCATATACTCTTGACGTACTCAAGCACTCCCATAGTAGTACTGAAACCTCCATGTTTTACTGTATGTATAATATTTTGTGTATCCATATATGTGTGTATTCATTTTCCTCCATATCATTCGTTTACCATTGGAACCAAAAATATTTAAATTAGTTTCATCTAAAATATTACCTTTTCCAGGTAATATTTTCCTCTCTGGAGAATTTTAATCACTCTACACGATTTTTCTTACCCACCCAAAATTTCTTCCAAGGTACTCGACCATGAAAACCTTCTACTTTGAAAACGTTTCGCACTGTGCTGGCTGACACTTTTAACCCACATCTTTCTAAATCAACTACCAAATCAACTGTACTACCGTTTGGATCCCTTTTTATTTCCTTGCAAATATTCCATTTATCCTTCTCGTTCAAATATGGCCCTCCCGTTCTTGGCCTATTTTGCACTGTCTTAAGCACACACCATCTGTCAATTACTCACTGCACAGTTGAACGAGGTCTACCAACAACCTCCGATATCTGTCTGAAAAACAAATTGTGCTGATTGTGCAATTTAATAATTACCTTTCTTGTCTGCACGCTTGTTTCTCCTCGGTTACTCCCCATTTTGACAGTATCCCGCCGTGTTGAGCCAACAACTGGCTACACTATGTCTTGTTAGTGCTGCACAAGGGCAGATTATAAGGGATGGTTGTCAAGACCGCCATTTGAACTCTTCTTTACATAACCTGTTTCTAAATGTAGGTCACTTATTGTGCCTAGCCTGTTTGCAATACTTGGATTTATTTTAATTCAGTACACATTATACACGATTTATTGGAAGTTCCCCAATGTATATTAGTATGATTTCCATTTTGATATTTTTTTATGCAAAATGATATTGGTTAGACCCTATATTTTCCTTATCGCCCATATGTAAATAAGTTGTGACAAAACCCAAAAATAGATAAAGTGTTACGAGTACAGTAAAATGTGCAAAGTCATGCAGTTTTTCCAACGTTATCAGCGGAGGGTTAATATAGATTGGAATTGGCCTCCTCAATAGTATAATCATTATACCTAACGCATGCTGTATACCATGCTGTAACAATCAGTTAGGCTATTCTGAGTTGGACGGTTAAATGTTCCTCTACCTTGTGCAAATAAAACTCCTTAATTCTTGATATATTACGATTTCTCCCTTCTGCGAGAATGTATTAAAATCATTATAAACATTTCATTTTTTTTAAAAGGCTATAGATAGTTATCTAAACAAAAGTTGTGTGTGTGTGTGAGAGAGAGAGAGAGAGACAGAGAGAGACAGAGAGAGAGAGAGAGAGAGAGAGAGAGGTATGAAAATTTAAAAAAGAAATATAAGTCAATACATATCTATAGATAGTATAAAGAACAGTGGCTTTGATTTCATATTCTAGAAAACCTAACACCTTGAAAATAGTACTTGTTCGATCACAATTTTAATACCCCAAAATAATTTTCGCACTGCACGAACATTTTTTATTATTAAAAATAAGGAAAGAAAGAGAAAAAGAAAGGAGAAAAGGAAGGGAAAAAGAAAGAAGGAGAAAAGGAAGGGGGGGAAAAAGGAAAAGTAAAAATGAAAGAAATAAATGTCTAGCTAGACTGGAAAAAATGTGCGCACTAAATGTGATACGACTTTTCAGCATTACGTGGAGCTAAAACAGCCCCATTAAATTGTTTAACACGTTTAAGTGATAGTTGGCAAAATGGTACATTCTATGCACAACTACATAATGTTAGCCTCTCGCGTTTTGGTCTGCTTGGACGGATTCATGCCGTATTCACCGTTACTTTCTCTCCTGCTGCTCTCATAAGGCTGGTGATTTGGTAGCACTGATTGACACATTTCCGGTTCCTGTTAGTGTGCAAAACCTCGAGCAAAAGTTTGTGCACCTGAAGCGTGTAAATGCAAAGCGAACTCAACTGTTGGATGCGTTTTTTGTACGATACTTAAGATTAATTATATCAGCCTAGTGTAAGTAGTTTAGGAGCCCAGCAATGGGGATGTTAAAGTTAGTTTCGTTTGGAACACCTCAAAGAAATTTTTCCGCGTGTTTTCCTTGCCTCGTTTGACACTCAGCTCTTATGTATTCAGATTTATTTGAACAACCATCCTCACTTTATTCAGGGAATTAATCCCTCAGGAAAAAATGAGGAATATATGACTTAACCACCAGTTTTGCAAGAAGTTAGAGGAACTCCATCACGGTATTTTACAACGGAACATTGTGCTTCTTTGCGAAATTCAGATATACAGAATATTCAGAAATTAATATTACACATTCCAGTGTTTATGTTTGCTTTCCTGTCCTTTATTTTTATATAAACTGGTTATTATTTGACAACTAGATCTTTAACCTATGCCTAAAGGATGTAGTAAGATACATAGTAAGATACATTGTGTGTATAGCTATGGTGACTCAATGTAAAGAAACGAAGACAGCTTAGCTTTCCCAATATCTGGTTTAGAAGGTAAAAAGATAGTTTGAAGTGTGTCACGGATGTTCCTTTAAAACAGAAGCATCATTTCAAATGCCGGAGTCGACTAGTGAACGCCGAGCGAGACGGTCGTGTCTGGCCGCTCTGCTTTGTTTACCTGTACTAGTGCTTCCTTGTGTTGTGCAGTTCGCTGTGTTCGCTGTTCTAGTGTGTTTCATTTTTGTGTTTAATTTTTTTTTAAACTATTATCATGGCTCTCCAGCCGGACAATACCGGCAAGATCTTACATTCTGCTATAAATGTGGTATATAACGATACCACGTGTCAGGATAATTTCACTTCTACAACACATGTTTCACCATCCAGTCAACACTACTTACATCAACCGTCGACTTCTGCATTACAACACACTTCATTTTCTACTTCTGGGTTACCTGCAGATAATGCTGTAAGTACATCTATACTACGGCCATCCCAGCTACAATTAAGTCGGCCGCTTAATTCAGTTGACAACACTGTCCAGCAAGATGATGATACGATGACTGACTTTGCCCCATCGGACTGTTTAGGTCGCGACCAACGTTCGCAGCTCTCTCACTCTGAAAGCTCCCATCAGAACAAACGCCGCTGCACTGACCCACCTTCCCAACAACCTCCTGCATCTCGCTATACGTACACAATTCCTACCTCTAACCGTTTTTATCCTTTAAGTGAAACTGCTGATCCAGAAAGTACTGATACTGTATCCATCTCTCAAAAAGAGAAAATTCCTCCTATTTGTGTTCGCAATGTTCACAATTATCAATTATTTTTGCAAGACATTAAGAAATGTGTGCTATCTGAATTTCATACTGAGCTTCGAGGGGCTATTCTTAAAGTTTATGCTACGACTACCACTGACTTTCGATGTCTTACATCTTATTTCACCTCCATTAACCAGGAGTATTATACTTTTCGCAACCCGTCGGACAAACTGTTCTCCGTTGTTATACGTAACATACCATGCTCGCTCAGTGATCAAGAGCTTTACGACGAACTCTGTGTGTTGAACTTTCCTGTTCGTAAAGTTACCCGTTTGCTTCGCAAAAACAAGGAACCCATTCCCATCTGTGCTGTAGACCTCGTGAATAATGACGCCGGTAGAAATATCTTAAATCTTTCCCGACTGCTGTACAGTGTGGTGAAAGTTGAACATCGACGTCAGAATACAGAACTGCCCCAGTGTACTAATTGCCAAAACTATGGACACACCAAGAACTATTGTCATCTAGGGCCCCGCTGCGTTCGCTGTATCGGCAGCCATCACTTCTCTAAATGTACAAAGCCATCTACTACACCGGCTCAGTGTGTTCACTGTGAACAGGACCACCCAGCAAACTATCGTGGCTGTCCTCATTACTTAAAGCTGAAAGAACGTCAGTCTCGGCGCTCCCAGCAGCCGGCAGCACCTACACACCCCAGTTCAGAGCGGCCACCCACGCCTTCTCTTCAACAGCACCCACAACAACAACAACAACCACAACGTCAACAGAGTCTTTCATCCCCTCGTGTATCTACAAGGCCCTCTCGGGCTTATTCTCATGTATTGAGTGGTCGTTCTCCTGCCTTCCAAGACCGTCCTTCCGCCTCTTTACCGGAGGCTCCAACCTCCACAGCTCCGTCTTGGGCTTTTCTTAAAGATCTGCTTGCACAGCTTGGTACATTTCTCCGCACATTGTTTTCTCCGGTTCTGCCGCAAATGATGCAGCTTCTTCGCTCCCTACTCTCTCCTGTGTTTTCTGATGGCCAACCGTGATCTATTGTCTCTACGTCAGCTCACCCTCCTAAACTGGAACTCTAACGGCCTACGTGCCAAACGCTCCTCCTTTATTGCCTTTCTCACTCAGCACAATGTTGATATTGCTTGTGTTACGGAGACTCATTTTCTTCCCAATGAGACCTTCACTATTCCTGGCTATCTTATTTACCGGCAGGACCGCGAGGCAGAAAAGGCATCTGGTGGTGTTGCTCTTTTCATTAGACGTTCTCTGCGCCACAGCGAGATCTTTCTTCCACACGTGCCCAGTCTGGAGGTGGTGGGTATTAAACTTCACAGTGCAAATGATAGTGATCTCGTCATTCTCAGCGCCTACAAACCGCCCAATCGCCGGCTGAATACTACTTATCTCTCACTCCTCTTTCCTTTGGAGAACAGTACTCTTCTTTTGGGCGACCTTAACTGCAAGCACTCCTCCTGGGGGTGCCGATCCACCAATCCGAATGGTCGGCTTTTGTTTACGGCTCTACACACCTATGGTCTTTCGATATTGGCGCCTGCGGATCCTACTTATTACTCTTCAAACCCCTTAAATGCTCCTGATATTCTGGACATCGGTGTGCATCGCAATCTTCACCTTCCTACCTTCGTTTCCTCCCTGGGAGAACTTGACTCTGATCACTGCCCGGTGATTGTCACCTTTCAACTTCCACCTGCCTTGCTCCCACCGATTCCCAGACTCATAAATGGATATGTACATTGGGATAAATTTCAGTCTCATCTGGATGCGACACTCTGCAACTCTTATCAACTCACCACAACCCTTGATGTTGACCTTGCACTACAGCACTTTACTGACACCATATGCCGTTGTGTCCGTCTTTCCACTTCTCCCAATGTGCGACCTTATTCTCCACCTTCCTTACCCCTCTTCATTTTAAATCTTCTCCGAGAAAAGCATCAAGTTCGTCGACAGTGGCAACGAGACAGACAACCCTGGCTCCGTAGGAAGCTTAACGGTCTCATTCGACGGGTGAAGCTGGAGTTGGAGCGACATCGGCTTCAGTCCTATGAGCGCTATCTGGCATCACTCTCTCCTCACGACCATTCACTTTGGGCAGCCACCAAACGTGTTCTCCGTGAGCCGACTGTTGTGCCGGCGCTCTCTGCAAGCGGAAGACTTGTCACAGATATTGCTACCAAGTGTGATATTCTGGCCGATCATTTTGAGCGGGTGTTCACCCTCCCTCTGCCAGCCGCAGATGTTGCTGCAGTAGAACAGGAATTAACTACTCATCGCACTCGCCCTACAGTTCATCAAAGGATTTCTTTTACTAGCCCGCGGGAACTGTCTTCTCTGATTCGCGCTTTCCCACTTAAGAAATCTCCTGGACACGACTTGATTCCCAACATTGTTCTCAAGAAACTCTCCAAGAAAGCTCTTGCCTATTTGTCATCCCTCCTAAATGCCTGTCTACGCCTCGGCTATTTTCCTCGCTCCTGGAAGCTTGCTCATGTCGCGGTATTCCATAAGCCCAATAAACCAAAGCACCTACCAGACAGCTATCGTCCAATTAGTCTGTTGCCTACCTTCTCCAAGCTGTTTGAAAAAGTGATCCATCGCCGTCTACTCTCTTACCTTACTCATAACCATGTTATTCCGCCATTCCAATTTGGGTTTCGCTACAAACATTCCACTGCACATCAGCTTTTGCGTTTAACCCAGTCAATTGTCCATGGCTTTGAAGCCCGTCAATATACCATGGCAGTCTTTCTAGATGTGGCGCAGGCGTTCGATAAAGTTTGGCACGCCGGCTTGCTTCTCAAGTTACACCGCAGCGGTATTCCTCATTATTTATTGTTCTTAATAGAGAGTTTCCTATCTGACCGCAGCTTTTCAGTGCGTTTTGGCGGTTTCCTTTCCTCTCCACGCACTATTACCGCCGGTGTCCCACAAGGCTCTATCTTGGCCCCCACACTATTCAGTATCTACACTTCTGATATTCCAGATTTGGCCCCGACTTCTTTAGCTCTCTATGCTGATGACACCGTTCTCTACTATTGTCATTCTAATCCTCAACACGCCTATCAAGTGGTACAACACTCCTTGGATCGCCTCACTCAGTGGTGCAACACTTGGCGCATCTCTTTGAACCCTCAGAAGACTGAGGCTAAGATTTTCACTCTACGTCGCTATCCTGATCTTCTTCCGTTGCGTATTTATGGTAACGATGTGTCTTGGCTACCTGCTCCTGTTCCAGTCAAGTATCTTGGGGTGCTTATGGACACTCGACTGACTTGGCGCGCTCACATCGATCGCCTCATTTCCCTGGCTTCCGGACGGCTTTCCAAACTCTCGCCATTGCTTCATCGTCGTACCACTCTTGGATTGGAGTCCTCCGTATTACTCTACAAGTCCCTCGTTCGTCCGCTTATCACCTATGCCTGCCAGGTGTGGGGAGCCGCCCACACAAGCCATCTACGTCGTCTCCAAGTCATTCAGCACCGCTTTATGCGCATCGCTACCAACGCTCCTTGGTTTATTCGTAATCAGCAGCTCCATCACGAACTGGGACTCTTACCTCTTCACGACTTTATTCGGAGGATCGCCCGTCGTTTCTTTTCCACATTGAAAGATGTTCCTGGAGCAGTGCACTATCACATAGGCGTTCGTACGCGCCAGCCAACCCGCTTGAAGAGAAGACTACCGCAAGACCTACTTCTGAGTGATCCCTCTGATTCTAACTCTAGTGATTGATATGCTCTTTTACCTCTTGTATGCTGCGTCTTATACCTGATGTTCGTTTATAACATACTGTAGATATGGGGTGGCCTGTAAGCCTCCTCTAAATGTTATTGTCATTGCCCTGTATGTTATCACTGATCTGTAAAGCATTGTACTGCTGATCGATCAAAAATAAATAAAAAAAAAAAAAAAAATTCAAATGCCAGTTGGAAGAAAAGGCAAAATTACCTGAAGCAGTTCCCAGAATTCTCATATGAGTCCGAATTTTCATATGACTTTTAAAGAAGCGTTCAACTTGAAACAAATTTTCCTTAAAGTAAGAACTGGAGCTTTCCTGACGACGTATTAACTCTTAAGTGTTCTGGAGCTTCGAATCAGGTAAGTTCACGGATTGACTCCAACGTTTCGAAGATATACATCATCTGCGTGTATTTATAGTGCACTCGGACATTATAAATACGCGAATCTGGACTTTCAAGTTATAATTTTACCCTGAAGACGCAATGTATGTACATCTTCGAAACGTTGGAGTCAATCTATGAACCTACCAGGCTAGAAGCCGGAGAACACAGAGTTAAATGTTCTTTATTTTTAACTATAAATATTTGAATCCAAATATGATTGACGTTACATTTCTTTTGGTACAGCAGCCAAATTATTTCTCGTAACTTGGAGAGCAGTTGTTCCCCTGCTCCCTAAATCACCCCCATAATTTGAAACAATATAGAATACATTGCAAACGTACGCACATTAACAAGCTTTGTAGGATGATTCGATTAATACAGCGTTTATGTTATATAAAAATGTAATGTTTTAAGGGTTTCAGTCACTCAAAGAAAATGCATTATGTGTGTAACCCTGTAATAAAACAAAATCTTATATTTCGACCTCTATATCATTCATGACGCTTTAAAATATGCAAATTCCTAACATTTTTACAATAAATATACATTTAAGTCTTAGTTCAAACTTATAACTTAAGAGTTTCAAGCAGGAGAAACTATTTTGAATACTTTAGTGTATATAAGATTTTCAAATTATAAAGGTAATGAAATAGCAAGCATTATTATTTAAACAAACATTTCGAATGCAACTGCTTCAGTAGTCAAGAGCCCACACCTCCATTTCATTCAGATGCAAATCCAATCTGTCCAACAATGAATGAGTTCGAAGTAACGCCGGCCCTATCGTAGGCCGGTTACCTTGCATTTGCAGTGCCTGTAACAAATAATTTGTTGAGAAAACCTAAGTATTTTCCAAAGCCGCAAAAGTCTCTATAGGAATACAATGCCTTCTTGCAGAGCAGTATCTAGGGTAAGTAATAGTGCTGTGATTCCCTGTACCGATTTTGCCAACACACACACGCAGGCACGCACGCACATGCACACACATATTTCCGAAAAGCTTCTCGAACCTGCAAAACATCACGTGAAAAATGTTACAACGAAAGTGATTACGAGAGGGGATATACGAATAGAAACGCATGTCCGGAAACCCAGTCACCGTTTCAATGTTACGTAAGCCACTATTTAAGGATACCCGGACATTATACTGTAACCAAAATCTCGATTTATGGGTTTTAAACGTGACGAAATAATCTCTTTTTACTTTCACTAGCGCATATGTTCAAGGTTCATAATAGATAGAGAAAGTATTGTATTCCACCCAAAAAATTTATATTGAGATTTCACCGGAAATATATGTTTTAAGACCCTCTGGATCCTAAAAAATAAAAGTGCTTTTAGAAGAAAAGTCATTTAGTGTGTCTCTCTCTGTCCGTGTGTATGTGTGTCTGTTGACAGAATGACTAAAAAACGAAAAATACATTAAATACCAAGCATTCTTTAAAACTTTCTTTTTCCAAAAACATAAGTGACTTATAAAATCTTCGTGGAAAAAAAAAACTTTAATAATTTGGTTTTCTTTTGTTTAAATGATGGCTAACAATCTGCTTCACAACACAGTGGTTAAATTTGGTAACAGACAGATTCGACGACACAGTAGCTGAGATCTCAAAGGCACGGATTGTTGATTAAGACGGCAGCAGTTCGAATCTCATTCATAACTGAGGTTTCCTACAGATTTTCTTCGGTCCTCATTACTGGCAAATGCCGGTGAGGTATCCTAAATTTAGGCCCAAAACGTTTCCCACTATCTTCAGTGTTCACCACCTGTGGTGCCCTAGGTAGTAATAACAGGCATTAAACTCTACCAAACAAAAGTAGTGGATAGAAAAGGTATTGTATTGCACCCAAAATTCGATACCAAGGTTTCACTGGAAATACATGTTTTAGGACCCCCTGAACCCAAAATAAGCATTTTCAGAAAAAGGTCCGTGTGTATGTGTCTGTGGACAGCATAGCTCAAAAACGAAAAGACGGCTAAAACAACAAACTTGGTATTTAAGTTTGATATTTTCCAAGGACGCGACTCGAAGATTTTCAAGAAAACCCGTCCACCCCTAACTACCATTTACATAGAAAATTTTTCGAAAATTTTGTTTTTCTCAAAAATGGCTCTAACGATTTTGATTAAAATGCCACATACTAAAGCCATTTCCATCACAAATAAAATGTACATCTTGAATTTTCTGGGAATAGCTTCTGAATACCTATTTATTCTGGATGAACTTTATTGAATTTTGTATAACTAGTAAACCGTAAGTGATAGACAAAAACTTAATGCACAAAAAATGTAGATCTCATTAAAATACACAATTTATATCACATACATTTATTTTTTCGTGGAGTTAACCATTTTCGATATATTCCTTGTTATTAGTTTCAATTGTAAAGCACTTATAATTTTCTCAGACAGGACGTGTCCATTTTTCTTTTGTTCTACTCGTGGCCAAGCAAAAAGTGATTTGCAATGACAATCGCATAACGATAGCTTTTAAGACATTTGACTACCACTTTATCACAGTGCACTCCTTTAGTTCCCTACTACTTATAAGGAACTAATTAATAAGAACATTCTGCTAATGTTTATCTTGATTAGTATTGTGTAGAAAGAAGAATAATCTGTTGTAAGATGTTTGTTTAAAGAGCAGCTAGAGAAAGTCATGTGAGTATAACACATCAGATTTTTTTTTAATTGTATCCTTCAATTTCAATATTTAGCATCCTTAAATGAATGCTATTTAGAAAAGAGCAGATTGCTATGTAAATACTTTGTGGTGTTTGTTGAGTTGCTTCTACAACTCAAGGTGGGAGAATGTGTTGCGGCTAAGCACTCCCAGATGAAACTGAAAACTGAACTCCGTGCAGGCTTCGTTCCGCTTTTTATACCTTGTCAATCACATGGCAGGAAACCTCCAGAAATAGTCGCATATGCAAACCAGCGTAGATGAAACAAACTCACTCAGGTGTAACAATCCGCGGCTTCGACGTCAAAGAACTTCAGCTCACGTGTCCACTAACGAAGGTGTAAGAATGGACGCCAAGAATTAGCCATGACTTCCGAAGCCAGCCGTTTACTTACTTGCAGCGATTACGGTCGCAGAACGTAATCACAATAGACATTTCCTATGATTTAAATCACCACATGGCTATAGTACTGCAGAGAACTAAAGCAAAACTCAGGTTCTTTAATAACACTAAAACACTTTTTCATAATTTTTAGCATTTTTGGTCCTTAATGGAAGTTTTGAAAATAAGAAGCGCCTAGTAAACGTGGTACTGTTTCCAATGCAACATTACAATTTATCTTTTGTTCTATTAGGTATTTTAACCAAAACTAATTAATTGTAGGTAGGTACTCTATTCACATTATTTACAATTATTTTAAATTATACATATTCTTATTTATCATACTTATTAAGCTGATGACTATAATGATGTTATGAAAGAATAACTTCCCCTTAACACCTCCAACTATAAGCATCTTAGAGTAATGGAGTCTAGTCCTGCTCCAACTTATACAAAGTGATGTGTTAATCATTAATAACCATGGTTCATTTTGTTTACATTTGCTCTTTGTATTAGATAAACACAGCATTTATTATTCATTCATTCAGCCTTAAATTGGTCCTCCAAAACAAACAGGCAAACAGTGCACCGTCATAATGTAGCCTTCCGCCATTTGCGCCAGAAATGCTGTCATACTTTAACAACCACGTGGAGCGTATACGCGTTTATTGTTGTTTTTTTTATTGCTATACTGTTTAACGCCCGCTTTTACTATTTGTTGCACCACAGGCGATGATACTGGTGATATGTGAAATGAAGATGGAGTACTGGTGGACTGCGATGGCGGCGAAAACCCGCCCTTGCGCCGATTTGTCCACCACAAATCTCACATGCGTTCACTTGGGATCGAACCCAGATGAGAGGCAAGTGGTCTAACCACTCGTCCACGGCGCGGCCTTCGCGTATACGCGGCAGATTGTAATGTAAATCGACCAGAGCCCTTATTTTGAAAGCTTAAACGGTGACTAAAATACTCTGTTAGGCATAATGGTGATGGTATTGATATTGGTAGTCATAGCAAAATAAACGGGTGCATATTTAATAATTGAAAAACACGAGCGAAAATATAACATATATTCGCTTTTTGGAAGCGACTCTATTTACCCCAGATCAGGATCGTTGTTTGAGCTTTTTGTGTTGCTGTTTTCCATTCCAGGTTGATAACCAAGTTATCAACAACGGTATCATCTAACCTCTTTTTTCCTTACATGTAGCATTTTGTTAACTCATTTTAAAAAAGAAATAGTGCACTATTAGGCGAATTACATTCTTCACAAAATTGTCACATTTTATCATCGCATATTTCACACGTTTTCTTATAACTGTGGCCGAAACACTGGTGAACTCGGATGTTAATTTCACAACTTCTTTTGCGGGAAGTGTTGGATATTTCTTACAAAACTTAAAATAAACATTCAACACTATAGTTTTCTCACCAATAGCCAAAGGTTTACCAACCTAATGCTTTATGTAAATCGACGAAGAAGCAAGAGAAAATTCATGGCGACCGTCCTCCAAGATTCTAAACAGCAACAACCAATAACCGTCAGTGTTGTGAACAATATTGCTGAAATCAGGTGACTCATACAAATGGCAGGTTGGAATTTTTAGCTCTGTTCAACGGTACAAATCGGCGCCAATTTAATTCTTAGGTATTTGTATAGAATATTACATATTTTAAGAATTAATTCATTCTCTAATTTACATTTCTAGCATGAGATTACATTCCTGCGTGGACTGCCACTGTGTTGTACCACAGTGCACCGGCCATGTGGATCCGTTTTGGAGCGGATCAAACTAAGAGTGAATAATAGGCTTATCACTTTACAATTGCTATTATTGTTTTTGCCACTGTTTGCCGTGTTCCTTGCTTTGCAGTCAAAGTGACGTTAATGTGCTAACCGAACGAAAACAAACAGCACTTGCCCCACAACTTTAAATGATTCCACCATGATTAAATGAAAACGACCTTAACTGTTGTCCTTATTCCTATGTTTTTATATTTCATCTCATTTGCGGCTTAATTCAACGAATTGTTGCATTAACGGTACTACGCAAGTTAGTAAATTTAATAACTGGCTTGTAATGCTACGCTTCGACACTTCTATCAGTAACTAGTTATGCTCGTGGAAAAGAGGAGTACCTACACTTTGTCAAGGCTGTATCCAGATTAGTCAGTACCAAAATAAAACGTCTGCATTTCATTATGGCTAATTTTTATGTGCCTCAGTGTACGTTGCTAATATGAGTAGGCAGAGGAGCGGAAGAGAGAAGGGAGAAAATGGGGTGATAGAGAATGACAGAGAAAACAGTGAAGACATACGCTGAAGATGTAGGAGAGGAAGGACGAAAGGAGTATACTCTCAACTTAATGGAAACGTTCGTTTATTTATTTGCGCTATACATGTTAGAAAATCCCCTTATAAACTTTTAGGGCTTGAGGAGGAAACCCACAATCGGAAACGTCTCTGTGCCACAAAAATTTCAAGTCGTTTGCCTGACCTCTAATTCGAGTCCCATTCACGTATCGTTTAGCCTCCGAGCAACATAGTGTTTACGCCAGCTGATTAGCTGTTGTCAATTCACCTCTACAGTGGAGCTACTGCTTTAACGCATTGTCCAGATTCAGTGGTCACTTATTCATAAGATGGCTGCTCGTATCAAACCTTAGATCTTATGAAGACCCCAAAGGTGCATTCTCTTCGCAAATGAATGTCAATTCACTAGGGATGGTGTTCTGAATTTCCAAAACTGCTATGTCTGGGCAAACGAAAATCCCATGGCATGTAAGTCCAGGGATTCCAAAACAGATATAGCATCAATGTGTTGACAGATATTCTGGATGGTCGTTGATTGGACCATACATACTTCCAGCCAGCTAGTAGTTTCCGTCTACTAGATCTACCTAAAACAGATATTGGGTATGTAGGTGCAGGATGTGCCATTGAAAGTCCCACCAAGCCATGGTTTCAGCCCCACGGCGCACTTTTCACATGGTGTTCGGGAACTTCTGGACCAACGATTTGGACAAAAATGGATAAACCGTGGTGGGCATTTGCGTGGTCTTCACGTTCGCCGAATCTGGCCCAACTGAAATTTTCCCTGCGGGGTCGTATGAGGTATTTGATCTACGAGACTCTTTCAGATTCAGATATTGATCTGGTGGCACGAATTGTGGTCGCTGCACCAAAATTGCAGAGATACCAGGTAAGATGAAGCGATTTACCAGACCATAATTTGTGCAACAATGTTGTTACCATATCGAGCCGTGTTTTAGCGGATCAGAACTACAATCATCCTTGATAAAGACAAGAACAGATTCTTCATTTTAACTGAAAACAAAAGTGTTTGTGAAATATTATAAAATTTCCTTTTGTTCCTTTGGTACTTCCTAATACATAAATCAGAATGGAATCATCCTATAAAGAGGAAGAAGAAAAAATAAATGGCTAAGTTTCACTGTAAACAAAAGTGCTTGTGAAAATTAATTAAGCTTCCTGTTTGTATCATTAGTAGTATTACCTAATGAGATGAATTATAGAAAAATTTACATACTGAGTTAGGCCTAAATAAAGTACTTGAGCAAACATGGTCGCGTTAAACACCCGTTTTCAAATGGTTGTAACACGGAAAGGTACATTTCCGGACATCCATTCCTATTCAAAGCATGATCTACCCAGTCTCCTCTACAAGATTGCAAAGGTTGTAAGAGGAATTACCAAACATCTGCATTAAATACAAACAATAACTTGACGGACAATTTTCTGGAAATAATAACTGTTGAGTAAATATCCATAAGTAGCGTGTGCAGAGTGATAAGCTGGTACAAAAATAGCTATTAATTACAACTTTTATTTTACGTGTAGATGTTGCATTTTCACTCAAAACTGGCTTTAATCGTTTTGTGTGAAACTTGGTTTAACTCACCATAGATTATGACACCTCATTTACTTCCCTCAAAGAGGTACGAATTTGCATAACTTAAATACCTAATTTATTATCAAATGTTGTATAAATGTTATGTCATTTTTATAGGAACTTAGGACTTAGCTGAAAGTTAGTAGTTATCCATATCATTACTTTATGGTGCCAAACACACGTATATTTTCCATGCTACAGGGGTGATTCAATAAGTACTCATGTTCAGAATGAAGACGCCATTTTTGAAAACACAAATGATCTATTTCAAAACCCGTTGAGGATATACACTTTTCCTAAAGTACTTGTCGTTTTTAACCTCTCCAAAAGATAGGAACTGTCACGCTCTGCAAAATACGCCTCTCTTTCGACATTACTTCATTTTATTGTTCCCGAGAACCATTTCTTCCTGTTTGGGAACAAGAGGTAGTTCCAGGGGGGGCAATTCGGGCGATAATGGCAGGGAAGATGGACAGCAGTTCATAGGGCAACTCATGCAGATCGGTGGCGACAACTACAAATGAATGTGCCGATTTGTTGTCGAATGAAACAGCACCTTCTTCTTCCCCAAATTGGGCCAATCTCCAACTTCTAGTCGAATATGGCGATCAACCCAATATTATTTAGTAAACTTTTTTTTCTTCCTTTTTTTAAGCAGTCAATGAGCATGACTTCGCGCTCCAAAAACTCGCTGCCATCGCTTTTACGGCCTTTGCTTTGGAGCAGATTCATTGGAGGTAACATATATCTTTGATTGTTAATTGGTTTCCGGAGTATTGTTATCTTAGTTTCATGGACAGTGACAACTCAACGCAAAAAGTCCCAGGATTTCGTTAAATAGCTCCAAACACTGCTTCCAAGTTCAAAGCCGCACTCAGATGTTTACAATCAGCAATCGCGGCACCCACGAGGCCGACCTTTTTTTCATATCCAACCTATCATTCAAAATAAGACTTGCCTTTCCTATTGATACCTATGACCCTGCAACTTCGTGAACTTTCGCTCGATAATCAGCCAGAAACATATGGTGGGCCTTTCAATACTTTTCTTGGAGCCAATTCCGCCGGGCGTTGTGGGTGCTCCTTATAAATGCAGATATTTCACCATGTTTAAGGTCGTTGGACCAATATTTAACTGTTGTCATAGATAGCGAAAACTCCGCAGAAACAGCATCCAGTATCACGTTTCCCTACCCAAAATTAAAAAGTAAATCGTTGAACGATGCTATATTTTCTCTATTTTACTGAAAACACGTTGACCGACTAACTAAAATGCCGGCCAAATCCAAACTAACCAATGAATCAGTGCCAAATTTGTTTTGGCGACGTGTAAAAAATGTCAGTACACGATTGTAGCGCAATTTGCCTTAGAACTACCATCTATTTTGAATTACGGGTACTGATTGAACCGCCCTCGCATTGGCATGCTTTGACCTTTTTGGTAATAAAACAATCAAAATGCATTTTAATAACATTTTAGCTCAATCACGTTTATAATCACACATATAATGCATGTTTTAATAGTTCTGAGTGGACATATAAGAATATCTATGTTTGTGTCTTATTTAATCTTCTGTAGTCAAAATAAAAATAAAAGAGCCCGCCTGGGTAGTGTGGTGGTAGCGTGTCTGCCTCACATTCAACAGATCGCGAGTTTGAATCTCGCTTAGGGTGACTTACCCGGGTAAAGTTTTTTTCTCGGGGTTTTCCCTTATCCTGAGAAGACGAATGTCGAGTAACTTTAAGCTCCATGGACCCTGAGATCATTTGAGCATCATTTCACCAATTTCATTCATCATCCGATATGACCATGCAGGTTAAAGGATGTTAAGCTGCCAAAAACAAAAAACAAAACAAAAAACGAGTTTTTCGGACTAAAATTCCATTTTACAATATCTTACGGAACACCCTCAACAGACAACATAAAGTAAATTGATTTGTTACTTCGGATACTTTTAAAATAGTGCAAAGCAAATATTGTGCGTTAAAGGAAGCACCCGACAAATAATTTAAGTCAAAGGCACACTATTTTAGTGCCATGTGACTGGTTTAATAAAAATATACGAAAATAAGCCTATAAAATCGTTATATAAAATAACAGAGAAGATGGAAATGAAAAGGAATATAGATCCTTCATTAACTTTTTTCTTTCCAATTAAAAGCTTAAATTCTTCATGGAGTTTATTAATAATTAAATTTCAAAGAACTGCTCTTTGTGAAGGAATAAAGGTAGTTGGCTACTGACAAATACAAAGCTGTTTACATAATTATTATATCTGATAAGGAACGCGTTCATACAACGATCAACTTCGAATCCATCCTCTTATTCGGGGTGGTTATAAATCTTTCTTTTCTGGTTTCTGGTAAGCAGCAATTTGGATGTTTGTTAAACTGAAATCATTCATTGAACTGTCTTTGCAGCCAATGCTATATAACCACTTTTCATAAATTTAATTTACAAACGTTTAGTATATTTAGTATTTACAGATTATGTCAAATATTTATTATTCGGGAACACAAATAAGTTAACTGATAATTTCGATTTTTTTACTGTTACAATAGGAAGTACTGTTGTTACAAACCCCAAAAAGAATACGTCATTGCCTATCACACTGATGACCTAAGTTTGTGTTTCATCGAGTCAAAGACGTCTGGCTAGTATGCGTAGTACTATGTGATCACGTTTTCTTGACCGCTCGGCTCTATTCTTTCGTTAGATTTCGGGCAACTTAGAATGCAGAGCGAAACGACAACATTGAGACATGACGTACGCTATACACCCTGATACGTTGTGATCTCAGTGCTAAGGCTTCATTCTGTGGATCCACGAGTTCACGCACATGCGCGTACGTTGTGTTGCTCTTAATAAGCAATTCAATTAGTTTGTGGGAAACTAAAAACCCATTCAAGAATAATGGTTGAGGGCTTCAAAGAGAGAAGCTTACTTTCTTAACAGCACTGCAGAAAGATAGGTCGGCGAGCTCTTTTCTTCTCACCGGCCTTCGCTTCCCCATAAAACTAGCGCCCAAGAAAAGGTACGGGCACAGTAACTTATCTATTTAAGATTCCTCAGCTAATTTGGGAATTTATTTCACAATTTCATTTACCGTTGAATATTATCCGTATGGCTCAAGGATGTTCAAAAACAGGAAAATGGAAGATGTAGAAGTTATGGGCACACATCGCTGCTAAACAATCACCACTTTGTTAAGTATGCCAATTTAAGGTAACTTGCTTGAGCAAAACCTACATAACTGTTGCACACTATATAAGCTGGGACGGGCATGGGGTGCGGTATTTTGCCCACATGTATCATCGGTGCCATACAATAATTTATGAAGCTCCGTTAAGTAGGTATCTGTGAAATCAACCTTCCGTCTACACAAATTTGAAATTGTGTGTTATTTATGGACGCTCTTTAACTACTATGGTATTCAGCGTCCCATTCTATATTGGGCGTGAAAGACCGCTTAATTTCTCAGAAGCCTCTATCAGGCTTGAGGTTCTTTGACGTGTCGTAAATCTACGACATGGAATCAGTGGCTTTATTTTCCTTACGAAGGAATCCATTGTAAGAGTTTTACGCCCGAAAATATCCATCACCCTCCGCCGAGTTTGAGCCCGCGACATTGGGAACCAGAGGCTAGTATATTACCACAGGCCACGGAGTACGACGTACACATTCCGTCTAGGGGAATCATGATGCTGACTACATAACATTCCCATGCGGTCCAGTCGGTCTTGTGGCTCATTGGTTAGATATGGCCTTCAGATCCCAAATATGGCCTTCAGATCCCAAGGTCGCGGGTTCAAATCCGACCCAGACCAATGGCTTTTAAGTGTGCTTAAAAACGACAGTATTTACTGCAATGTAAAGGAACCCCTGCGGAACGAAATTCCAGCTTGCCGATCCTGGCAATTGACAGCGTCGTCGACAAATAAAACGTTAAGGTTTAAGAGCAAATTCATGACTCAGCTCCCATTTCAGAAGTAGCTACTATCCTCAGATGCTTGTCCAATGGCGCTTCTTTTGTAACTAATAACAGGGTATTTGCTATGCAGACAGCTACACTTCCAACTCCACATGGTGTTGGACTTAGCTCCAGTTTCAGAAGTTGATACTGTCGCTTCAGTGGCCTCATTTAGTGTTTGCCCAATGGCTTCCTCTTTAATCAATGGTAAGATACCTGCAACGCCAGACTGCTGCACTTCAACTCCACGTAGACGATAGTGACTGCTGTGTGTGCAGCTACTAAACCTGCTGCTTCAGTACGAGATACTATACTTCTACATTGGATAAATGAACATCGAAATGGGTAGTACCTACTACCGTTTAACAGAAACTTCAGCACGACTTTTCTTCAGCAAACTTGAGGATTAATATAAGCAGTTCTTGCGTCTCCCACACACTGAACCATTTCGCACCAAACCAGACAGACTTTTGTACTCAGTTTTTCAAAGTTTTTTAAGTTTTTGTATGTCTTTTATAGGCATATTTAAGATACCTCTTTATTTTTGTTTTAGCCAAATTTAGTTTTTTTGTTTTTTTCAAATTTCTGGAAAGAATACGTACATCAATGCATACAAATGCTTGTTTCCTACGACGTATTTGTCTGATGAAGTGGAGACAAATTTTATTTTAAAGCTTAAACAATTTTTTTACAGGCTATATGTTCACGTTTGGGGTAAAACATATATTCACTATACATTACAATTATTAAACAGATATTTTCGTATAGTTCGTACTACTTTAGTTATATGTAGTTTATGGGTGAAGAAATTCTGGCTGGAACATTAATAAATGACGGAGCGAAATGTTTCTAAATAAATACTCGCATAACCCTCGAGTACATATATTTTGTGTTTACACTATATTATAGAAATGAATGATTGCCTTGTAAATAAGCTGAAGTTTAGTCACGTCAGTAATTAGGAACAGAGAAAAAAAAATTTGTATGTAAGCATGCGCACGCAGAGACATAAATTTTGATATTGAATATCAGCGAAACTAATTACATTTTTAAAAAATAAAAATATATGTATGTAATGTTTTGAAACATTCTGTGGAATCGGAAAGTTTAATAAACATCGGACATTTGATGATAAAACTGTATGAATTTTTCCGGTTTGGCGTGGAATGAGTACTATAATTCACTTCTACCGATACCTAAATGTACGGTACACATTTCTAGCCGTATCAGGAGAGTAGCTGCGCAGAAGGCTGCACACATTCCACGGTCAGGATCCAAATATTATGCAGTAAATTATGCTATAGGTAAAACCACTGTGAAATTGTACTTACAAAAAACACGAAGTTGAATATGCAAAGCACATATTTTGCTATCATGGCACCGCAATCACAAGTTGACATCGTTAAGCGAAGTTTTCTTCTCCTTAGCAGCAATCAGAATCCTTGCATTGCCCATCAATCAAGTCTGCAACAAAGTATTTTCCTTAATTACTTAGTTTGTTAGTACGGTTACTTACGTTAGTTTATTTCACTTAGTTATTAAAAGGACTAGAGGATTTTTGATTCCACTTTGGGGCACTGGGAGTGAAATTTTAACTAAAGCAGGTCAAAACATCGAAAATTCCTTTTTATTATAAATAGTTGTTGGAACTTTTGGGCGTCCTTAGAGTATTAGTATTTAATTGTCCTGTCCTTGCTTCGGGCTTTGTACAATACACATGTTTCTCAGCACATTGTTTAATTAAACAGTGTTATTCTTCAAACTGCATTTTCACACTTCAAGCATCTTCCAAACGACTCAGTTTTTGTTTAAACACAGCTAAACTTTTTCAAAACTTGCAGAATTGTCTATTTTAATATTACAAAGGACAAAATTATTCTAACACAGACAATATATATATGCGCGTGTGTGTGATATTAAAGATTAAAATTGTCTAAACTTTAGAAAAAAAATTAATACAGCAATCAACGTTATTGAAATACTCCCGTTTAAAGTGTTGCGTGTGGTTAAAAGCTTCAATTCAGAAAATATGAACCTTTGTTTTTGTTTGTTTGTTTTGATGTGCGTGGGACATTATTATGAAATGCATTTAAATAAAAATTATACTATAATAAATTTCTATATAAACTTTATTTTGCAAAGTATTTATTCAATTTGAATGAAATTTGGTATTTATATTAACATAAAAAGTCAATCACACTAAAACTTTTAGAGAATTCTATACAGAAATAGAGAAATTTTAAATTTCACTCCCAGTGTCCCTTATGAGGCTCGACTGCAAATAGTATGCTTCAGGTCATAGCTGCATGTGGGAGAAATCCCTTATAATAACCAATACACAAAACACATTAATTCAGTAAAAATGTAAGACATTCATGCTTGAACACAGTTTCCAAAATAAACAACCGAAGAATGAGCAATGATGGAAGTGTTTACGCCCCCGGTACTAGTTTTATTTAGTTTTTCATTTAAAAATTTAGTATATTTCGAAAAGAAGGAGTACTGTAGTTTATATGCGAGTAAAAAACCTTAATTTAAATAAGATCTTGCAATTTGTATGTGTACTATTATGTCTGTAAACCCTACATTTATTTGGGAAAGAAAAGCGAAAAATTGTTGAACTGTATTTGAATATCGGTAAGACACCTGCTCATAGGGTAGGTGTTCGGTTACTTGCGCATATTCCAGGTTTATAGCTTGGTATGGCGAGAGAAAATGAAGCTAAAGGCTCACAAGCAGATACACCAGAGTGAGCTGACCGCGAAATCGAGGGATCTTGAGACATGTTTAGGCTTCGAGAGTCTGCTTTTAGTTCTCTAAAACATACAGCTTTCAACATCGCTTCTGTTCAGGATATGTTGTTTTGTTTTAGAAGTACGGTTTTCGTTTTCTGTGCGATTTAGTTAGAGGATAAATTGCTTTTGAACCAAAAATAAGGTGTCGATAGTTAACCGAAATGCATGTTTTGATGTTCGTATGCTATAGAATAGAAGTTAAAGTAGCAGCAATAATAATAATAATAATAATAATAATAATAATAATAATAGCCTGCCTGGGTAGTGTGGTGGTAGCGTGTCTGCTTCACATTCAACAGGTCATGAGTTCGAATCTCGCTTAGGGTGAGTTACCCGGATAAGGTTTTTTTCTAATGTCGAGTAACTTTAAGCTCCATGGACCCCGAGAGCATTTGAGCATCATTTCACCAATTTCATTCATCGTCCAGCATGACCAACCAGGTTAGAAGACTTAAACTTAAAAAAAAAAAAAAATAATAATAATAATAATAATAATAATAATAATAATAATAATAATAA
This sequence comes from Hymenopus coronatus, assembly GCA_030762935.1. Lineage (NCBI taxonomy): Eukaryota > Metazoa > Arthropoda > Insecta > Mantodea > Hymenopodidae > Hymenopus > Hymenopus coronatus. Next base: position 151,199,651 of record CM060900.1, read on the forward strand.
TAATAATAATAATAATAATAGGTGAAAGTTGTGTTCATTATAATGTCTTAGCGGCGTCTTAACACCGGGTGACCCAGCTCGTTAAAGCACGGAGTCGAGAGCTGAAGGTCCACGGTTCAAATCCGTGCCAGGACCGTCTCCCTCACTCAGTGTTCCGCAGCAATTTCTCAGTCCTCACAATTCTTAAATTGCACGAAACTTAGGCCTGGAACATTTCCTTCACAAGTTCCTATTCCTAATTATCACTTCATTTCGTGTATCATCAGTGTCCACCGTCTATCGTGTCATATAAAGTAAAGAAGAGATGTTAAACACTACAAAAAAGAAGGTGGCTATATCTATTCTATGATATGTTATAAGGTTATGTTGAATTTGTAAAACAATCTGTAGCTTCTGTAGCTTGAGGCACCACTCTGTAATATGCACGCCATCAATTACTGTTTTTCAATTATGGGAAAGAGAGTTTGAACATCTCTTTAACTTTTGTTCACATTTTATATGCATTCAAGTAATTGGAGCTCAAAAAGAAACTCGTAATAATAGCTATTTACCCGGTAAAGCACATGTTTGCTTTCATCTTCTTTATCATCTCTTAAAAACTGTTAAAATAACTTTTCTAATAACCACGCAAGTCGAGCGATTCATCCTTTCAGGCAACCTAGCGGAAAAATTGTGCATTTTTAAAGTTTTCTTATAGAAAAAAGTGTGAAACGATCCCCGAAAACTTATCAAGGAACTCCTTGACATCTGGTTATGTAGCCTGTGTATGAAAAACTTGATGTTTGCTTATAATGCAGAGAGCCTAAAGAAAAGCAAACACCAGATTATGTTTAGAAACACGCTCTACGTTGCTCCGGTGACCCACTGCACAATGTTAGCAACTTCCAAGCTGAAGGCTTCAGTTTAAAGCCCGATGAGTCTAATTGCAAATTAGTACATACATATGTGAATCAAAAAGCAAAAACGGTAATCAAATAGAAAAACAAAAGGAAATGTTGGGAAAATGGGGTGGGGAAAAAAAGGAAAAACGAAGGGGGGGGGAGTACTAGTACTAGTTCTGAAGACGTCACGTGAAGCTTGCATCATTAAGATGTAGGACTGTACATAACTTTCTTACTGTTGTGGATGAATGGCACCGTAAGATTGTTTCCATTTCAGAAATATATTGTCAAATGTGCTGAGGCCAAAATGTGATAGAGTTGGCCGGCAATATTGTCCAACACTGAATTATTATTCATTGAAACAACGCCATATAATGATGTCATACTTCTCCAACTATCAACACATGAGAACTTGGGTAAAAATATAGCACTTAGAACGCACTCCCCATGGGGCTGTCACTTTTGAGCACATTTAAAAACCATCGGTCAGAGCCGGTTTTGAACCCGCGACCTAGGAATCACTAAGTCAGTGATTTAAACTTAAGAAATTCATGTACGTCATCATAATATTTATAGACGATTATCCAAGATGCTAATGATGTGTTTCCAAACGGCTTCTTTCAGCATGTAGCACAATTAAATATAATTGGCCTGAAGTTTTCTGATTAACGTTGCCTTTGTGGATTTTGGAAGTAGGGACGGTTCCAAGATTTCGCCATGATATACATCAAGCTATTCCATCTCTACTCAGTTGAGGCAGAAATCTCGTAGCCAATACGTTGAGCCAAGACGATAATTCAAGTAACGGCGCTTTTTGCCACTTCATTACAACACTTGATTCAGCCCTGACGACAGCTTGACCTCAATGCTGAACTGTATTGCAAATGAAGGCAGACCCCGGTGAGTCGTAAGTAACTCGTTGCTGTTTGGCGCCCACCCAAGCTGGAATAGCCTAATAAACATTTTATTGTTATGCTGTAACGCAATGTACTCTATGATTTTACGTTACTTTTGAAACCGGTTGTATAAATACCAGAATGAATCACGTTAGTGCCACATTGGGGACTTTTTTAGAACTATATAACTGCATTTACAGCTATTTTTGGAGCGTTTTCATTTTAGATTCCGGCATTTTTCCCTGTCTCTACCACAAACTTGCATACCAACTCTCTATAAACGGCTAAAAGCTGTACTCAGCTTCTTGTTTGTGCATAATACAAAGCGCTGAGAGTTCATGCTCATTTGGAATAAGCGCAGCGTTTTCGTGTTTTATGTGATTACTTTTGGAACACAGTCCAATCTTATGACCTGTTTCTGCTCTATGTGATGGATCCTGTTACTAATATAACCTTGTCATTTATATACATAACGTACGTAGGAGTCCACAGTTAAGTGCAGAAATCATGGAGAAAAAAAAAAAGAAAAAAAAAAAAGAGAACCAAATTCGTTTACCAAAATGAAGAAAATGCAATCGATTCAAACATTTAATATGTACTGGATGTTACAAAAATCCGTATAACATTATAAGTACGACACTCTTTAATCAACAGGATTGTATTCTGCGTATACATTGTAGATCAAGTACAGAAAGGTGAAAGCAAACCACTGAAAAGACATCAGTGCTATCGCATTTCCACACCAGAGAAATTCTAGCCTACTACTCAATCTAATAAGCAAGTTGATGAACTAATTCGTGATCATAGTTTTCCAAATTAATCTAAAAGTTAAATTTGTGTTGTATTTTATGGATTAGGAAAATATCGAGATTTGAACTTCAGATATCTGGTTTACTAAGGTTCTCATTTCGCCACGGAGGTGGGCGAATATATCATTTGCCTACTCTCTTTAGTCTATGCCCTATACATAATTTAACTGTTTTACAGTCATAAGAGTTTAACTGCTACTTTCTGTTCTATTACTAAATGAAATTGATTATGGCCGAAATGTTTTTTCTGCCATGAACTGTTTCCAGCACATTCGAGGTAACTTAAGGCGACATAATGTAGAAGCGTATAAAGCCTTCGATAAACCTTAATTTGTTTGTTGGAACTGCAGGAATTAGGCCATCGACTAATTAAGGTTTATATCGAATCCTTTCAAAATAAAGGAAAATAGGAAATACGCGCTAGGTCTTCATCTGAACAACAGAAGAAGCCAAACATAGAGGTAGCTTTATCTAATACGTTCATTCTTTTAGCTATCATCTCCCTAACTGGTAAAGCAAAAGCATCTCAAACATTTAAACTACCGCGAATTTTTGCAGTAGCATGCAAACATAGGGAAATGTTTACTTCAGTGTGCCCTGTCATTTCTGATATTTTTGCAATGACAATCGATTCTTGCCAAGCTCTTGGTGTTGGAGTATTACCGTGTCCGGAGTACTCGACATTCAAACTTTGTTAAGGTGAATTGTTTTACAGATGCTCCATACTTAATATTTCAGTTTAACACTGAATTTTGCTCTACACGTACTATGAACATAGGAGGTAGAGAAGGTTTTGTATTTAACAAGTATTAAACAATTTGGTACGGTATTTAAAGACTAATTCCAGTTTGGTGTTACTTTCGGAGTACATAGGCGAGTTAGTGTCTTCTGTTGTTTTCCGATTTTCATGGGACATATGAGTAGCATCGAAGGCCTGAAAAATTTAAAATGTTCATCACTGTTGTTCCAGAAAGAGAGAGAGAAGCAAAGCGATGAAAGAGAGAGTGCGAGTCAAAAAGGCATCCAAAATTAATGCAGTAACGGGTGTAGTGATCCAAGTTTTTCTAGTCTATAAGTATAATAAATCTATAAGTTATATCTTTTAGCAATTTTAGATTTTAGATACATAACAGACACTAGCATGTACAGCGACACAATTCTAAGCCCCTCCTCCCAAAACCGCTGCTTCAAAAAGTATGTTGTAGCACTTACAGCTACGAACACCTGAACGTTTTGCCTCTCACGCTTTTGGTGCTCAGAAAGCGGAAGAGGAGTGTCCAAGGACGAATGAGCCAGTCCCCCCCACCTCCAAGAAAAGGGAACCAGCCGGCCATCCAACCCTCAGGGAGGCATCTTTTATACAACGAAAACATCACTGTCCTGCGCAACGTATCATTATCACCACCCTGAAACATAGGAAGATAAAACAGATGACAAGAAATTCGTGGTAGAAGAGGAATCATTACCCAGTATTCGCTTATCGACCAGGAAAAACCACGAAAACCTCCAAGGTGAGAATGGCCGGCCCGACGGAAACCTAGCCACCTTGAATGCGAGCTGCACAGTTACCGCGGAGCCATATCACTCCGTAAAGGAAAATAGTTTTTAAAAAGTATTACTGTGTATTTCAATGTATTCATTTCTTTGTTGCTTCAAAATCGATGACTTTAAAGTCTTTTGCTGTAAAGAAAATTCATCATTGGTTTTCAACTCTTACATTTCGGTACATGCTATCCACAGAGCGTTTGATGGTTTTTAATTTGTTATCCAAGGTGACATGTATAATAAGGATTTAGTTTACTTTATCCCAATGGACTTAAATAGAGCGGACAATAATGGATTTTGAAGATTTTAAATGTTTTATTGCCAGTGACTTTTAACCCAACAACCTAGTTTTAGTTATTTTGTGTCCTTTCCATTTGATACATTTTAGGTTCATTCGTGGTTTTCGCCAACCATATATTATTTATTCGCAGGTTTTATAACTGAATTTCTTATTTTATCTTTGCTTTATCTTTTATTATCATTTATTTTGTATTGTTTTTTTTACCTTTGGTGTTTGAATAGATTTTGTTTTATAATAGATTTTTTTTAGTAGTTGAGCGCTCTTGAACACCAACCATCATCATCAGCAGCATCGGATGTCCATTAAAAATTTAAAGGTACGTGATTTCCAGTTTCCATGGGAAGACATAATAAGGAACATACCCATTAATAAGTTTCTAACGTTAAATCTTGTTTGACTATTACACCTCAACAGTACAGTAAGCAAGTTATATGTAATGTGAAAAGCGCTTTCAAACCATACATTGGTGCTTTTTTTAGGTGAGCATGGTTTCTGAGAAAGTTAAAGTTGTGGCGTTACATATTTAACGTAGCCTTAAAATCCTCTTCGTTTACATTGCTCGTATTAGCAACTGTCCAATATCTTAAAACATTTGGGATATGCTGTGTCAGTGCTCTAAACCTTTCTAGTTTATTTCCTAACTCCTAGTTTCATCAAGTTTTCGGATCCCATTTTGTTTCTTACTCTGCAGACATGTTATAGATGATAAAGGAATGTGGGACTATTTCCAGTGATAACGTCCGTGTAGTGGATTATCATTGGTGGTCATCTTCGTCGCCCGCTGCTCAGTTTTAAATCGACTAAGGTCTCACTTTCAGTGGAAAGCCGTTTCAAGGATACGCATTACTTCTACTCGGCAAAATTGCCATTTTACTCGGTATCATAAGGATCCAACATTGCCGTTTAAAAAGAAAATGGGGGAACTGAAATAGAGAAACGAAAGGCTACAGCTAATATCCCACGAGGGAAACTAAAGTAATGCTTCAATTTTTGCATGAATTGCACCATACATTTGTACCATAATATATAATAGTTAGTGCAAATTGATTAACGCATTAAACATGGCTTTAAATTATGTTGAAAGAACATGAAGTGGCAAATGTTCACCTAGTATAAAGCTAAAAGTGAACTACATATTTTAAACTTCACTCTGTTTAAAGTTGCTAAATAGATGAATGGTGTCACAGTCGTGAAGTCTGATTATTCATTCAGTACTAAAAAGTATCACGTAAAGGTTCGAATCGTATATTGCAGCTTAATACTTTTCCTCGTTTCGATTTGAGATTTCATATTTCTGCATACAATATTTTATGAAAGTTAGGGTTTAAAGTTAGACAAGAAGGTATTAACATTTGTGGTGATAATTTGGGTGCAAGTTGGAAAGAATTTCGCCAAACAAATAAAATCTGATGCGTTCTGCTCGCATGTTTCTCTCTACCTACTCTGCAAACAAACTTTTGAAAAATATACTTTTTTCTACTTCATGGTTATCGAGATAACCAGTAGCCGAATTGTCTTACTACTTAGTTCCTTCCTTATAAGTAGAAGGCAACTAATGGAGTACACTAGGCTACAGCGACAGTAACATATTTTAAAAGCTGTCGCTATGCGATTGTCATTGAAACTTGCTTCTTTGCATGGACAGAGTAAAACAAGAACTACTTCCTGTTTAATTGGAACCAATTAGCGAACATCTCTGAAATGGTTTGCTCTACATTCCAAAAATGACAAATTATATGTTTTAAAGAGATCTACATTTCTTGTATAGTATGTTTTTGTCTATCTCTTACGGTTTAACCGTTATGCAAGTCATTCAGAATGAAGAGGACTTCAGGGGCCTTTCCCAAGAAATTCTGGATACATTTTATTTGCATGTAAACATCTTTAATATACATCATTTTAATCAAAATCGTTAAGAGCCATTTTTTAGAAAACCAATCATTTCGAAAAATGTTCTATGTAAAGGGTAGTTTGGAGAGTGGGATTTTTCTGAAAATTTTCGTGTCGCGTCCTTGGAAGTTACTAAACTTAAATATCATGTTTGGTAATTATTGGACTCTTCGTTTATAAATTATACTGTCCAAACAAACTAACACTGCATTTTTTCTCTCTAAAAATGCTTTTTAGGATTCAGGAGTCCTTACAACATGTATGTTTGGTGAAATCTCGGTATCGAATTTTCAGAGGAATAAAATCCATTTTGACCCTACTATATGCTACAGAAAGTAAAAGTTAGTATTTGGGAATGATTAAAGCTGAAAAATAAAAGAAGGCATTTGATACAAAGACTTGAACTTCAGCCCATAAGAGTGCACTGCGAGATGTTGAAAAACTGAACCACAGGACACCTTTGCCAAAATAAATAGGTGATCGCACGAATGAGTTAACCATCATTTTATCAGAACTAAGAAAAGTCAACCTTAGCGCATATAGGAATAAAACAGCAATTCAGTCATTTTGCACAAGTACGCGGCCTCCTGCTTAAGTGCCAAATCAGACTAATTTTGTATGTCATTACACAGATTTCCTAGAAGTTAGCTGATCTCAAGAGTTTCTGCAGTTGATTGAACTTTGTAACTTTGTTTATTTTTTAATTGGTGGTTAGCCAGTTTTTACGAGCACATATTCAAGTGTTCTAGCACAAAACATTGTTGCATCATCCTGCTTTTGGGCCCATGTTAACCTATTATTTGCATTGTTATAGTTCGTGCAAAATCCCCGTTAACGTCCGAGAACAAAGCCTTGCCGACTACGCCCCAGTTTCAGTGGTTGCTACTGTCTGAGAGTTAGAAGGCGATCCCATTCAGGTTTGTGCAATGGCGTTCTGCATATAGACAATGATATCCAGCGACAGTTACACTTCAACCTAACGTGGAATTGGACTTAGCCCCCGTTTCAAAAGCTGTTACGGTCATGCGGAATGTGAGATTGCATTAGTGATCTCATTTAGCGTTTGAGGTGGCGTTCCTTCTATTCAGAGACAGTTACGTTTCAACTCCTATGGAGCAGGTGATAATGATTGCCTGTGTGAATTTGCCAAACCTGCTGCTTCGTTTGCGACACTCGTTACCAGTCATCAGCCGAAACCGCACGTTAACGCAACAACTATACAACAAAGAATTAATTAATATTGATTAGGCAGAGGATCTAATAAGTGTACATAAAATACTTGGGTGCACATTTTCTTTATTTGGAAGGCAGGTAGGTGCAGGGATATTTTTACTTTATATGAGTTGACTATATACAGAAACAGAGTCAAGTGATTTATCTTGTAAATCCAAATTTAAATTATTGTTGTGTTCCATATCTGATTAACACACTAGTTTAGATCTCTCACTCAGAATGCTGCTAGCGCGCAAATCGTCTCGCCATGTGCAATTGGCCGAATACTATAAGTATCTCTTAAGGTGATGCATCTATAAAAATTGGAAATCCGCACTATTCAAGATATCGTATGGAAACTTATACCACTCATTACACAGAATAAGCATATTTTTGCCATGTATCAAAATTCTGGCTTGCATGGCTACTTTAATTTTTATGATCTAAATTCATTGTAATAAAAAATCAGCCACATGATGCATGTTTAAAACCATCCACATAAAAATTAAAACTTTGCAATATGAGTTTACAAATCTGTCATACATTTCATATTAACCCTAATTATTGTAGAAAAATGTTTACTTTTCGCACTCTTCAGAACTCTTGATTTTCATAATTTAATCATTTATTTCTCAAAATTGAGATATTATTTTGGAAAAAAATGTGATCATTTTCTACAATGTAGTTTTGAGAGGTAGTAATACAATTTTCAAGCAATTAGTAAAAAATTGCATCTTATAGAACATTTTGGGTATGGAAAAGTGTTGGAAACATGTTTGAGAGAAAAACTGGTTTAAAGCTCGAACTGTGTGTTAATAAGCGTGTGCCTGATCGTTTAATGCTTCACTCAATTGGTAGTTGAAGTGCGCCAACTTGAAAAACTATATTTTTTTAAAGTTTAGAATTCATATTAATTTATATTGAAAAAATAGCTCTGGAATTTTTCACAATTTTTGTCAAATTTCACAGATGCATCAATTTAAGTATTACTGCTTCGAGAGGATTCATAGCAGAAATGCACACAGTTAATACATACTGCTTGGAACAGTGTTTCTCGGTGGAGTGCGTAACTGCGTGAAATTCCCCTTACGTTCACAGTCTGTTGATAACAGCATAAAAATCGTGCCTCAGATGTCTTACAGCCAAAAACCGCACAGCGTTAAGTGCAGCTGCTTGTCTTACATTTATATGGCACTATCCACTCCTTTGTGCAAACCAGTGTTAACAGCCATATCTGCCATTTTGACCTAGCACGGTGCTTGTTGTAAACTCGTACACTCTTCATTAGATGGAGAATTGTCTTTCCTGGCAAGTGTAATGCATCATTTTTATTTATTTATTTATTTATTTATTTATTTATTTATTTTTACTGAATATCCTAATCCGGATGTCAGCAGCTACTTGCACATTTCTGAGCACTTCATATTACTTAGAAAGCGGTGGTATTTTAGAAAACTCATCACGACAAACTAAACGACACCTACCTTGGATTTTGTACTTTTGTACAAGATAGTCGTTAATGATTCGTCGGAGAGAAGAACTTCAAACTGTCATCTTGAGACACGCTATTTATCATTTTAATTAGATAGCCATGATGACAGCCTGCTCAGGCCGTTCCATGGAGAAACCTCAGGTTAAATCTGAATTTTACCGCGGGAAAGGCATTTTCGTTTGTAGTCAATTATAATTTGATAACGCACTTTGGCCTATGGCATCAATTTCCCTGAATGATTAGTATTTATTAGCCGGAGGGACCTTCAGCCCCTGGAGCAAAGAACCGCAAGTAGGCCATAATTGGCTCTTTGTCCTACCAACGTGACCATTGGGAAGAAGGGATAAAGGAGAGGCTCCAAGAGCGACTAGATCCAGACGACGATGCGCGCTGGCACAGACGGTGTTCCTAACGATTCCAGAATAACACAAAACGCATAGTTAGCCATCTTCAACCAGGGGATACAGAAATAAAACAAACCATTCCCAGGAGGGACCCCAGGTGGCAGCCATGCACTAGGGAGACATGTTAACACAGGCAAAGTTAACGGTCTTCTCAGCAACGGACCAATCGCCGTTGCCTGAAACATAGGGCAAGTATAGATTAAAGTAAATGATGGGGTCCGAAAATTCATGGTAGAAGAGGTACCACTCCACCGTTCGCCTGCCGACCTGGGAAACCATTAAAAAATTCAAGGTTAAGAGTGGCCGCCGGCCCGACGGTGATAGAACCCGCAACCACCCGAATGCAAGACGCACACGTTACCACTGAGCCATCTCGCTCGGTACTTCCCTAAAGGAGAAAGTATGGCACAATTTTTGCTGTGTTAAATTCTTGTAGAATAGAACGAATGTATTTTTTTACATCGAAGAAAATGCCAGAACAAAGGAAGGACCATATCGAACATCTTTTAAATTCAAGATTGAACTAGGTACGCCTTACAATGTTAGTGGTGATTGCAGTACACACAATGCTACTTAGTGGATACTCTTTCTTCACCAACGTAGAAGAGAATCTTCTATAACTTAAAACAGCAAAAGTGTCAAAGGACACTCGTGAATGGCATATAGATCATTAAGGGTAATACAAATTAGAACTACGTTTATTCACATTCGATGGACTATAACCATATTGGTTACTGAATTTGCACTTTTAACATAAAAAACACTTAAAATCCACTTCAATTGAATCCAAGATGGTTTGACACTAAAAAAAAACTGATGAGTTACATTCACATGACAGTCCCTACAAAAGATGTTTTAAAACTTCCAACTACATATTTTTCAAACCGCTGCTTTCGTTTGTAGGAATGGTTTCGTTACACGTTTCATTGTAGAATGCAGGAATAATAATAATAATAATAATAATAATAATAATAATAATAATAATAATAATAATAATAATAGGAATAAAAGAGGCTAAAGCCAAAGTAAAATGAGTAAAGCTTTGATCACTGTATACTGGCTTTGAACTTAGATATACTCTGCATGATATGAGAAAAAAAAAGTATGGTGAATTTACACTTGAAAGGTTTATGAAAAATTACTACAAGATCAAACGAATAACAAAAATATTTCGAAAATAGTTAACGATTCAAAGCAGTTGAGAAACTGCGTGTTTTACCGAGATCTAGGTTTTTTTATTAGTAAAATGTTGTCTTTGGCAGCCGCTCCAAGCTAAATTGTCAGACCGTTAGCCTCTCCTCTACGCGGCCCGGACTCAATCCCAAGGGACGGCACATGGGATTTGTAGTGGACAAAGCGGCGTCTGGTGGGTTTTCTACGGGTTCTTCAGTCTCCCCTACCATTCATTTCACCAACTGATCTATAATCACCTTTTCTGTCATACATTTCACCTTCATTTCATATCATCCACTTCCTCAATTTCATACCAGGCATCGGGCTGATCACCCATTCTGGCTGCTCCCTGATCCAGTACCTCTGTTCAACAGGCATCCGATCCCCGACGCTGGTTTATTAACTCCAACTCCTGGGAGGTGTAAGTCCCACATACGAGGAGGGTAAACAGAAGGAAAGAAAAAAATACGTGTGTCTTTCTTTTACGATTAACCAGTTATTCGAGACAAAATTCCTTTAGAATGACAAGAAGTTTAAATTTTGCCCACAGAAAATTCAAGATGTACATTTGATTGTTACTTCAAATATCTTAAATATATTACATTATAATAAAAATTGTTGGAGTTATTTTTGAGAAAACAAAAAACAAAAATAGCGCAATATTTTGGCGTGTAAATGATAGTTGTATCCTTGGAAAACGCTGAAATTTGATACGAAGTGATGCGTTAAAACGAACTTTTTTCTGGTTATGTTGTTCTCTCTCACGTACGCACGCAGAACTGACTTTCCTCTATAGATGTTCCTTTTGGGTTTGTAGACCTCAAAATGCATCCTTTTAGTGAAATGTCGATTACGAGTTTCTGGGTACTTTTTCCCCCTTTTTAGGTGGTAGAGAAAATACACAAAAGCATAGTGCGTGCAAAAGTGATTCGTTTCTATCTACCTCATGTTAAATCATACATGTAAGTCCTTACATAAGTAGCGTCATTACACCTTTTCGTTTTAAGTACAAGGTGCTTAGAGCAACATTGATATTCGGCCGTTTAAATGCTGGCCTTTAAATTACACACTTCTATTGCATTGCGAGGGACAAGTGAATCCCGACCAGTTACAAGTACTGAAGAATGCAATGACGGATATCACGGAAATTTCGGAAATCACAGAAAAAGCCACTTGTAATAAACTGTGCATTTTAAAACGTTTCTGTCTTATCTTCTAACGTTGGTCATTTATACTAGGTGGCCCAGCTGCCCCGAATATGATTTCTGCAGATATCCCTTTGAGCGTTGAAAGAGTTGCAGAATTCTACGGGGTTATTCCAATTTAAACATACCAGTGGAATACTGACGCGAGTGACCTACGCATTACGTGTGTCTATTAGCGGAGACTGTGCGCTCATTGCCAGGGGTAAAACGAATGTCGCTATTGCCTTGTTCCCCAATTTCGGGGCTTAACTTGAAATGGCCCCATTGTGTTCTGCAACGCTTAACGCACCAAGAATGTCTCTACACCCTAAATATGTGGCAGTTGATTCACCTGGTACAAAGTTATATCAAACCAATGAAGGTCAAGGCTATTCCCAGTAAATTAAAAGCAGTATAAAGCTTATTTGGCATGTATATTAAAAGTGATCCATATGTGAATTTGACAAAAAAATTGTGAAAAATGAAACAAACAAAAATCTTATGATAAAATGACATGAAAAAGTAAGAACTGAAGTTTTCCTGACGACGTATTAACTCTAAGTGTTCTCTGGCTTCTAGCCAGGTAATTCATGGATTGACTCCATGCTTATTTAAATACTTTTTAGTGTCTAAATTCATTGTTCTAAATAAAAGTGAGCCACGTGATGAATTTTTAAAAATATTCATAAAATCTAGTTTTACAGTAAATGAGTTTACGAATAGATTTGGCATATAGGCCCTAATTAGCGCAGAAAAATTATCACTTTTAGCACTCTTCAAAAATCTTAATTGTTTTAAAATGTAATAATTTATTTATTAAAATTGAAGAATTCTTTTGAAAATATATGAATTTTCTTTTATGTACTTTTAAGAGTATAAACATCTTGAAAGTAATTACTGAAAAGTTGAGTATGGAAAATGTTTGAGTGAAAATAAGGCTTAAAGTTGGGAGTGGTTTTTAATGAGCATGCGCCTACTAATTTATAGCTTCACAAGTTCAAGTGCACCAAGTGGGGAAAATGCTGGGTATATTTTCTTAAAAAATTTAGAACTCATGTATTTTTAACTCTTAAGTGTTCTCGGGCTTCTAGCCAGGTATATTATTGGTATAATAACTGGTATACATTTTCGTTAAGATATCTTTGATACTGTGGATTTTCCAAATTTCGCAGGTGCATCGCCTTAAATACCCGACACTTAAATCAATATGTTAGTTCTGTTTGGGAAAATAGAACAAAGGAAAGCCATGATGTGTTCCAATCACATGCCTTTCTCAATCTGTTCATCAAACAAGCTATTCTTACAGAAGATTATTGTTTTATCTACAACATGCTAATTAAGATAAACATTACCAGAAATGGTATTGTAATTTAGTTCCTTATAAAGTAGAAGAGGAAACAAGAGAAGACACTACGCTAAAAGTGAGTCAAACTTTTAAAAGCTGTCGTTATGAGATTGACACTGAAGTTCCGTTCTCTTTCCATGGCCAGAAGTAAAACAAGAGATATGAAGAGGATGAGGACTTCCAAAATTGAAACCAATAACACGGAATATCCCTGAAATTGCTTGCTCTGTAGGAAGATGTATTGTATATGTTATAAATTGTGTGTTTTAACGGGATCTACATTTTTTCTGTCTCCCTCTTACGGTTTACCAGTTATGCAAAAGTCATTCAGAAAGAGGAGGGCTTCAGCGGCTATTCCAAAGAAATTCAGGACATACATTTTATTTGCCACACACATATCTTAAATATACGGCATATTAATCAAAATCGTTACACACTTTTTAGAAAATCGAAAATTTCGAAACATTTTCCATGTAAAGGGTAGTTTTGGGTTGAGGGATTTTCTTAAAAATCTTCATGCCGCTTTCTTGGAATATACTGAACTTAAATACCAAGTATGATATTTAAGTGATTTTCTGTCTTTGGGTTATGCTGTCCACAGACAAATATAGGCCTTTTTCTAAAAAAAATCTTTTATTTATTCGGGGGTCCTCAAAACATGCATTTCCGGTGAAATCTTGGTATCGCATTTTTGGGTGGAATACAATACTTTCTCCACCTTCTATGTACATTTACATTTCTATATAAATAGTACTTTAGGATGAAAGATCTTTTGCAAATCTTCAAGTCACATCTTTTTAAAATAGGTACCGAAGTTAAATGTTAGGTTTGGTATTTATCGGACTTTTGCATGCATGCACGCACGCACCCCCCCCCCCCCACACACACACACACTCCCGCGCACGCGCGCGCTTTCTAATAACGCTTTTTGAGATCCATAGGATTTCAAAATATTATTTACGGTCAAACCTGTACATCAAACGTTTGGGTGCAATACGTCACTCCCTCTGCTTACTGTAGGTACGTAGTGGGAAAGTAAAATTTTATGGAAAACAAAATAATAATGTAACTGCTCAAGGAAATTTTGATCGGTCTTTCAGAACTGATTGAAAGTTGCATGTTGCTTGGCGGTGATGTCCTTACAATCCCCTGTGACAGGGCTAATCACACGAACCTACAATTACATAATTAACGAACTGGCTGTGACGCAGCAATGAAGTCATGTCAAGATTATTGGTCATGATTACTACCTCTGAGGCTTCATCAGAGAAACGCCTAGTATACTGGGCTCTTCTTGTTTAGTAGGCTATCGAAAACAACAACATTATTACTTTCTCACATTTCTGTTTCTCGAGGAACAATATCAGTCTTTAATTTCAATTATCTTTCCAGAATATAACAACCTATTCATCTGTCAAGCCAAGTTGCGTGACCTTCTCAACAACAAAAATAACTTAACATATAAATAAAAAGGTTCTAATAATATTGGTTTAATGTTCGGTTTTAAATAAATACTATTTAATGACACGTTATTAACACCATATTCATAGATGGGCCTGTCCCTCTCAAAACGGCTAGTAAACAAAAAAAATTACCTCTTATTGTTTTAAAATCAGCGTTATTTTATGTGTGTGTGTGTGTGTGTGTGTGTGTGTGTGTGTGTTGAACCGTATAATCCAGTAGCTCCTGAAAAATGGCACACCTCTGCACAAAGTAGTTTTCGTTACAATAAAAATTTAAATTGATTCTATTTCATGCAAAATGCCATGATTGAATATAATTAACTATCCTTTGGAACGACAATAGTATACAAATATTCCAAGGATCAGTAAAACATGCTTGTATAGTCGAATTTTCTTTAACCATATACCTGTTTTAATAAAATTCAGTGTAAATATGTGCCACAATTTAAAAAATAGGACAAATATTAAAAATACTAGACTCGGAATAGGAAATATATACCCATTTAAAAATTTTTGGTACGACATCAGAAAGAGGAGATAAAAAAAAATCACCCGCGAAATTCAAGATTAGCACAAGAGTGGGTTTGGACATTTCCTACTGCGGGCAAAGCAATATCGCTTCAGATAGCTTCATTTTCGAAGACAAACAAAACCAATTTTCTCATTGGGTGTGTCGCGATTTAAATTCTAATTCGCCACAAACATTTATAGGAACTGGAATGAAGAAGGACTTAATACTAAATAATTTGGAAATATACTTCGTTTTGTGTAGTTTACTCCAATACGGTTTCAGGCAATAACGGCAAAACACACTCTTCCGTCAATTCTGAAATATCGACATTACTTCCTGTACTTATAACCAGTACCAGTTGTACATTAAACTGTACACAGCAGCTAGGCTGCGTTTATATATTAGTAATAATTTTATTTTTGGGTTCCTAACCCCGAATTTTCTGCAACTTTAGTATGCATTTTGTCCAAATTATAACGGTTTGAAAGGCCGCGCCGTGGCCGAGTGGTTAGACCACTCGACTCTCCCTAGACGGCCGGGGTTCGATCCCAAGCGACCGCATGTGAAATTTATGGTGGACAAAGCGGTGCTGGGGCGGGTTTTCTCCGGGTTCTCCGGTTTCCCCCGCCATCGCATTCCACCGGTGCTCCATCATCATTCATGTATCATCAGTGTCACCGCCTGCGGTGCCATAAGTGGTTAAAGCGGGCGTTAAACACTACAAAAAAAATAACGGTTTCAATGTTTTGTCAGAATGGAATAGTGACCAAGCCGCGATGGGGCCGCTTTTCTTAGTTCCTTTGTTACCCCCTTTTATGTGGGCTCTGTAGGGAATTAAAACTGCAACTGCTTCTGTAAATATCTCCCATGTTGAGGAGCCTATAATGCATTAATAATTAAGAATACTACTTCGTATACTATACAGCTGTATAAATTACGCCGTTTTCATTTGTTACTGCTTTTATTTTTCTCCGAGTTAATTACGAACCTGTTTCGGAGTTATTCACTGGCACTAACAGTAACATCATTCATGGCCTTCGGTACAACCACGCGGCACGCACCTTCTAGACAAGCATAGATAACACTCCTATTACTTAAGAGAGTGAAAACCGCTCCCACCGCGACGTTCAGAAAGTATTTTCCCACATTCTATCGATCATACTGCTAAACTGTAAACTGTCATATCTTCCTATATATGTTACGGATATGCAGGTATTTTTAAAACGAAATAATGTATGGGTAAGTTGAAAGAAATTTAGTTACCTTATCAACTCCCGAAAATTATATATATTTTACCTTATAATCAATTACAGGAGAGCAATGTAAAAATATTGAGACTATTTCAGATTAGATGTCCGCAGATTTAATTTTCTCTTGTCTAAATTCTCGTTGTACTTTCAAGAGAAGTTTAGTGCATTGGAAATCGTAGTCGGGGCAATAATATGTCATAAGTTTCATCCTATGTATTTTGTTGAACTGACTGGAGAAAGGCAATTAGTTATACTTATGCTTTTCAAGTATAGCTTCGTCATTTATTTAGATTGCCATTTGTTAGTAGTATTATGTTCAGAGAATTAAATGAATTATTAGAATATTTCATCTCTATTACTCATATAATCCACTACCCCCCCCTTCCAAAAAGACCAGACCAACATGTACATATATAGCAGGAAAAGCCAATTCATTTCATCTCTTTGACAGGTTAATATGGCTAGACATTATAGAAGACACTAGAGGACGATTATACAAGTTTACCTTGTAAACGTAACGGGTAACAATGAAAATTAAGCATTAACATAAGGACAAAAACCTTAAAAATCACCTAACGTGACATGTTTTCATTCACAGCGATAACGGGAAACGTAACAGCAGCCAACCATAAGAGAGCGTGAAATAGCCGAGATAATGATTACTAGCGAAACGAAATGGTTATGTACATTTATCAAAGTGCACAAGAATTAGCTGCCCACTAAAATACTATAATGGTAAAGAGCACATCTACCATCACAATTTTTCTGCGATTTTATTGATATCCCAGTGATTCCTGATTCGTGATCTTACACAGAAAATCAGTTAGTGAGCAAGGTTGCCAGAGAGTTCAATTTAAAAAAGAAAAAACAAAACAAATAACACCAGATCGAGTGTAGAATCCGGCCACAACCAGCGACAATACGGAAACTTTCACCAGAAAAACACCAGCATAAAAATAGAAATACAAAATTGATTAATACTCCTCTGTCGTCAGAAACCTTAGAAGCATGCCGATGCTACAGCACTATAGGGTAATGAAATAAAGGCTTATTAAAATCACTCAAAAATAACACATTTTCTGAGGGGCTCTACAGAGTTTTATTCCCCGAACAAGCACCCCTTCGCTGCACGTTTATGTTTGTTGAGCTTTTAGTTATCTGGGTAAGACAGTTTGTAGGTATATTATTTAACAGTAAGAAATCCAAAGGAGTTTTTTCATCGCAGTTTTCGCTTTGCAATTTTATAATTGTACAATTACGTTTGTGGATAGTCAGATGAAAAATATACCTACCTAGATGTTTGCAGAGATGCTTAAAGAAATGGTATAATCTTTGATTACTTATAGGAAACCCAAAGGCTGAAATACCGGAGATCTTTCATAAAAGGTTACAAAAGTACACATTAAGGAATGCCTGAAATTTTATTTTAAAATATCAACTGAAATTTGAAACTCCTAGATTTTCCGCCATCCGGGATAGAACATTTCCCGCCGCGAAGGATCGCAAACCCCGTTGTCGTTGGCAACCCTGTTAGTGAGTCAATACGTTGCAACAAGATGGCAGAGCTGTCTGGTTAGTTTCCCATGTGCTACGCACACAAACTTGTTAGCTTACAGATTCCAAGCTTTTAAGCTAACGTTTAATTCGATATTTAGTTTTATGCTTACGTGATGCATTATGGACGTTCCACGACAAATAGCAGAGTTTTTAAGTGTACTAATTGCTTACAATTAATTTTCATTTTCAATGGGACCTAATATATTACCTTCAGCATTTTTGTAGATTTAATTTCTTGTGCTTAAATGCGGTTACAGATCAGGCAATAAGTGTGGTATACCTTTACATATACATCTACACACACACACACACACACACACACACACACACACACACACACACACACACACACACACACACACACATTGCATAAACATTACCTTGTTTATGGCAGCTTAACGTTAAAATAATTAATAACGAAACCCATCCGTGTAGTCTTTGATCTTCAAGATACAATAAACACTTGAAACACGAAGTAATTGATTTCACCACTTTGAGTTGTTCTGTATTACCGGCGCCTGGCATATGAAAGCATTTATTTCCGTAAATTCTACGTCCTACGGGAAAACTTTAGGAAGACGGAAGAAAGGCAGAGCAATATGCAAGCTACTACCCCATAGATGAGTACCATAAGCAATGTGTGACTGAAATGAGAAATAGCTATTTTAAGGCCAGCAAAGGGGTTCTAACATTTAAGTTTCCTTACAAGATTAGCGTTTCGGGTCAGAAAACTAAATAATTAACGGTATAATGTTTTCAGGAAAGTTTTGTATCTAGTTGAAAGGCCAAAAGGTTTAAAGCGTTCATTTAACACATCTTTCAACTCGAATCACATGACCTGTGGTTTACCCGATTCGATGCTAAAGACCAATGTTTGGTCAAATGAAAATTAACAGCAATTAAATTGTTAAATCATCACGATTTGTTTATGGTACTTTAGGTAGCAACATCAGAATATACTTATTTATGCCTACTGTATTTTCGTTTGCTCTTCTCACATATTAAAAATTATACTCTTTTATCCATTAACTTGTCTACTGGAAGTTTTAAAGGCGTATTCAAATAAATTGAAACTGCCAGTTCTTTTTATGAGTAATAAAAGGCTTTAACTACTGATCGTCTTACTTCATATGCGCTTGGCTCCTCTCTTGTGGGAAAGTTACACGGAAAACTCTGGCCTTCATGAAAAATGTTGATACCTTTATCAGCCAAATCCCGAATTGACTACGATTGGAGGGGGATGCGAGGCTTTGGTACGTCGCAGTCTAGAAATGTCATTGCTGCAAATTGAAGAGCTTTGGATCCCCCCCCCCCCCGAAGGATAGCTCGTGTATTTCCACTAATGGCTTTTTGCTTGCAATCTGTTAAAAGTTTTAGCAACATGAGGAATATTCATCGATGCTACTAATGTGAGAACCGAAGGACTTCATTCGGTAACATCGCGATTTTTAATAGATCAACGCTTCTACAGGAATAAAGTTTACCATTTCGTGTACATGTAAAAAAGGTGCATTCACATGACTGTTCTCTACCCAATATCATTCATTTTTCTATAGCTACTACAAACTATCCTATGATAGCTTGCTTTTCTGTCTATTTTATGTTGATCGAAGTAATCCTTTGCAGCAATACTTTCAGTAAATAACAGGTTATATATACAAGGGGGATACAAAGAGCAAAATTGAGAGTTAACTTATGTGTCTCTATATGCTGAAATCGCACGCTTTCCATCCTATTGCGAGAAACAACTGAAGAGCGGTAGTAATTTAAAAGGTCAAGGCTCAGTAAAGTTAAAATGATTAATAACGGATATTTCAGAAATGGCTGATACCACAAAGTTTAAATTACAATAAACTGAATATTTTAAAGAGATCTACATTTTTCATTTTTTGTGAAATCTTTTTTGTAAATTCTCTTGGGCCGTTATATAAAATTATGTAAAATTCTTTACGAAGGCACTTTTCCCTAAAAGTGCCTTCTCTTGGGATCATCGGACCCCAAAATACGCATTTCCAGGAAATCTCGATATCAAAATTTTGGACGAAATAAGGTGCTTCCTCTATTTATTTTAAATACTTAGTAGAGAGGGTACAATGACTTGGCATTAGCGCCTGTACTACTGGCTGTAAGCGTTTTATCAATAGACACACGGGATTCTTGGCACTGTCTAGAGAGAGAGGTGGAAAGAAATTGACAGAGTGGCAAGGATAAGTAAACGATTATTTACTATGACTTATCAACATGAAATTCACCGTACATTCAAACTACCATTACACTCGTTTGCGTGAAGAACTGATTAACTTTATTTTATTTATTAATTTTTACTTTCTCGAGCACGTATGTACAATGTACATAGCAGATAGATAAGGTATTATATTCTGCCGAAAAATTCAATACCAAGATTTTACCGGAAATATAAAAATAAAATGACCCCAGGAAAAAAAGAAAAGGCATTCTTAGAAAAATGTCCATGTGTGTGTGTGTGTGCGCGCGCGTGTGTGCATGTATGCATGTATGTGTACGTGTATGTATGGGGGGGGGGGAGCAGCACACCTAAAAAAAGACGAAAAGTCCGTTAAATACCAAACTTATATACTAAGTTCAAAGTTCAGTGTCTTTCAAAGATGCGACACGAATATTTTCAGGAAAATCCCTCAATCCCAACTACCCTTTGCATGGAACATTTTTCAAAAAAATGTATTTCCTCAATAGTTGCTCTTAATGATTTTGATTAAAATACCATATGTTTAAGACATTTTCATGACAAACGAAACGTATATCTGAATTTTCTGGGAATAGCATCTGAAGACCTCTTTATTTTGGATGCTTTTTGTGTAAGTGGCAAACTGTAAGACGTAGAAAAAACTTAAAACTACACAAAAATATACATTAAAACATCCAATTCATGTATTACACATTTCTTCGCAGAGTTAAACGCTTTTAAGCCATTTTTTATTATTGACTTCAATTTTAAACTACCTTAAACGTTTCTCAAGCAGGAAGTATACTTTTGTTTCATTTCTTTTGTTTTATTCCAGGGAATACAAAATAGAACAGAATTTAAATTGTTTCACATAGTGACGAGTTTCTAGAGGCTTTGAATATTGTTTTAACCTAGTGTATTCCATTGTTGCCTTCCTGCTTAAAAAGAAGCAAGTGTTTAAGGGAATTTCTGCTAATGTTTTGTCTCGATTAGCATGATACAGGTAAAAGAATATTTTGTAAGAATAGTGTGTAAAAAAGGTGGATAAAGTCCTATAAATGGAACACATCTGATTTTTACTGCTATTTTCAAAATCTTTGGGACGTTAGAGACCGCCATTTATTCTAAACCTTATTCCTAAAATTAGAATACTCAAGGAAGGTTTATATTTAATTTCGTCTTATCTATGGTCTGGTTCAATTTATTCTGCTTCATTTTAGGGTCATCCCCAAACCCTTCAAACTATAGTATGAATGACGTTAACCATAATGTAAACTTGTCTCGGCGGTTAATATTTCCCAATATTGTAGCCAAACTTGCGCGATACAATCTGCCATGGATGAAAGCTTTGGGTGTGTATACCTTAGGTACAATCGGCTATGCATTTGAGTAGGTTCGGTCATCTGCATTCTGGTATATTCCGAAACATTGCATTAACGTGCCTCCCTAGCAGCTGGGAATTATAATGTGAATCAGTTATGACAGTTGGGGAGAGTTATATGTGATTTGCAAGTCAACGCTGCAAAAAATAGCTTGTAATACATTTTGCATAATAAAGTTGTTTTAAGTTACTGGATGTGTATTGTAAGTGAGAGAGGTAGAGAGAGGGAGGGGAGAGAGACTCCGAGGGAGGGGGAGAGAGATGGCGAGGGAGGGGGAGAGGGAAAGAGAGGAGAGAGAGAAGTGCCGGAATATGCACACTTAAGTCCTTCCTTAAAGTAAATACCGGAAATGTTGACCTGCTCCCAAACAGGCACCATATCAAGTAAAACAGTTCTCGCTCACTCGCTCAGGCTCCATAACAGGAATCCTTGTGTAATATATAGGAACTTGGAGATTAGCATCATGCAAGAAATCACAAGGATTCCTACTGCTAAGTTTAGGCGAGTGAGCAAGAACATTTTTGCAAGATGTGCTGCCGTTTGGGAGCAGAGAATCAACATTTCAGACATTTACCTTAAGGTAAGGATTTTAGTGCACCTTTGCCAGCATCACTATCGCGGCGACCCTTGATTCTCTCGCTTAGTGGAGAGAGACCGCGAGATGGGTTATATTATGATTTAAGGACTCGATATTTAAAAGATATACCTACTTTTCGTTACTGATTATTCAGATACAAGAGCTATTCGGTACGAAAACTAGTCATAGTATCGACTGCCTCGAAGGGCCACATATTCTTATATTATTAAACGCTTCCCTATATCCCTTTGCATTAAAACGCTACAAAACGTTTTATTGTTGATGTTGAAAACACCATGAGGCTTAGGCGAAAGTCATATACTTGTGTAGAAGCTGAGACAGGAAAAGAGAAGATGATTGATGTTTTATATGTTGGTATATATATATATATATATATATATATATATATATATATATAGGTGTCCCAGAACTCGACCGCATACTTTTGCAGGTTTATGGAGGAGTCCAAGATAAATATTTTGAGACAGGGAACCTATGGGCTATGGGTTTTAAATTCTTAGCTGCAGCATAAAATGTATTAAGAGTTAGCACGCCACTGATCAAACAGCAGTAGACCGTGACGTTAACACCCGGATTTTGGAGAGCGTAGACATAGTGGCATTGTTTAGCACTATGGTGAGCGTGTGGGCATCGCATTAGGATAGAGAGACAGTTGAAGTTTCCATTGATACCTTTATTTTTATGTTGTCTCCTTTGTTTGCATTCTATGGTGAGCCGTTCCTATTTTGCTACGTTACGTAATATGATAGTTTTTGTACTGACAAATGAAATAAATGTAGCTACAACGAAGACCGTTTCAATAACAATTGCATTTATTACCTGAAGGGGTACACTTCACCTTGAAGGAGTTTCTAAAATACAGTGTATCATACATTAATGTGTTATGTACGTACACATTACAATTGTAGGCTTGGTTCACAATATACGAACCAATATTATTATTGTGTCGAATGAACTTCAAATGAAATAATACTGAGCACATTTGTCTGTAGTAAAATAAGTATCTACATAAAATTAATTAAGAAGTATGTACTAGTCAGAAAAGTACATTCCACCTTTGAATGCACTTATTCTGCATGCAAGGCAAATAGAAAGACACTTCAAGAAATAATACAATATCCGAAGCAACAAATTCAACAGGTCACCAGAGAACTTCGATTTGACGACCTGCAACATCCCTGCAGATTGCACCTACGAAGAAATGAACTTCGCACCCTATCAAAAGTTCCAGGGGTGTGTGAACCTCACTACAAGCAGCTAAAGTTCGTGTCTGTAATTGTTTATCTAGTTCAACGGGCATCTGGTAAGCGAGGTTCTTAAGCATGCGCAATGGTACCACGCGGCACCAAAAACCGCACCAAAAACCACATGAGCTTAGAAGTTCGTAGCTTAGATTAGTTTAGGATGTCAGTCAGTGTGATCCTGGTTTCGCACCTCGTTGAAACAATTTAATTCCTTATACATAATGTGTATACCTGTACAATATGATCACAATGTTTAGCAATTCTGGTTCCCACAGTAGTCACGTGCAGGTATTAGAAAGATTTTCAGAAGCATTCTCGCAGGACCACAGTTGCTCAAGTCTTTAAAACGGCATAATATCTAAATACAGATAAATTCAAAGTACCACTGTTCGAAGCTGAGCAATCATCAGATTACTTTTTATTCCACCCCCAAAACATAGTTCAGTTACTACGTTTCAAAGCACACATTTCATAAATGTTTTCAACAAACGTAATCGTTTTATTGCATCAATTTGTGCAGACCCTTTGACAATTACTGCATTTAATATTGAACGCTTCACAATTTTTGACACAATTTTTACTGATGGTTTATCGTCTTTCCTTCAGCAATGTAAACTAAGTGTATTAGTGCTGCTCAAATTGTGTACTTCTTTGAGAAAAACAGGAAAATTAAAAAACTAAAAAATGGCAACTTCAGAGAACGGTGCAAACATTATATTGTGGGGTTCGATAGCCAGAGATATACAGATTCACCCACCAGTATGTTAGAGCAGAGCGCTCTCGCTAACTACGTCTGAAATCAACCGAACTGTTATC
This sequence comes from Hymenopus coronatus, assembly GCA_030762935.1. Lineage (NCBI taxonomy): Eukaryota > Metazoa > Arthropoda > Insecta > Mantodea > Hymenopodidae > Hymenopus > Hymenopus coronatus. The sequence goes on from CM060900.1 coordinate 151,223,807, forward strand.
AGCGGCGTGCACACCCTCAAAGAATAGGCAATTTTGCCAAAGCTGCAAGCCCAATAGTTTTAAATATCGAATGGATTGTGCATCAATACTGCTTCCTTCGACTACTGGCATACAAATAAAGTATTCTGAATAAAAGTAGAGCCCACACATCCACATTCTTTTAGTTTACGACAGTCGTTGTGCGATCCAGAAAACATACCATAACTTTGAAATTTGGCTAAAGGTTCCCTATGTCAAACTGTTTATCTAGGACCCCTTTACAATCCTGCCAATTGGAGAGGTTGAATTGTGGGATAGCCTATGTATATACACGTACATATATAAAGTCTGAGATACTAGCAGCAGTGCGAGGGATGGAGGGAGGGAGGGAGAGAGAGAGAGAGGGAGAGAGAGAGAGAGAGGATGGGAGAGGGAGGAACGGCGAGGAAAATATTGAAAATTAACTCCCAGCACCAAAAAATGCCAGAGGAGTTGCCAATTCTGCTAGTGCACAGCTCTTCAGTAGACGAGGTCAACGTAAAGTATTATTCTGCTGATTCGTTAATGAACAATAAGCAAGTTGGACTGAATATTTTAAGAAGTTAAATATAATTTGGAGAGATAACCCTTATAACTTTAAACTAGGTATATTAATACATCGGACGACCTACAAATCAACGGGAAGATTCGAGTCGTAAACTTTTAGTCCAACCATACTGTAGGGGAGAAAGCAGAACAATGGAAGGCAGGATAAATTAATGAAGTCAACACGAAAGCAATCTAGATTGCCAGCATTCACCTGACACAAATAAAGGAGCTAGGAAACAGTATGGCCGAAACTGGACTGCAGTATTTAGATTTAGACTAGCATATGAAACACCTTTTGACCACCAAAAGGAATGCGCCACACTGGAGGCCAGGAGTACCGCCAGAACGTAAACAGGCTGAGAATGATAGATTTGACCCAAGCCTAGAACAGGTTCCACTTTAACCAAGATCGGTTATTCTGGTCGCGTTATCCAAAACGACGTATAACTTCGATATGCCCAGAGACGCAGATATTTCATGCATTTATAAACCTAATCATAATTTATAAATTAAAAAAAATGCCATAAATGAATTTCTTGACCTTTCTAAAAAGCCCCATGTCTGGTCCGAAACCAAAAATTCAAAGGAATTCCAAAAGTATCCCACTCCAGTTGAAAATGAGGACAGCCAAATTAACGGTGACAAATTTGTCAATGCTGGTCCCTTACCTCAGTCGGTAGAGCACTTGCCTGCTGTGCGAGGAGTCCTGGGTTTAATGTCCGTCTGTGCGCGGGGAAAGTTTTCTATAGCTAAGAATATTCCCTATCCTTCCCAGGGTCTGGAAGTAGTCGTTGAGAGTGAATAGGTGTGTAAACTAATGAAGAAAATGGAAACCCACTGACAACAGTACGCGTGTGCCAAAGATGCATGCCGCCGGTATGACCGTGGAGTCTATGGGGGGAAAATCGATTTTAGATGCTAAGAAAAGAAATGATTCTACAATGCATATGCTGTGGCGTTTTTCAGGATTTCATTCTGGCGTTTTCATTATGTGTGCTGAATGAGACAAGACAAGCCACCGGAATAATACGGTCATTTGTAGTGATAAAAGCAGATTCTACAGACAAAGGTTGTTTTAGGGGAAGGGACACATATTATGGTATAGTTAATTACTTTTATGCTGAGCGCAGGTGTAGGTAAGATATAGATACAAACTTCATGCTTTTAAATGGATTGATCTGATTTATTTATCATTTAATAGTGTGTTTGAAGATGCACGCACCAACTGTTTTGATGACCATTGATTATAGCTGAAGGTCAAAGATTACAAACAATTAATTACTGTGGGTTGATCCACTGTAGAGTTTGAACGGTACTAATTGGATATACAGAAAACATTCAACTATCTGCACCGTTTCCTTTATGTGTCTATATATACAGGATGGGAGGTTAATAAGTGGAAAATATTTGTTTCAGCGTTTGAGTATGATGTGATGATCCAGCATTTCCAGGTTTCCCCCCTATATTCTAAAGTTATGTCCACGAGGAAAATTTCACGGTGCTTTTAGCATGGCTATTAGATCCTATCTCAGCTGCTTGGTGCTTGTTTACGTACCAGGTCACACGGTGACCCTCTTCTACCTTTTGCCCTGCCCGGCTATATGCAGTGTGATTTGAAGGTAGAATATCGATCTGAAACCTCAAGCTACGTAACCATACGTTTTTTGTTTTTATTTATCATTATCTGGTTAGGACTCACACTGTGAATCAACTTCAGGGTTTAACTTAAAACTGTTGAACACAATGACATTATGCTTTATTTAATTTTTTTTCAAATACATAATTCAAACCAAAATATAAGCATTTGCACTTCCATCCTTTAAACAACAAAATCACCCTCATTGCTCATAAAGTTGGGAAATTAAAATTAAACATCAGCGCTTAAAAAAACCTTCAAATCGGGAATTAAGAGAACCTGATACACTGCAGTGGACGTTCGTCTATTGGAAAGATGATTTACAAAGCACTGATGACACAGTCCCTTGCAGCATTGGCAGTTTCCCCTAGCTGCGGTGTAAATTAAATGAACATCTGCTAATTCGGCATATGTAAAAGCATTCATTGTGTAAAGGAATGTTTGCGACTGAATCGGTCCCTCGTTTCCTCACTGAGTAACATGATTGTAGGTCGGCGGTGTGCAAACTATACTAAACACAGGAGCTGACCGTTGCCTGATGTATTTGTAAACAGAAGAGACATGACGCAGGGCCGTTCAAAACACATTAGACCTTAAAGCTTGTGCTCCATTTTTGACAACGCTACTAGTAAGCAGACAAAATGAGTTATACTTGTGTTATACGCCTTGTTCTCTGCTAAAATCTAATTGTTTGCACTTATTCACCTCCCAGCCTGTACGAGGGCAAATTAGACTATGGTGTGGTGTAGATCCGATCAGACTAATTCTTCCTGAAATTAATCAGTTCATAATGCATGATACGAAAGCCGAGAAAATTGGCAGTGTTCATTTCTGTGAATGTCGCCAAGTTATGACAACAGCAGTGCGATAGTATGCTGGAAGATAATTATCTAGATCACACACAGGTTTTCACGATCTGTCTTTGCAAGCATAACATTTAAAGACAATGGAAGGCGGACACGTACGTCAACGGCGCAAACAGCAACCGATGAGCATGATTACAATTAACACTTTAGGAGCTGTGATGCAATCCATATGTTATCACGAGGCAGGTTCAACGTGAGCCTGGTGTCAGTCAACAACATGTTCTACCGATATTACACATCAAATGTTCTTTCCACACGTCACTTCATCAGCAGCGTTATGGAAATGACTTTGACAATCGGTTACAATTCCCCGAATAGTGTCATACGGCAACTGCCAATTGACATGATTCTGACGAACGTTATTTAAGGATAAAGTTTCCTTTGCCAATCAGGAATAAGTTAACCTCGCAACATGCACTATTGGTTAACTGAAAATCCACATTGACAGAAACAGGTAGATGCACGGAACCCTTGGAATGTGTGGTGTGGACTTTTAATGAAATAATCGGTTCCTATTTTATCGACGGGACATTAAATTTAAGAAATATTCAGGTTCTTAACAGATGTATTGTCACAATCATCAGAAAATATTCCACTGCACATATAAACAACCAACAAAATAGATGTCGACTCGTTCTCCACGGATACTTACAGCGGCTCTTAACTAGTCATTTGAACATCGTTAGATTGGTCTGTGCGGACACAAAATGTTTTGCGCGTTCATAAGACTTTAGCACCACTAGA